>PPLV02000012.1:0-398974 GCA_003706635.2 Ambrosiozyma maleeae (nom. inval.)
CCACAGTACACCGTGACCACGACTGTGCCATGGACCGGCAAGTACACCACGACAACGTACGGAGTGACCACGGTGACATCAGGCTCATCTGTTTACACTGCCACTTTAGAGATTATTCAGGAGCCAGAGTACACCGTGACAACCACTGTGCCATGGACCGGCAAGTACACGACGACAACGTACGGAGTGACCACGGTGACATCAGGCTCATCCGTCTACACCGCCACATTGGAAGTTGTCGAGACACCACAGTACACGATTGTGACGACTGTGCCATGGACCGGCAAGTACACCACGACAACGTACGGAGTGACCACGGTGACATCAGGCTCATCCGTCTACACCGCCACCCTTCAAGTTGTTGAAACTCCACAGTACACCGTGACCACGACTGTGCCATGGACCGGCAAGTACACCACCACAACCTACGGAGTGACCACGGTGACCTCAGGTTCGTCCGTTTACACCGCAACCCTAGAAGTTGTTGAAACTCCACAGTACACCGTGACCACGACTGTGCCATGGACCGGCAAGTACACCACGACAACGTACGGAGTGACCACGGTGACATCAGGCTCATCTGTTTACACTGCCACTTTAGAGATTATGCAGGAGCCAGAGTACACCGTGACAACCACTGTGCCATGGACCGGCAAGTACACCACGACAACGTACGGAGTGACCACGGTGACATCAGGCTCATCCGTTTACACCGCCACCTTGGAAGTTGTCGAGACACCGCAGTACACTGTGACCACTACTGTGCCATGGACCGGCAAGTACACCACGACAACGTATGGTGTCACGACCGTGACCTCAGGTTCATCCGTTTACACCGCCACTCTGGAAGTTGTTGAAGTTCCTATCCCAAGAATTACTACAACAATTGTTGGAACGGATAGTAATACATTGGTGTATACCACCACTGGTGTTACTTATGATGGGTCGTCAAGTATTCCAGTGGAAATAATAGTTGTTGAAATTCCAGCAACGACAGCATCCACCAGTCATAGATGGATGAATTCTACATCAGAATCAATGATTTCTACATTCAGTGCTTCCAGTGAAGAGCCAACTTTGAGTTGCATTACATGTGAGAACACTTCCAATGAAATCCCGTCATCGTCTTTATCCTCAATAATATCTATGACAGAGACAGCTTCCTCTTCGTTATCTTCATTCTCAATGCCTGCCATTTCCAGAAGTGGAAATAGCATTGTGACGTACACAACTACATTATTGACAATGGCGACGGCGACCGAAGCAAATGATTCGGGAGCAGCCACGACCTATCTAACCACAGTCGTTTTGACTAGAACCACCACAATTGCAACTTACAACACAGGAGGAACTGGGGCAAGCGAATATTCAATCACCACAACGTCGAATATTTTGACCAATGTGGCTGCGGTGACTTCGGGTGCCACTAGTCAATTGGCTGATAGTACAGCAACTACAAGTTCAACTCTGGAGGCAGATGGCAGCCCGAGCTATGCTGGTTCTCAAACGGGCACTCCAACTGCTAGCACCTCTAATGTCTCATCTGGCGCAAGTGGTGAGGATTCCGGAAATCCATCTCAAGCTGGTTCCAGCACAACCGAAACAGAATCAGTGACATCTATAAGAACTATTCTAACTTCATCTTCTAATCTTTCAACTGCATCCAGTGAATCAGCAATTTCGAATTATGAAGGTGGTGCGGCAGTGGCTTCTCTTGCATCTCAACCACTGATTTTCTCATGGATTGCAATTTTGATCACCCTTCTCTTCTGAGTGACTACAATAAATTGCCGATTTTGGCATTAAATTTACTTATTTTTGCTTTCAATCCGGTGTTCTTTTACTATAATTTTATTTTTATTCTTTTTCTTCTGTATCTTTGCGTTTCTTTTCAGTTTTCTTCACTCGTCTTGCATTTAATTTCCAGGTTATGTTTTGTTTATATTGTGATTATGTACCAAAATTTTAGATATATATATATCAATTATTTGTTAGTAAAATATCGTGAAATGGATTTGTATAATAGTCCGTGACAGAGCTTTGGATAGGGCCACATACCTGAAATCGCCGATCATTGAGAACTTATAACTTGCAATGACGAAGATCATTGCTTAAACCAAATTTTTAAGCTCTGTATGCATTTGGTAAAATTTCAAAAACCACACCCATTTAATCCGAATATATAGCCAAATTATTTCAATAGATACCCCGCCAAAAACCTTCCGTAGTTAGAGAGTCGAGTCCACATTACATATGTAATGGAACTAGAGCTGCAACAAATGACTTAGATTTTTGGAACAAAATATTGATAGCCAAGATGATTTGTAAGGATATTTAGAGCCACTATATGTAATATAATGGAGTGGTAGCACCTTCATTTCAAATATGTATACGATTGCTTTTAATTCTTTTTGATAAGATACAGAAAGAGTCACATGAGTTACAAACGTATGAATAGAAAATCACCCTTATTGAGGAGATCAAACTTGGTTCAAATTTTAAAAATGAAGCTTTGACTGAGTCAAGTTACACATAGCCGATTTGTTGCGTTTAACCATCAACTCATTGTTTCACAGATAATTTGTCTATGATGCCGTACTTAATAAGTTTTGAACTTGGCCAGTTCTGTTCGATGCAGCATGCCAGCCTCCGCAACAGTATCAGAGGGGTACATACACACCAGGGTGTTAATATATCCTATAGGAGATCAATAGCTATCACGTAATTGTAAAACTACTTCTATAACCATGGCAAACTAGTGTGTATATATAAGCCATCTATTGAAGTACAATAGCTCATTTACTTATCAGTATCAAATATGGTGTATTGCGTAATCTTGAGTTCAAATTCAGCAAATGTCCTATTTATAATATGTTTCTTTGTCTCTTGAAGTTACAAAGACGACCACAATTGTATTCTCTTGGGAAAAAATCAAAACTTGATACACTAAGTTGGAAAAGTTTAAAAAGTTGCTACCTATGTATTTGTCAACGTACGAAATTAAGGTGAACATCAATAATCCAGGGATTTTTTGCAAAGGACAAAGTTTCTAAAATTGGGACAGTAACTAACTTTGCAATCAATTCCAACTTTTTGAGGGACTGCCACCTTCAGTTATTATACCCTGGCTTCTACAGACCCAAATGACAGAAGCACGCTATCGCACCAAAAGTAAATAGTTAGCGCATCAATGCCGATCAATGGACGTCATTCTTTAATGAACTTTAGACACTATCTAGCCCATTCAGAAAGCTTTTCATGTTGTCATTGACATATCAGTGTGCTGTTTTCTGCGCCATTTTTGCAATTTCAAGTGGACTAAACTGGTAAATTTACAAGACATAGAAGGCAGTCGGTTATATCAATGTTTTTGTGGATGCATATGAGAAATCTTTTGTTCTTGTAGAAAGTTGTTTTTGCTTTTATCA
This sequence comes from Ambrosiozyma maleeae (nom. inval.), assembly GCA_003706635.2. Lineage (NCBI taxonomy): Eukaryota > Fungi > Ascomycota > Pichiomycetes > Pichiales > Pichiaceae > Ambrosiozyma > Ambrosiozyma maleeae (nom. inval.). Next base: position 3,429 of record PPLV02000012.1, read on the forward strand.
AGATAGCAAATTAAAAAAACAAAGACTAATTCAGCGGTATGGTCTAGTGTCCAATTAAGATAATAGCTATATTACTGTTTTCAAGTTACACCGAAACGTATTGGTGACAGGACTAGAAATTTTGGGGTTTGGAGTTTTAAAAGAAAGAGGGCTTGATCAACAAAACGGCATCCCAGATAAATATATTTAAATTGGAGTGCTTGCACCAACTGTTCCTTAGTGCGTTGTAAGAGATTGCCGCGGGCTCTTTATTGGCTTGGTTTTGAGCGTCAGGCCTTGGGAGCAATAGGCTGACGCGCATATTACAGACAATAACAGCATCAGCTGTTGAAATTTCCGTTCTCAGAGGTTCTGGATTAGAGGTTCAGAAACACATTTCCTAGATGTGTTGACCTTAATTTAGTAAGGCAAATGCATGTGCATACCACCCTGTGCTAATTACACCAGGCGGTATACATATATATATGTAAATAAACATTCAGCAAATAGAACAAAAACAGCTTGTGAGATTTTCGTTTCGCCACTATTTTAGCGACTTTTTCTCTCATTAGGAGGTTCAAGATCAACGTGTGTGCTTAATTGTGGTTGGACACGCGGCAGCCTGTCGACATAATACCCGCATTTCTCCAAGATTTGAGACATCCACGACGATGTATCTTCCACGTGTGTGTGCATTATGTCGACTGGGGCCTGTTGCATGCCCTATTGTGGCATGAATCTATAAGAATCCTAAGCCTAGCTAAATAGCATACTCATGACTACTTTCAGATGGGTTGGACAAATAATAGCTAGGAGGGACCAGTAGGCTGCTATTGGACAGTAAAAAGATTTGACATCAATGTTTCGATTATTAGACATGCTTACTTTGTCAGCTTTGTTGTTTCTTATTTTTGCCTCAGAGACACTCCCTAGTAGATCTTTTTGTACAGCATAAACATGTTACAATCGAATGCAGTAAGACAAGTTTTCGTGTTTACCGAAGCACGATGAAGAGCTGTACGTGGACAGCTTGGTTCTTTGCTTGCAGAGTCGCATTGTTACATGGGAATGGGTGTGGACTTCCTATGGCTAAGAACGGAGGGCAATCCACCAGGATACAAACATTTCCTTATACAGCACCAGTGGCGTACACACATGCATTGCATCAAGCGCCGGACAATTGAAAAAAATCATTTCTAGCTCTATGCATGCCAAGCACTTCATAGTAAGGCTTGCGGCTGAGAAGCATAACTTATTGTGCTACCATTTGGTTTGCTTGTTTATCTAAACTGCGGTACGACGGTACGTCTAAATTTAACTAAAAATCCTTATTTGAGAGCTTGAATTATCTATTTTATGTTTAATATTTATAATAATAGCTTGACCTATTTTGTTTTGGTTGGTTAGAAAAGGTCACATGATGCCGAAAGATACCCAGTTGACTTGCATACTCTTCTTTTGCAACGAAGTTCAACTGTTAAATATTTCTCGGTGCTAGCCATTTTGAGAAAGTTACTCAAAAGCTGCTGCATCAATACAAAAGTGCAGGATCTAAGTTTAATATAGGATATTAACTGTTTCTGCTGTTTCTGCTTTCCCATTTTATATTTCCACTTTTGTTTATCATTGCTGTATGAGAATAAATGCCATATAGCTAAATTAAAATAGAGTTTTGTTGAAAACTAATTCTCTACTTAAGTGTTTTTGATTGATTCCGATCATACAAGTATAGGCCGTTAGTCTTTTATAACTGCTTTCATTTTTTTGGGAGTAGATCTCTCAAGTGTGTTTTTGGGATATTCATGGGTTTTCAATAAGTACGTTAAATTCTTTTACTTGTAAACCCCCTAGACACAATTCAGTTCAGAAGTTGGTATACTAACAAGAACTTGTTTAATAAAAACTTCATTCAGTTTATTTTTATGCGGGCATTATTTCATTAAAAATAGTGCTCAACTTTGGCTATTTGGTTCACTTTCCAATTTTGGATTGTGATTCTTCATTGCTATTAAGTAGCAAAAAAAAAAAAAAGATTGTTACGAACAATCGAATAGTGTTTTGAAGATAGACCATCAATATTACATTTTGAAGCTTGCGTTTATTACTTCACAAGACTATTTTATATAAAAACTGTTGTCTTTGTTATTTTTAGTCCACTAATGTTCATGATATATTATCAATTTGTGATGCCATTTGAATTTTGTTTCTGGAAGCTTGTTAATGACTCCGGCATTTGTACTTCTACTTTTGTTCTGGCCGCTTGAATAATTATATTGACTCACATATTATATTCTCATAAATCAAACCAAAATATAACGTATGCAACCGAGCCAATAGATATACACTTGACCACCACAGAAGTTACTAATTTAATTGTTGATGACAATAAAGTGTTTTCATTTACTATATATAATGTTTTACCGCACGTCACAAGGCGTAAGCTTTGCTCTTGTCACATATGGCTACATTGAAAACCGATGAAATAATCATTTCACTGCTAACATTGTAATGTCATGAAAAGCAAGCACATCATACCTACATAGCGCACAACTAATCTTCATTTCAGGATATTATAGGTTTGAAATATGATGGGTATTCAAGGGGGTCTTTCATTGACAGACAATAGATGGCGTAACTTAAAATTGATATAATATTCAGTCACTTCAAGTTTGCCGGATGTTATTGATGCGTTATAACTAGTTTCTCAAAATTTAAAACGCTCCACACATGTTATTCTTCAGATATGAATAGCTTTGGTGGGGAAAAGGGGATCGTTACAACTTTTTTATTATTATTTGACAATCCATGCTATTTTTATGTTCAATAAAATTACCGCAGAAAAACAAAACAAATCAGCTGTAACCACAGAAACAGTTGTTTTAAGTACAAATAAAATTGCAACTAGCTATGCCTATGCCGCCAAATGCGTTAGAAAACAAAAGAGAAATTCAAGTTTATCACTTTTCACCATGTTTGACACCTGGAAAAGACTTTTGGTCATTTTAAATATACTATACTATTTGCTGCAATTTTGAATTTTTCAAAGAAGTGTTGCTGTTGTTTTTAAGTCACTCATGGCTGGCGTCCTTGCAACAAGACCAATTTTGTCATAAAGTTTTGCCAATATTGTTTTTTAGTTTGAAGGCTAACTATCATTGCAAAGTTTTGTATATTTGCGTACTTCTTTGGTTCCTGGTTATTTCTTTTTTTTGAAAACCGCAAATATTTCTTTTGTACTTACAATGTGTTTATGTGTTTATGTGTTTATATACGCTTGCGCATAGTGATCACTTTTTTTCTGGGAGATTCTAAAGAATGTCTGTCGTATACCGTAAAACTCTCTAATAAATTTCTGGTTCAAGCCTTGCTCACTTAAAAACTCTAAATTCCCTTTTTCCTTTTTATCAATAATAACTTTGAAGTAGTAATAAAAGAGTAAAATAAACTTGACCAAAGGTATTCGTACTCTGCTGGCCAAATAGCATAAATGTTGCTTCCAAAGAGAGTCTTGCAAAAAAATTTCGACGAGCGCGTCGACGCGTCGATTTTGGAAACTAGACAAGGAACCGAATCTTTGATTGAAACTGGTAGACATTAATCAAAAACACGGGTAAGTGTAACCATAAAGCTGAAGTGTATCTAGAATAATAGTCGGTATTGTATCAGTGAATATGACACTTGAAGAAAGCAGCTGAGGAGCAAGAATGCCGAGAAACCCAGATCTCTTTTTATCGGCGTGTGCGAGTGAAAATTCAACTCTAGCCAGGTTTGCTGGGTTGAACATTGAAGAAGAGGTGTTTGTGTTTGATAGTCAACCCGAGCAGAGTGTACAAGATGTACAAGGTGGGTCTGAATCTCAAGATAGACACAAATCTCAAGGTGAACAGGAGTTCCAGTTTCAGACAATAGACTATGTAACAACAAGAGCCAAGAGAATTTCAATGTCACCATTGACAAATGCTGGCGGGATTTCTCTAATTCCAGATAGACAGCGTAAGAACTCTTCTAGTATACCAGTTATGCATAGATCAAGGAGACGTTCTAGCGTCTTAAGTCGTATGTCAATAGGAAGTCTGCATTCTGTTGAGACCGGAGGCCAGATTACAATAGACTTGACACAGACCAATTGCGCATTCGATTTTAAAATAGATGAGGATGAGACGGAAGATACAGACACTAGAGGTGCCGCAAGTCATGAGCCGAACCTCCAGACAACCACAGATGCTTGCGGTAAAAAATTACGGATCACTGATTTTGCTCCTATAAGGCTGCTAGGCCAAGGTGCGTACGGCAAGGTGATCCTTGTGAGAAACAAGGAAACAGGCCATCTGTTTGCTCAGAAAGAGTTAAAAAAAGCATCTATTGCTATTAGTGACAAGACCATAGAAAGAACTAAATCCGAGAGAGACATTCTCAGGAGTATCACCAACCATCCAAACATAGTAAAATTGTTTTATGCTTTGCATGACAATGAAATGCTATACCTGATGCTTGAATACATACCAGGGGGTGAGCTGTTTCAATACCTGGTGCAAGAGAGATTTCTACCTGAGAGGAGTGCGTCGTTCTATATTGCTCAGATGGCGCTTGCACTGAGGCATTTACACAATCTGGGAATCGTTTATAGAGACTTGAAACCTGAAAATTGTCTATTGGATAAACATGGATATTTGGTTTTAACAGATTTTGGATTGGCCAAGCAATCAACTGAGGAAAATACGGAGAATTGGTGCAAATCAATTATTGGAACTTCAGAGTATTGTTCACCCGAAGTTTTAAGGGGAGACGATTATGGCCCAAAAACTGATTGGTGGTCTCTAGGTTGTGTGACCTTTGATTTACTTTCAGGGTCTCCTCCGTTTACGGGGAACAATCACAAGGCCATTATGGACAAAGTATTGAAACAGAAGCCGAAATATCCGTTTTTTTTCACTAAGGAAGCAAGAGATGTATTGAACAAGTTATTGAATAAAAACGTTGAAAAACGCTTTGATGTTGATCAAAACTGGGATAAATTTGAGAGGCTAGGCTTTTTCAGGTATTATAAGTTTAAAGATTTGCTCAATAGAGTAGTTGAGGCACCTATTAAGCCCATGGTCGCAGATACCCATGAAGAAGAATGTTTTGACGCTAACCTTCCAAAATTAACTGGAGGTATTCCTATCGCAAATCCCAGCGGACCAGAAAACGATGATAATGACCATTTTTCAGGCTTCTCATACACCGCCAGTGCAAGCTATCTAGAGTCATATCTTCACTGATTTTTATTTCGCCGTGATCCTGTGTATCCTGTGTCTCCTTACATACTATTTATTCGCTTGCTTTTTATGTTCACACTTACATTGGCATTATACTATAAATCTGTTGCTAATTTGTCGTAATAGAAACCCATAGATGTATAATCCAAGCCAATTCATAATTCATAAACACAGTAATCAAGACTGGAACCTTTCAAAACCACTTCCGTAAGCTCCCACCTAACACCAAATATACCGGAGTTAATTTTCGGCATGTTTATCAAATGGCTTCTGCCATCACCTTGAGCTCTTGAAATGGCTTGTTTAACGGTGCTATCCACGATAGACTCAGGTGATACTAACTGGTCTTCCAAATTCTTGAGTGCCAACCCGGTGTATTTTACGATATCCTCTGGGCTGTCATTTCCTAGGACACTCGTAAAAAGACACACAATGAACAAGTTTTCACCTATACCTTTCACAAACCCTGCATCCTTATTGGAAACAGGAATAATCAGTGACGTTCCAAGCAATTTCTTAGGGTTATCCTGATACTTTCTACAGTGATCATGATATATCTGGTAAGATGACATGAACTTCTTCTTGAATACAAGTGCGATGCCTCCAGCCCACACTCCCATACAGTTGCAGGCATGTGCCAACAAAACCGGTGTTGTAGAGTTGCTGCCGACACCTGTCGTCAATTGAAATAAATCGCCCTTGATGTAACTTATTGATGGCATGCTTGATCGCAGACTATCTTCATTGATAGTGTCAAACCATTTGGTGTCTCTGGTGATCAAGAAATAGGCCTATCTGTTGAAAAGAAATAGGCTTATTGTTGAAAAATCTTGATGATTTCAATTTTGTTGATGAGGTCTTTCCTGAATACAATTACTACGTGGAATGGGACCGTATTATGATTAGAAGCAAACCAGATGTTAGATCCAACCAACTATATAGCACAGAACTGGCTTTAACATATCGAGAACGATATAAATGACAAAATGAACCGCCTAGACCCTGAATTGCAGCTAGATCTTAATGAGCTAAATAGGTCACTCAAGAGATCCAACACGTCAGTAAAAAACAGACTGCTCTCCATATTCAGAGACTACAGATATATTAATGGCTTGAAATCCAAAGGTGAGATTCCGCATAGTATCCCAATCATACCGAATGAGAGGTGTGGCACGTGGTACATCCCGCCAGACGAATACGAGCTGGCATCATACTTCAAATCCACAGATGGACACACAAACAACTGGGATATCAGCACGAGGCGATTAAATTTGCATCTTTTACCTGTCATTAAGTCTTGCGGAGGGTTGGCCATTGTTGATTCTACGAGGAGAGGCAAGAGAATGCCAGATTCATGGAGCAAGACCGTGCCAATTTGGTGTGCAGTGCTCAACAGTATCATGTTTGCGGACAATTCTGGAGACAGCGTTCTATTTACTCCACCTGGTACAGTCTCCCCATCAGAGCATGATATGATACTGAAACTGCTTCCTAAGTTGATAAGCAAAATGAAAGAAGTGAATATCATATCCAGGGAGTATCTTGTGGACAAAATAGGGTCTAAACCACTGAGGCCTATCTGGCTTTATCCTGGTTCGGCTGTGAACTCTTCTATTTCTGAACCCGCAACAGATCTACCGTTTTATCCTATATATCTTATCACAGCCAGTGAAATGTGCCAAGATGGTGCTGATAAGACCTACGGGTACAGCTACGTTCAAGGAGCTGCAGACGATGATGAAGAGTGGTCTCATGGCTTGACTCCGAAATTGTTCTGGAGATATTCAAGCTTCTTCTCCGACAAAAACAATTCAGAGGAGAGTATTGTGGACTTCCTTGAAGAGATCGTATTAGCAGAGAAGTTGAAGAAGAACGATCTGACCAACCCAGAGCAGTTCTGGAAAGATGAATACTGGTTCACTGATAACATTGGAGTGGCGGCAGTGGAGTTAAACAGTAAAATTCCAGATGACTTTTGCAATCCATACAGCATGATTATTGTCTTAGAAGAGACTTTTAGTCTGAAACAGGATCAGAAAAAAGTGCTGTCATACAAGCTTTCTTCAGGTTCTAAGAAATCTTCAAAACAACTAAGAACAGTACTAATAGAATTGATAAGGCTGATTCAAGAAGAGCTCTACACGGACAAGAACTCTAAGATTTTAATATGCTGTAACAATGGCCAGGATCTATCAATAGGTGTATTGCTCTGCTGCTTGAGCAAATTTTATGATTCCTCTTGGAAGCTAGTGGATAGTTCAATTAAGTGTGACATTAGCAAGAATACCATCAGAAGACACTTAGCTAAAATTATTGACTTGAAACACTGCAATCAAAGCAGAGCTACTTTGAACTCTGTGAATGCATACTTAATGTCCTGAACTTCACAGGCTAGTGCTATGATTGTATATGAACAGTTCTTGTTGGTATGGAGAAGTAGGTGAGCTATCATAATATACACATGGTAAAAAATTAAAAAAATTAAAAAACATGAAACGTATCAAGTACAAAGCAATTATGATGATACGAGTCCAAAACCAGATATGAATACAAACGTTTCTAGTAATAAGATGAGTAGACATCAAACGTCACAAGAAATAATAAAATGCAACGTCAGGAAGAAATAAATTAAATTGGGTATCTGGTTGATTTGAAATCACCTCTTCAAACTTCTCACTCATTGAAATTTATTTGTAACTCCTTTCTTGCGATATGCAGATAAAGTGCTAACTTTCTTTAGCATAATAGTTGCCATCGCCGTTTATATAGCTGACGTTGGCTTCACTGACTCTTTTTTTTCTTCCGGTATTACGATTGTTATAGTTTTTGTTCTTGTATTTGTTTTTGTTCTTATGGTCGAGATCATGGTGGGGTGTAGGCATAGTTTGATATGCATATTGATAGGTTGGCTGTGCGTAGACAAGCTGCTGGTTGGGGGAAGCGTAATACTGAGTGTGCTGGTGGGGAGGGTAAATGAAGTGACCAGTCTGACCTCTTTGTCCATAAAGTGCAGTTGCACTTTTTGTTGGAGTCAATGAGACTTGAATTGGCTGTTGGCTTAGTACCAAATGAGGCATCGAACCCGCTGATGGCTGCTGATAGAATAGTTGACTCGGATACATGTGGCTTTGGAACTGATAGTCGTTTTGGTAGAATGAGCTCTTTGAAGAGTTCCTTGAAACGACAGGGCGGAAACCATTCAAGGAAGTAACGGATGAAGTTCTTGAATATCCACCGGATATGATTGACGGCCTTCTGCTATTCATCTTTTTATTCTTTTTATTCAAATCTTCCGATGACAATGTGAAATTTGAACCTTCTGAGGGCGACTCACTATTATCTGCTAACGCACCAACTAGAACTTCAATTTCAGAAGAAGATCCTCCTTCAACTCCTCCTTCTTCTTCTTTAGCTTGCTCCTCTTTCTGTTCGCTTTTTAAATCATCGTTTTCCTCAGTTTGGCTCGGAGCTGCATCGCCACTATCAACTTCTGGGTTGGATGATATGGCATCCCTGTCTGTATCGATATAATTCTTTTTTTGGTTGAATTTAGATTTTCTATTTTTTGGGTACTTTTTCTGTTTCTTTGTCTTCGGCGGATTAGCACATCTATCTTTACCAAATGAAATCTTAAAAGAAGAATAATCAGCATCAAATACGTGATTTGGAATCAATGAATCCTCAGAATTGAAATGCTCAACTGCCTTAATACATGAGGAGATATTCAAGAAATTGACAAAAGCACGCTGTCCTTCTTTAAAGAAATTGATCTGTTCAATCTCGCCAAATGCAGAGAAGTCACGTCTTAGAGTCTCCGCATCTGGGACAGTGGTTGGTTTAGAATCAGAGACAGTGGTTGGTTCGAGTTCAACTTCATCACTTTTCAAATTGGAAATTGCGTCTTCTGCATTGGTACTTCCAGAGACCTTTGGCATATTGATATCGATTCCAGAATTCGTGCTTGGTGCAGCCATCTCCTGTAGAATGCTATCTTCTGGAATTCCTTTTTTGTCCTCTGTAACCCCTTCAACTTCAGTATCGTCTTCATTCGAGAAATCATCTTGCTCATTGTTATCAGATTCGTGCTCATCAATAACACCAATATAAAGGTTTCTGCTGGCGCCATTGGCAACGGCATCTTTGATACTAGGTGATAGAGGTGTTGACTGAGTTCCCCAACCAACTCTTATTCTATTGGAATGGATGGTCAATCTCTCAGATGTGTTTTTGGCAAAGAAATGAACTGCATCTTTGGCGTCTATAAAAGTTAAGAAGCAAACATTTTTATCAACCAGCAGTTTGATCGATTCCAACATACCACCTCTCACATTGTTACAAATTTCGTCTGCAGTAGTAAGTGGATGCAGGTTACCCAAGTAAACAGTTCTATTAACAACGTTGTTCTGGGGCAGCAGTATATTTGAAAAAGAGCTTGTAGTTGTAGGTGAATATTGGTCTTTGTAATGTTCCATTGGATCTTGGCCATATGACACACTACCAGTGTAAGGATTAATCAATTCACAAGGGTTAGAATGTGCATCAGAGTTCAAGGCATGGAGAATGCTATTGTTTCCTCTATGTAACTCGTCTCTAGGAGATGACCCCGAAACTTTACTTGACGTATTATAAGCAACTTCAGCAGGCGGTGATAAAGACGTGGAAGGGGTGGAACACGTGTCAATGTATAGTCTTGAAGGCTCCACAAATTCTGTATCCAGAAAATCAATTCCCGAAGCAGAATCAGCTATTGTGTTTATATCATAGCTTTGTTCGTGAGCAGTTAAAGAAGTGTCTCTGGCATAGAAAGCTTTGCAATCAGACATCACTGACTCACTGAGAGCCAGTTGTTCGACACATTTGATAGCACTTGATATGGAGGTAAAATTAGCAAAAACAACGCTTTTGTTTGGAACACATTGCAAAGATTCTAAATCACCAAATTTTTCCAGTTCTCTGTAGATGAATTTTTGAGGCAATCCGTGTTTAACAGATGCTATGCACACGGCCCTGGTAGCACCATCGTTTTCAATGGCCGATTTCACAAAGTTAGAGATTGGAGAAGACGGTATTGGCTCAACCTCCATAAGATTACACTCCAATGCTGTACGCAACTCACCCAAAATTGAGACAATCTGCTTGTAGCATTTTTCAGCTTCATATCCATAAACAAACGATAGCAGTATAATTCTCATGTCACTGTCCACTGAGTTAATGTCAAAAACACATTTTTCGATCGGACCAAACTCTATGAAGTCAAGGAATTCTCGAAGTTCAATATCTGGACGAAGATTACTGAATTTCAAAGTTCTGGTATTTATGCTTTCCACTTGTTTTTCGGCATGATTACCATTGTCACCATCTGCAATAAAACTGATATGACTTTTAGGATCATCGTCTTCAAGCTCTTCGGTTTCGTTCACCAACGTACGTAAATCAGATACCTGATTAAAATCTAATTTCCTATTCTTATCGATCTTCAAAGTAAGATTGTTGTAGTCGTCACTAATTTCGTCGTCTGAAAACTCACCGCCATCATGGTTATTGCTTTTCTTTTCGGGATAATCATTCTTAATTTTGTCATCGCCTTCAGCGTCTTGTAAATCATTAGTTGTTTCTTCGTCTATGTGATCGTGTCTTTTCGTGCCCCTTCCCCGGGAGTTGTTGTTGTAATCTTCCCAATCTCCAGAGGCCTTTCCAACTTGGTGTAATTTAGATTTTAAATTTTTGGAAAAAGAGTTCTTTGATGATCCTGGATACGGCCGTTGTGGTCTTCCTGCAGTGTAGTTTAAATGATCAGTGCTATTGTGGCTGTTGTAACCGTTATAGTTTGCATGTCCAAGACTTCCTGTGCTTCCAATTCGAAAATATCCAGCATTTCCATTGTTATAAACATTGCCATTAGAAAACTTAAATCGGTCATGGGTGGGCGATCCCATCATTGAAGCTGGCGATTGTACAAAAGGAGAGCTGACTAGCAATTGTCTAGGCAGCATGCCTGTAGCATAAGACATATCGAAGGGCGTCGTTGGCGACTGCGGCACCTGGGGCACGGAAACAGACACCAACTGGGCACCGCTAGGCAAGTGTGAATAAGCGGCTGCCATGTGTGGTGGTTGTATAGGCAGTGGTGCCGGTGGAGGCGCCGGGTGTGACTGCTGGCGGCGCATGTGGTGGTAATACGTTCGATTGGGTTGGTCGTTTATCGTCGGTGGAGGGTACATTGTGTAGTGTAGTATATGGAAGGAGCCTTTGAAGCGGCTGTGTATCAGAAAAGGCCTTGGGAACCCGGGATCAAGGCTGGTACGGATCTGGAGAGAAAATGGGGTCGAGCTTGTTTATATACCTGTGGGAGAAGCGATCAAGATAATGGTGGGCCACAGGATGGATGTCTGCTCTGCTGGAGGCCGCTGGCTGGTTTCTTGTGTCTCGATTGGACTCCCTGTGTGTCTCGATTGGACTCCCTGTGTGTGTGCAGTAGCACCCGCTTGCCCGTGTGTCTCTGCTGTACTCTAGCTGCAGTGTCTCGGTTCACGCTCGTGCTCCGACTCTGCTCTGTTTGTCTCGCTGCCCGGCTCGTCGTTTCGCCCGGTCTTTTCACTACCTGTGTGCACTCTTGTCACCTCTCAGCTCCTGCTATTCTATCTGCTATCCTATCGGCACTCAGCTGCTCTCTTCCACGCCCTCAAAGACAACTACGCTACACTTCCTCTACCCACCCATTCAACACTCACCCAAATTAGAATGCTGTTCCACGCAGCTCACGCGCCGTCCTTGGGCTGCGGTGCACAGCGTGGAATTTTTCTTTTTTTGTTGCCTGTCGCCTCGAGATTTCGCCGCGGGCGGTTGGGCGGGCGGTATTTACGGAGCAGCGTGGGCGTGTGGCAGGCAGGCGACGGAGTGGGTGAGATATGTGGACATGGAGGGCGTGGAGGAAATGGAGGACATGGAGGACATGGAGGTCATGGTGTGGAGGAGGGTGGCCACGAGCTGGAGCATTTGCTGCCGAGAAATGGGTGTGTGGACAGACGGACCCAGCAACGGGTGCGTGAGCTACAAGAGGCAGCGGGCAGGGCGTGTGGAGCGCCCCGCGCATGGCGGGCAGCGATGCCATGGCATGCAGCACGCCGCCTATGCCCAAATTACAACAGCTTGGGATGTGTACTCGGGGCTGTCAGACAGGTGGGCAGTCCACACCACCAGCTGTGGATACTACCACCTGGATCGCCTCGGCTCAAAAGGCCTGTTGTGTCTTGAGCGTCTCTCCTACACGCTCAGTGCACAGTCTGTGCACAGTCTGTGGATTACGAGGAAGCCACACCACGCCGGGTCCGGTGCGGTGCGCACGTCGCGTCCTGGCCGCTCGTTTCAAGAGACCGATGGATCTGCGCCCGTTCAACAAGGTTGCTGGCACCCTATATGTGTCACTTTTAGCTATGTCGGTTACGCCTGATGCCACGCCACGGCACCATGGCATGCCTTGGCCTGGCTTCTTGATTCTGCCTATTTGAAAACCCCACGCAATTGCTACGGTGGTGCTAACCGCATGTCGCCTCTGATTCGGCCTTGTGTTTTCTTCCCGCACACAAACCGCGTCATTCGGGACCCTGTTCACTACTTATTGTCCACGCGTATTATACCGTCTTTTGGGCGAGTCCAGCAAGCTCAATGTACCCGGGGTGAAGTACCGTCACTGGCCCTTTTTGCCCACCTCAAAGGGCGCTAGTTTCGACCTAACTGGCCCATAACGTGCTATTGTCCAAACCACTTTTCTCTTACGCCACCACATTTAGGCGGTGGACAGACAGCTTAGCTCTTTAGCACAGGCCTAAAACTCTTTTAAAGCATGCAAAAAATCATCCCATCACCTCAAACTACAAGTCCCCAACACAATACGTGTATAGACGCTCCATAAACACCCAGACTACACGCTCGGACTCGCCATTTGAGCGCTGCGCTCTTGTGCTTGTGCCGATCCAGCCAATTCTTCCAGCATCGATTGGACAATCTAATATCTGACCTTATCCCTACGATATTCACAATTCTCCGTGTTTTAATGCCGATCTTTTCTTGTTCTCGGGTACCTCAGCTCCCCCCGCGTCACTCACTATCTGAGACTGTCGTTTCATCTTGTAATTTACACAGATCCGCTCCACAGAGAACTCTACCCGTTCGGGATATTCTCTTGGACACCTTTCCTCTCTCTTTCCCTTTGGTAGTAGCATTTGTGGCTGGTTATCACACAGAGCACTTAAACAGCACCATAGAGGGCAGCAGGTGGAAACCACAAGTACCAATCTCGCCGGCTTGGTACACTCCAGGGCCCCATCGCCCTCGGATGGTTTTGCCAACGGTAGAGTGAACGATTGCTATTTTGACTTCGGTGCACCCTCTGGTTTGCTTTTGCTGTCTCTACAGATTTTGCCACTTTTGGTGTCAAATACAATCACATCGGTCTCCCAGATCCCACATACTTCACTTTCCACCTTGGCTGAGGCCACAGCGAAAAAAGCCCATATTGAGTTGTACTAAGTACACCAACCGTTCTATTATGTCTGCCTGTTGCAGGTTACACTCACCCGCTCTGCCACATCAAAACAGTGCTTGTAATTGGCCAGTGCTAAGTGCCCCCGGTATTGATTTCGCCTCTTGAGGTTGGACCCCTCATTTTTTTTTCCTTTTGTATTCTATTTGCGGCACTCTGGCTGCTTCATTTCGCAGTCCTTCTATGTATGCACATGTGGGTTCCTGCGAGAGAAGCTTCTAATTTTAGCAGTGTGCTGAGAAAGGAACGAAGACGTGGGTTGCGAACGGCCAATCATAGCGCACAGCAGAGATCCAGTGAATAAAGCTGCGGGCATGTATCTTTCTGTACATACTGTAGGTACCAGAGCGGTGTGCTCAAGTTGGGCAAACTCTAATAAGCGAGTTGGAAATTAATAGAAAGCACGGGACTGTTGGGTATTTGAACATATATATATTCACCGGTTCACTTAAAACACTACAGCAAGTGTTCGCAAGGTACACAACTCATACGCTACTGGCCCGTATCTTTTTGTTTACTGTACTCTGCCAGGAGCAACCAATCTGCGCGCTCTCTCCGACCCAGGCTAATCTGCACATCTCACTGCACCATGCATTCCAACTATTTATCGAGCAGTATGGAAAATGGATACGTGAAAGCAAGCTGGCATTCTAGCCACCTGCATTCTTTGCCATAGCGCATCCGCCACGCGCTCTAGCCACTCAGACCAACGCCACGCGTCATCCTCTGACACCTGTGCACCACTAAAATTTACTCTCCCCTACTGTGCGCATTGCCTGATTCGCAAAATACGACATTCACCCAAACGTGGCAGTCCATGTGATAAGTGAGTGACGTGACCAGAAAAAGAAGTGCACTTTTGTTGGGCGAGCATTTTGGAAGCCGGCTGGCTATGCGATAATTTATTCAATTTGAAGAGGGATCAAGGTTCAAAAGAGTACCCAGGGACGACTTCACCACAGTCTATTGATACTCATTGAAATCTGCAGGATTTGGAGTATATGTGTGGAATCAATTGAGCGCATATGCGGTATGCAGCGGTGACTACATGTAGTGTAATATGGACTGGACAGCAGGAATATATTTCGGTGCTGGAGTGAGGTGGCGGGGCCACGCAATACAATTTACCTGTTCAAGACAGCTACTCATGGTGTTTCAAAGTATAGTTTAAAGCCATTCATTAAAAAGGTTTCACTCATTTTTAGAAAAGAGAAACTGTTAATGGGCAATAAAAATTAAAAAGCAGAACTATGTAGTATGAATCTTGTTCAAAAACTAAAAAAAATCATTGCATTCGTCGTATGGCGGTAGTAAAAGACAGAAAGGTTATATTTTATCTTTCTGATCCTCTATGTACTTAGGCGGAAACAGAGGCAACGTGCTCTAACAAGTCAACAACTCTGGTGGAGTAACCGTACTCGTTATCGTACCAAGAGATCAACTTGACAAAGGTTGGGGTCAACAAGATACCAGCCTTGGCGTCAAAGATGGAGGATCTGTTGTCAGTCAAGAAGTCAGAGGAAACAACGGCATCCTCAGTGTAACCTAAGACACCCTTCAATTCACCCTCAGAGGCAGCCTTGATAGCAGCACAAATCTCCTCGTAGGTGGTCTCCTTCTTCAAGTTGACGGTCAAGTCGACAACGGAAACGTCAGTGGTTGGAACTCTCAAAGACATACCAGTCAACTTACCGGCCAAAGCTGGCAAAACCTTACCGACAGCCTTGGCAGCACCGGTGGAAGATGGGATGATGTTACCGGAAGCGGTTCTACCACCTCTCCAGTCCTTGTGGGATGGACCGTCAACAGTCTTTTGGGTGGCGGTGATGGAGTGCACGGTGGTCATCAAACCGGACTCAATACCGAAGACATCGTTAACAACCTTGGCCAATGGAGCCAAACAGTTAGTGGTACAGGAAGCGTTAGAGACAATCTTCAAGTCGGAAGTGTACTCCTTGTGGTTAACACCGACAACGAACATTGGAGCGTCAGCGGATGGAGCAGTGATGATGACCTTCTTGGCACCAGCATCAATGTGCTTTTGAGCGCCTTCCAAAGTGGTGAAGACACCAGTAGAGTCAATAACGTAATCGACACCCTCCTTACCCCATGGGATGTTGGTTGGGTCTCTTTCTTGGAAAACTTCGATCTTTTGGCCGTCAATGATCAAGTTCTTGTGGTCAGAGGTGACTTCACCGGCGTATCTACCGTGGGTAGAGTCGTACTTGAACATGTAAGCAGCGTACTCAGCGCCGATGAATGGGTCGTTGACAGCGACAACCTTGATGTCTGGTCTGCTCAAAGCAACTCTCAAGACTAATCTACCGATTCTACCGAAACCGTTAATACCAACTGTGATAGCCATTATGTGTGTTTGTGTTTATATTGAATTTGTTTTTGTAAGGATCTTTGAAAACAAGGAAACTTGGGTGGAGATACAAGAGGAAGAAAACAACTCAAGTCTCTACCCGGGTCAACCTTGTAAACTAGAGGGATTTGATGACGCATTTATATTAATTTTTTGAAGCAACCCGTTTCCCTGATCAACTGTTGCCTGGGAATGAATGCACCACCAGACTCCGTGCTCAATGCATCATCGTTCGAATGGTGTGCTGAGGCTCGCTGGGTGTTTGTCGCACGGCACAGTAAGGCCATGTCGTGCGGACGGGGCCGCCACGCTGCCCTCGCGCACGCCACCTCGCAACACACCACACCACACTGATTCCAGGTCGCGGTGCTGGCGAGGTGGCAGATGGGGCTCTCTCCTCTCTTCCCCCGCGCGGGAAGAGGGAAGCAGACCGGAGGGAGCACGCAGTGGAGTTTCCGGAACTGTGTCGCGAGCGAGTGGTATCTGGGCGGGCGGCCCGCACAGGAACACTGCCGAGCTGTGATCGATGACTTCTCCGGGTCGCTGTCAACCTTTGTCTGGAGCCACTCCGTGACAGTGCACACGCGGCCAGACAGTGGTTCGCTCTTGCTTCTCTCCGCTATGGTGTGCACTGGGATGGTGCACAGTGGTGCCGTACAAGGGTAGCTGGCCCTGTTGACATATGTGCACACAGCTCCTGGTCATACTACCAATTAGTCAGCCTGATAGAATCCCTCTGCCACCTGCGTGCTCAGCGCTGATTGCACGAGCCCACCAGGTACCCTGGGCGCGGGGATGGGCGGTCGGCCCAGCGTCGCCAGACACGCGCCAACTGTTCGGGCTGAAAAGTCCGGTTAATCAGCGGTTGATTCAGGGAGTCGAGCGGCTGTGCAGGACAAATCGGGTTGGGGCTTGGGATTTGGAATAGCTGTATGTGTTTGTTGGTGTACGGAAGGCGTGCTGAGGCCCTCGGACACGTGATTCTGGCTGTTTTCGGCCAGACCGCTCCAGCAATGCACAGCATGCAATGTTACCATGGTGGTTACTTTCCATGTTTGTACCTGACTAGCTCTGCTGCGTGTTTCTTGTGAGCGGACCAGAGCTGGTCAGACTTCTCTGCTCTTCTGCTCCTGCTCCTGCTCGTGGCGCTGGCTACCCACGACGACCAACCTGCCGAAAATCACCTTATCAGCAGTCCCACCGCTGCATAACCTGAAGCACAGACACCCATGCGTGCGCATATCTTATTCCCCTTAACCACTTTCTTTGCGACTATACATATGCACTCCTAACTTCCGGCTACCACCAAACCCTGCCCCCCCCCATGCCTGTGTCGTTTGCTCTCCAGTCTCTGCCTCCCGGAAACGTTCCATGGCATCCCTACACCAGCATCTGCCGGCTTCATTGCAGTAAACATCCACACTTGCACTGACTACACGCATATATGCCCATCCGCCCATCCACATGCAGCCTCAATATGTCTCCACTATTGTCTGGACACCACCCCTTCTGCTGGTGTTGGGTTATTACATAGCCCCGAACCCCACGAATCGCACTTAGCCACCCCAACTATCCGTGCCCTAGTGTAAGTTCAACCGGCCCACTCACCGGGGTGGTCTACCACCTAACAATCCAAAATGCGTTTCCCCACATAACCAACCCCTTTTATTGTTACTTACATGATTTCCAAAAATAAAGTTTGCAAATTCAGCTACATTGAACCTCCATGTGTGCCGTGTCCCCTCATTACACTTGTGCCCGGCGGTTTACCATAAACGAAAACAAGTTCAATTGTGCTTTTCGTCGCCCTTTGTTTTTCTTTCTCCATAACTCCACGACATCTCCGTACCGCCACCAGATCAGTTTCCGGAATTCAACTACTGCAGTTACTGCACTTGTCACAACTTACCGCTCCGATGGTCCTTCTAGCCAGTATACAGCTAGTTTGCTGATCCACCAGCCCCTATTTGTGCCTCAGACTGCATCGTGCTAGTGGTATGTAATCGATTACGTAATTTTTCAAGACAGCCAGAAGATAGAAGGACGTTACTATATAAGATAGATTGAACATGAGGACATACAACGGGTTGATAGACGTGGATGAGGTAAAGAACATCATTAAGAAATGTTAACGTAAAAAGGTGAGTGAGGATACAAGTAGAAAACTATACGGTATCAATATGGATTATCTATACTCATGAACAATTTCTCATTAAACTCCTTGGGAGGTGGACTCAGCTCAATGTCAGCGTTATCAAAGCCAACTTCAAACTTCTTGACAGAAGATCCACCAACGCTAGAAGGAAACATTTCACCCGAGTTAGTTGTGCCCTTTGATCTTTTGGAATTTACATTGTTAGGGTCATCGAACTCAAAGTCCATATATGGTAAGGCCAAAGAGGCGTCAACTCCAAAATCATTTAGCATCAGTAAATCTGTGTTTGATTTCAATACATCCGATAGGCTTAAAGAACTTGCAAGCTGGCTCTTGTTCTCTCCAGAAGATTTCGTTGATTGGTATGGTATTGGGTTTGCGGATACGTCCATCGCAGAATCATCTTGGATGTTGTTGCCGCCCCCTAAATGGTTTAAATTATAATAATCTGGTAAGGACTGTTGTGCATTCAAAAAATTGAGCAGATCTGTAGTGGAACCTGCAGCAGATTGATTTTGTTTGGCATATGATCCCATGTTGTCTGGATTCCAAGTACTACCGTCACCGATTTTTGTCTGTATTGGAGTCACTTCACTGCTGCTTACCGATGCAGGAGCAGTAGCCGCTGCGCTGGATGAGGAAGTCGATGATGGTGTGCTATACTGTTGGAACAGCGAGGGTGTATGTTGAACAGTAGGCAAGGAAGGAGGGGCGTGGGCAGCATGAGTAGCGGCTGCGTGGCTGCTGGATGCAAGATATGACAGAGGCTGTTGCCTTTTCTGCTGTTGAACCGTTTGAATCATAGATGACGGCTGTTGGTAGTTCGATTTTGTAGAAAAGATATCATTGATAGCAACATCTTCTTCTTTCTTAACATGAACGGATGTGCTCGGAATTG
Source organism: Ambrosiozyma maleeae (nom. inval.) (assembly GCA_003706635.2). Lineage (NCBI taxonomy): Eukaryota > Fungi > Ascomycota > Pichiomycetes > Pichiales > Pichiaceae > Ambrosiozyma > Ambrosiozyma maleeae (nom. inval.). Next base: position 22,629 of record PPLV02000012.1, read on the forward strand.
TTGTTGGTGGTGCCATGCTTCCCGCTTTGCCTCCGCCACTAGAAGTACTAATGCTGTTGGCATTGCTAGTCATTCTTAAAGAAGAAATACTCTTTCTTTTTTCCTTCTTAACAATTCCTTCAATAGACGAATCGGCCACAGATTGTCCGATCTTGTTAGGAGTCGCCATTATATACTCTATTGCATTTTCTAGATGAGATGTGCAGTTTTCAGATAAACAGCCCAACAAACCTATATTGGTCTCCGCTTTCAAGTCGTTAACTGTGAAACTTAACAAATTCTTAGCTTCTTGGAAAAGAGCACCTCCTCTAGTATATTCAAGAGAGCCTTTTGCAGCCAAAATTGCAAATCTTGCCTTCTGTCTAGAAATATTCATAGGCAAAGGCAAATAGTAATAATGGTGCTTTGGTGAACTTAGCATCTTTGCGCACGTCAAGATACCCGTTGTTGCCTGTTGCATGCTTATATATGAAGGAGAGTTTTTTGGATTTGTGGACTCTGTAGCCATCAGCGGCATATAGATCAATGCCTTTGCCTGGTAGTATAAGTACATCAAAGTCAATTGAACCTCATTTAATTTATCATAATCAGCTGCCTTCATGTTACCGTTATCGTCCATCATTTCAAAGCCAACACCGGAGGGCAGTTCTTTCCTCCAACTATTTAAGATATCATCCAAGATCAAAACAGTGGATTCACTTAAACTTGGCTTTTTCAAATTGTTATTGCTCCTCTTGAAAATAGAATCAACTATAGTTCCTAAAACTTTAGCATACCTCATAACACTCAAAGCAGAATCGCAAACTTTACCAGCTAGACTCAATGGTACGTTGTTAAAAGTAACCATGTTAACATCATCACCACTATCACTAGTTTGAGATGAAGGCAAAGCACATTCAATCTCATAGTCCTTCAATAGCCTAGGAACACCCAAAATAAAGGCAGAGAAACTGTCCAATGTATAAATGCTCCAAAACAAAATACGTCTTTCACCTTGCTGTAATCTAGTGACACTGGAACCGTTAGATCCCAACACAGCAGATGGACACCTGTGTAGTCTCAATTGCTGTGCCATTGTGGTTGCCTTACCACGTAATTCGTAACTGGCATTCAAGTCACCAGTTGTCAAACAGTACAATAATTCCATCGTAGTCATCTGTAACGATGAAATTGAGCACACGGAATTAATGTTTGATTCAATAAACTGTTTGATTAAATGATCATAAAATTGTAAAATATCTGAGTTGCCACCACTTGTAAAATCATTAAGCGTACTGTTATTTGCCCCATCTTCGTCTGCAGGTGCAGAGTTGCTAATTTTGCTGTTGCCATTACTGTTGCCATTATTGTTGCTGCTGCTGGCTTTACTTGTAGCTACGTGATTTCTCTCCTGTGATAGCATAACCAATGCAGTTATCACCATTAGCAATTCGCCAAATTTCTCTAACCCAAACATGCTTCCATCTTCAAAATTGCATTCCCGACTACTGTTGAATTTCAAGTAATTTGACATGAAAATCTCCTTATTCAATATAGGAACCATCTTGTTCCATGTTTCAAAGTAAACAGAGATGCAGTGGTCCAAATTCATATGGTTTGGCAGGTTCAAGCCTTGGAAAAATTGGATTGAATCTTTTGCAAGTAGATTATTAAAATTCACAGATCTAAAAGAGATTGGGAATTGATTGTATCTGTCTCCTTCATTATAAGCCTCCTTTAATAACGCTATCGTTCTAGCCGTTAAATAAGGAGCATTAGAGTTAAATCCGTGCACACTAACAATCTTGGCCAGCAAAGAAGGAATAAATAGAGTCTCCTCTGTTGACCTTGGAATCGAAGTTGCAATTAGATTTGCCAAATTCAGAAAGTTCTTGGTACGCATCCGACTTTGAAGAGAAATGGCAGCTGCAGCACCAGGAGCATTAGCCTGTTCAAAAGAGTTGTAACCGTATCTTTTTCTTAAATCATCCACGTTTTTGGTGTAATGGAAATTTTCATTAGCCAAAGAACTTGTATTTTTATCACCAGCATTATCGGAATTCAGATATTCATGTATAGAAGGAGCCTTTTTCGCTTTTTTAGTCAGTGACACGCCACTACCATCCAGCATGGGTATGGAATTGGATTGGTTCTGTGGATTTGCCTGTCCATTAGATGGAGGGGGATAAATCAACATCGAATCATCATCTGAAAGGTCGCCAACATCGATATCCACAGAACCGGCTATCGACACAGGTCTGTTATGAACAGAATGAGGGTAATTACCACAGTTACATGTCTCATCGTGCAAATGTTCATCCATGGATTTGAAATGTTGACTGTTTAACATTGATAAGTTCTCGTGATTTAATTTCAAGGCGCCGTCATCAGACCTAGGTTTCCTTATATCTCCTCTGTACAATTCGGTTTTTATGGTTGCTTTATCAGGTGAGTCGTTCGTGTCATCGTACGTTGGGGAATTCGGGTCCACCGGTAAAGATTGGTGATTTTTATTTATGTTTTCTGTCGTGTGATTAGATGTTTGTTGATTAGTTGATGACTTGAGATTCAACAATTTCTGTAATTTCTTATTTTCAAACTCCAATTCTCTCACTCTTTCTTCTAAAGATTCAGTATATCCTCTTGGGAATGCCTTTCTGGCCAATTTATCTGTAAAGATACAGTCCAGACCGACAACTTTACAGTTGGAACACTGTTTCTTGTCTCCGTCATCTTGGTTGGTATCGTCGTCGTCTTCATCGTAGAAACAACGGATCTTTTTCTTTCTACATCTATCGCATGCCACAGACACCCTTGTAGTGTTTGAACCCGGGGTCTTTATAGTCTTTGATTTTGAATCCGAGGACGAGGTTATCGATGGCGGTTGCTGATCCGCTGTAAGCGCTGTGGATATCATGAATAAGAATAAATAGACAAATGACTAGAAAAGGGGTCCAGGTATGATACAGGGCAGACGGGTCAAACTCGGGCCTGCTGAAATAGCTCTGTGTGGATGGCAAGCGGGCCTGTAACAGAACAACTGTACAGGAGCACGAGGGCTGGCGGCGTGGTTCGGGGACTCTATAGACGCCCGCTGTAGGAATATCAAGAGTTGCTGAGCAGTACGACTGTAGCTGCTTGTGTGGAGAGCTGGACTGCAACAGACAGACGCTCGTGGTCTCAAGGTGAAACAGCAGTGTTCTACCTGCACGTATGGTATGGGGAAGGTTAGCCTCGCAGTCTGACCGAGAACAAGATGGTGCGGGTTGTATCAGTGCACAGAGACGTGTTGTCTTCTGTCTGCTTCTGTCTTCTGTCAGTCTTGCTGCGTATGCCTTGCTACCACGTCCTGGTCTTCAGCACGCTCATATGACTACTCACATAGATTAACCATGGGTGTGTGAGTCCTCCCGCCCCCGTGTACCGGTTCTAACAGTCCCAAAGCCCAACCCACAGCTCTCCAGAGCAATGCTGGATGCGACGGGGCCAAGCTGGGGTAAAAACGCTGCGCTGGGCCGTGAGGCAGAAGAGTCACACGCGCGAGCGCCATGGCGCCCATCGGAGCGGCGCCGGCAGGGTGTGCGGTTGCGCCGAGCCCCGCCTTCCGCCGTTCTATCGAGTGCACATACCCCGGGGTGTCGGCGGCTGGTTCAGGCGCAGGCCAGGGGCACTGGAGAGCTGGGGCTGCCGAGTGTATTCATATTGGTGCCGCCATGTGGTGTTGAGTCTGTGCGTGTGCGTGTGTAGACCCAGCACCATCTGCGCACCCCTGTCGCTGCACACACCTCTGCTCTCTCCCCTGGCCTGCCCTTCACATGCCCCGAGAAATTCTGGGGAAATACAATAGCCGGTAGCGGCCCAGCGGGTGCGCACCCGCAGGGCAGTGGCATCCGTGCACCGCCTCAGTGGATTTACACCCGTGCACCGAGTACTGGTGCACAAAACCCTTACTTGTGCGTTGCACGACCGCAAGTGAGAATTTTCAAAGCAACGTTGAGGAGGCTAATATAAAAGCTTTGTTGCCCTTTTCCATTCCTCTCCTTCCGTAATATAAGCTCCTCTGCTGCTTAGCATATCAGGAAATGAAGCACGCTTGCGACTCTAGCATGGTACTCTGGTACGCCAGTGTTAAATGTTAGTCTGGTATGGCAGGCACTGTGCGGATGTTTTGCCGGATCAGAGAGAGACAACCACATTCTAGGCAGCTGTGGCGATTCCTCTCTGTTCTGAAAACGCAAACCGCAGTCCAGTTCATAGTCGGTATATCAGTTTGGTAACCGTGTTTGGATCCAACTCGACCTGAATTACACTCACTCTTTTCTAGATGTGTCTTTTATCTGATGATACTCCTTTTTTAACAACGAATTTCTTCAACTGATAACCCATGAAGAGACTTTAACTTTGACAGAGCTTTTTAACCCTGACATAAAGACACATAACTGATAAGAGTGAGAAAATTGCGGCCGGTGTAAGGATACCTTGTAGCAGTAAATCGTCGTAGTCGTTCACGATGTGGTATGGCCACTGATAGCTTGGCCAGCTTAGCTTTGTAGGCATTTTGCCGCTGTAGCTCTCAAGTACCGCCCCTTCTTATTATTGATTTATCCATGTAACTAGCTTGCATCTCCTAAGAAGTGCATCTCCCACTACTGAGGTGAAACTCCGAAGATTAACAGCAGAAAATACACTAGACTCAAATCTTTTATTTGTGTTTTTTGCCATCCTTACGGTTCTACTATCTTTTGCCTTAAAACTCTGTTTGCCCTGACCATCTGAGCAGACGTCAATCTACTATATCTATCAAGTACTAAACATGAGTTCGGCTATGGAAGCCAGCATGCCTGCGGTGTGTGAGTCATGTCTAGGCTCAAACCCCTATGTGGAAATGATCAGAGAAAGAAACGGTGCTCAGTGTAAACTCTGTACAAGACCATTTACGGTGTTCAAATGGTCTGTGAAGAAAGGAGGAAATACATTCAAGAAAACGGTCATTTGTTTAACTTGCGCCAGATCAAAGAACTGTTGTCAGTCCTGTATGTTGGATTTAACATTTGGCACAGACTTGGCTGTGAGAGATCATATACTGAAATTGTCACAGAGAGCGCAAGGTAACTCAGTCATATCAGATCTAGATTCTGTGCCCAAGAATGAAGTTGGTAAGAGATACCTGGCAAATCAGTTAGATAGAAAGTATCAAGCTTTAGGTGATGAAGGGATAAAGTTGGAGAACCAAGAGAAAAATGAAAAGGTAATGGAGATCTTGGACAGCGTTTCGAATTTGATAGAACATAAGCCTAGTCTGGCTCAAAAGAGAAAAGAATCCAGCCCTCCAACTAATGTATCCTCTGCAGAGTTGATAAAACTCTGCAAAAATTTACCTTTAAATGGAAACCTCTCGAAGTTGCCTACCAATGACTCAATCAAAACCTTCTTTCTTTTCGGTTTAACACCGAACACTCCAACCTATATGATAAAACAATACTTTACAGATTTGTTAAATGAAAGGTCAGATTCTAAGAAAGTGGAGACTGTATTTGTTAACGAAAAAGGTCGTTTTGGATATGTTGAGTTCCAATCTCGACAGGTCGCCGAATCCATTGCAAAGTTGGTTCTTCAGCAGCAACAGCAAAGCACTGAAACTTATAATTTCCCATGTTTGTTATTGATAGATGGTAAATATCCAATCAGAGCCACATGGGCAAAGAAATTAATCACTAGTGGTGGTGATTATACTAATTCCCAATTGTATCAAATATCTAGCGTTGTCAAGAAGCAGCTCATCAAATTTGCCGAGAAAGACAAGTCTACTAATGCCGATGACATTAAGAGGAAGCACGAATCAGATAACTCAGAAGCTACGAAGACCAACAAGAAGAATAAACAAGCTAAAGCAGCTGGCAGCAAAAAGTATCAGTCCGTAAGACCTGATTTAGAGCTCTGAATATTTGTGTATATGTATGTACTCTATATATTATACCAGAATACCATAATACTCGCAGCGTCTGTATTTATTAGATAAATTCTCCCATTGCACGATAAACCTATCTGTAATTGGCATAATCAGCAGGCCTGTCAAACTCAACTTGTTGACCCTGGCCAACGATTCAACATACACAATTTTGGTATTGCAGAAACCTAGGAACTTGAAGAGAAACAGCAAGTAGGCTATGGGAATACAGCTTCCAGGACCATTGCACAAAAAGCAATCGGGCAATTCAAAATTGAAAAGCAACTGTAAAAATTTGAAGAGAACAACGTTGAAGGAGTACGTCGTTTTACAGAATGCCGTTATCTTTCCGTCGCCTATTCCTCGAGCTCTTGGTATTGCCAATATGCTCAAGGCATTTTGAATTCTCTCCGTGACTATCAGTTCATTTTTGAATTTCAGCACAGACTTGTCGTCCCCGGAAGATACCAAAACCTGCAATCCATACTCATGGATTCTCTGAAACTGGGCTAGCATTCTGATCATCTCTCCTGTATGACCACCAGATCCCAAGAAGATCATCAATCTTAGGGATTTTCTGGGTTCCGACTCCACCAGTTCATTCAGGTTTGTCTCATGTCTTGTCCTACTCTTGTAGGTAGCTGGTAATACATGGATCAACCTACATAGGCACAACGCCAAAATCAACAGCACACCAGATGCATATATCGTAAACTGTGTCTCTTCCATAACTATCCTAAGCCTCCCATGCCAACTGTCAGCATAATCTTCATTCTGGAAAGTGATGCACTTCAGTTATCACCGATCTTTGTATGTGTTTTTTTTCAGTTGATAATACAAAGGCGGTTTTTGTTAGCGGGTTTTCCTCCGTTGAAGAGAAGGGTGGCAACAACAAACGGATGTGGTGGTGGTGGTTTTGTTATAGATACAGTTTAAGGAAACAGGTATATACATGGATACGATGTCGTCATACAGCGATGAGCACAATACCGAGCTAGCGGGCAGCGATGAAGCGTCAACACATGAGCATGCAAGACAAGTACAGACACAGGTACAACAAAATCTGTCGAGGTTGGAACTGTTTCTATCGGACTCTGCAGATCCCAACAGGCAAAGCCTACATGATCTAATGGAGCAAGCCTTATCTGAGTATATTAGCTCAAACACGTCGGGCGGGATTCCCGACCTCCGTGTTATTCAAGATATGAATACGGTGCTGTTAAACTCTTCAACAAACTTGGGGGGATCCAACTCAGTAGACGATGAGTTTTTGGACACTTTAGAGAGAGTGCCACTGAAGAAAATACCAAAAGATAAATCGTGTCCCATCTGCACGGTGGACTTTCATGGGCAGGATTATCCATTAATTGTGAGCCTGCCATGTGATGATAAGCATTGTTTTGATTTAGATTGTGTTCAAACTTGGTTGAAAATCAATAAAACGTGTCCTCTCTGTAGAGTAGACGTGACAGTTAAGAAAAAACTAGAGATTCCTACAGACAGTGAAGAGGAAGAGGAGGGGTGGGATATGTATGGCTAGAGAAAGAGGATTGGGTTTTACTTTGAACATTTTTATAATATATGTAAAAAATGTATTTGTCTTATGTTATGTACACGATCTTGTCTTCATTCATTTGTTCCTTCAGGCATCCAAAGTCTTGGATTTGACTTGTTCCAATTCCTCAGATGTCAAGTGCTTGGAGAAATTTGGGTCTTCCAATAGCTCAAGAACTCTCTTGGCGACAGGGTTGGATTGGTCCTTGGACAATGAATCCAAAGTAGATGTCAAATCTGTCATAACCTTTTCACCGTCCTCCAACTTAGCCATGGATGAGCTGATGGACAAAGGTTCTTGGACGTACATGTGAGCTTTGACACCCACACCCCAAACAGAGTTTTTCTTTAAATATCCCAACCAAAGGTCGACAATCTCTGGTTCAGCGTCCCAAATCTTGATCAATCTAGCGTATGTTCTTCTTTCAAAGTTCTCCTTAGACTTGGCGTTAATAAATGGGGCTCTGTTCACAGTCCATCTTTCTCTTTTGCAAGGTAGTGGTTTTGGTCCAGTGGCTGGCAAACCAAGGTAGTAGGCTGCTCTCAAGGCAAAATCGCAGAAAAATTCCAAGTTTTTAGGGTCAAAACATCTAAAGGTGACCTCTGATTTCAAATGACCGTACTTCACCTCGTGCTTCAATGGTGCATAGTAGTTCAATTCCATGTTGATCGGCATTGGTTTGTTCATTCCCGGAACGATCGTCTCTTCTGTCAACACGCTTGGGTCATATTTTGCAAATGAATTTATCAATGAAGCCTTCGTGGCCTTCGCCTCGTCAACATGTGGCACTTGGCCTGCGCTCACTTTCAAATCAGCCAGCTTATCCAATTCCTGTTCGAGTTCTTTTGATATCTTTGGGGACGCTTGGTCCGCCTGCTTCTGCATCGTTATTATGCTACTCGAGAGGCATCTGCGGCCGGCGCCACCCAAAACTGGCAACCTCACCTGGCTTTTCACACCTGCTCTAAGCATTTCTGGTCCCTGTCTATACGATAATGATACTCCAAACAACCTTCCGCTCATGCTTCTGAACTCCTTTCCTATTCACTCCCCTTCTTTCATCTTCACTTAATGACCCTCCAAAATACCTGAAAACTCAAAACGGACGAAAACTTTTTTTTCGCTCCTATTGACACGTGCGTACTACTTGGCAGAAGTGTTAGCTGACGTAAGCTGGGAAAATTTTCAGCTTTTGGGATTAAAGAAGGGCAACATGTAATTGAAGAGCAGGAGGCAGGGACACATGGCGTGGGAGGGAAGAGGAGCAGGGACAGGGGAGGACAAAGAGGTACCGGAGCGCAGACATGGGTAAGAGCAGTAAGGACAAGAGGGATTTGTACTACAGAAAGGCAAAAGAGGAGGGGTGGAGAGCAAGATCTGCATTCAAGTTGCTTCAGTTGAATGAGCAGTTTGAGCTGTTTAAAGGAGTCAAGAGAGTTGTTGACTTGTGTGCAGCCCCAGGATCATGGTCGCAGGTGCTGAGCCGTGAAATATTCAAAGAGGACAATAACAGTGATGCTAAGATTGTGGCTGTGGACCTACAGCCGATGTCACCAATCGACAACGTTATAACTCTGCAAGCAGACATAACGCATCCTAAGACACTGGAGAAGATCATGGACATCTTTGAAGGTGAAAAGGCCGATTTTGTGTGTTCAGACGGTGCGCCTGACGTGACGGGTCTACACGATCTAGATGAGTACATTCAGGCACAGTTGATTTTGAGTGCTCTGCAGTTGGCCACATGTATCTTGAAGGAGGGCGGATCGTTTGTCGCAAAGATCTTCAGAGGAAGAGATATTGATTTGCTTTATAGTCAGCTAGGTCTTTTGTTTGATAAAGTGATCTGTGCTAAGCCAAGATCCTCTAGAGGTAGCTCGCTAGAATCGTTCATTGTCTGTTTAGGCTACAAGCCAAGAGAGGGTTGGAACCCAAAACTCAACCCAGACTTGTCAACAGAGGAATTCTTTCAGGAAATGAAGATCGGCAGAGCTGAATTGAAGGAGTCTCTAATGATGGACCCTGAAGAGAGAAAAGTGGCTCCTTTCATCGCTTGTGGTGACTTGGCTACAAGTTATGATAGTGACGCTACATATACCTTGGAAAAGGATATACAGAGGGTCAGCTTGGATCCTGTGCAGAGTCCGACTGCTCCACCTTATAAAAAGGCCTTGGAATTGAAGAGAAAAGGTGAATTAAAGATTATCAAATGAAAAACTAGTGAATGACATCTCCTTCTGTACTATATAATACCACTCTAATATCTTTGTCGTCAATACATGTATTTACTTTAGAGTTATGTCGTAAAAATATAATTGAATTAAAGAGAAAGGCAGTACAAATAAATCATTAAAAGGGAAAGCATTATTTTTCAAGAAATATAATCATGATTCGTTGGTCTTCTCAGAGATCTTGGCTTGTTCAACCAAATTTTGTGGGGCATCAAACTCACCTAGCATAACCTCCACCATTCTGATCTTGTCTGGTGTGTTGAAAGCTTCATCCTGGAACAAAGCATCCATTTCACCAACCGTAGAAACCCTCTTGTTCTCATAAGTATGGTTGGTGGAGAACAATTCCAAGATCTTGAAATGATCCCATGTTTGAATGTTGTTGTACTCCTTGGTTGGACCATGAATTAGCTTTTCAATGGTGTAACCGTTGTTGTTCAAAACAAACAAGTATGGGTTCAACTTCCATCTGCAACAGTCAGAGATGGCTTGGACAGTCAACTGTAAAGAACCTTCACCAGTAAACAAAATAACTCTTCTGTTTGGATTCAATTCTTCCGCAGCAAAGGCAGCACCAGCAGCACAACCCGTTGCAAAACCAATTGAGCCATACAAGACTTGGGAGATACCCACAACCTTACCTGGGAAGTGGGCCTGAATGATACCGAAAGCAGAGGTACCGGTTTCGGAAACGACAATATCGTCAGGTCTCAAAAAGGTGGAAATTCTCTTCCATAGGTACTCTTGAGTCAACATGTCGGATGGCTTGGCAGTTAGATTCTTGTAGTCATGTGGAGATGTTGGTAAGGCAACTGGATTGTATTTGGTCAAGTATTTTGGTAATTCTTGGATCAATTTCTGCAACACAAATTGCATTTGGACACCAGGGTAAGTGGCAGCCTTGATCTTGGTGTAATCTGAGTGGAACTCAATAACATTCTTGGTGGAGTATTGGTAAGAGAAGGAACCGGTGTTGAAATCAGAAAGCAAACCACCGATGGACAACACCAAATCGGAGGATTCAACAGCCTTCTTAACGTCAGGCTTTGATAAGACACCAACGTAGATACCACCGAATCTTGGATGGTCTTCGGAGATACCTGATTTACCCATTGGAGTGGCAAAGATTGGGAATTGAGTCTCGTCTGCTAGTTTAGCAACATAACCTTGGACTTCGTGTCTCAAGGCACAGGCATCGACTAAGATGATTGGGTTTTTAGCGGCACTTGCCATTTCAGCAATCGTTTGAACGGCTTCAGCCTCTGCCTCAGGATCGTTTGGCTTGAAAGTCAAGTCGATCTTGTCAGACAACAAAGAGGATGGAACCTCCATTTCAACAAAGTTGGAAGGCAAGCCAACGTAGACAGGTCTCTTGTGGATGTAAGCATCTCTGAAGATTTGGTCGAATTCCTTTGGAGCAGTGTGAATGTCGTCAATGACGATGGCTCTGTAAGAGATCTCCTTTGAGATCTTTTTGAAAACGTCGAATCTACCGTCACCTAATGTATGGTGTAGCAACAGCTTATCCTTTGTAGCCTTCACGGTTGGGACACCGACAATGTGGATGACAGGAACGTGCTCTGCGTAGGAACCAGCGATACCGTTAACGGCGGACAGCTCACCCACACCGAATGTGGTGATCAAACACGACAATCCTTTGACTCTAGCGTAACCGTCTGCAGCGTACGCAGAGTTCAATTCGTTGGCGTTACCGGCCCATCTGACGCCGTCCACTTCATCGATGTGGTCCAACAAAGCCAAGTTGAAGTCACCTGGAAGACCAAAGATGGTGTTGACGCCCAGCTGATTCAATCTTTCAAAGATGTATCTACCTAATGTGATCGATTGTGGTAAAGTCATAGTTCTGTCTGTGTGTGTGTGTGTGTGTGTGCAATTTTGTACTATATATGTCTGCCTATACAACAGCTCTGTGTAACTCAAAATTCCCGCTTACCAACTCTATCAGTAATCGGGAGCAACAACCTTGTATTTATACCTAGAATCCACCATCCATCCACCACTAAGGGGATCTATGGCTCCCGGCATCTGTCCTGCCTGCCTGACTTGGCTCGTGATTCAGGCCCAATCCGGACACCTCCACTATAATACTACTAACAATACCAGTTGCCCCTAATAGTAACAACACAATCAGCATATGTATGCGTTATTCTGTGGTGGCCCCATCGTATCGGCTCTCTGCATTTACCGCACGACAGTGCAACGGGCCTGGCCAGGTGCCTCCCCCAGGTGCTCTAAGCGCCTGCGCGCTCGGAGTTCTGTCTTGCAGGCACCAGCCCGCCCGCAAAACACGGCGCCCGCGGCCTGGGAGCCGCACCCAAAGGTGGGCTGAGATCACGGAACACCACGGATAAAAAAACAGTTTAGTGAGCAAACTGAGCCCACGCATTTTTGTGGAATCCACGGGATGCTTAAATTGTATTGTAATGGGGGCAAATCTGTGTTAGGATCAGTTGAGCCAGGGGAGGTGCAGATATTGAGCCAGAAGGTTCGGACTATTCTGAAACGGAGCAGTGGGCCTGTCATACAAGGTTTTTCCGAGAGCGGCACGGGATACTCGAGAGTCTTTTCTTTTTCAGGAGACTAAACACCGCTGCGGTTATCAAGTGGGACCCTAGCAGACACTTTGAATTAGACAGTATATTTATTCTTTAAGGGACAATACATAGATAGATATGTGCACAAACAATAACAAGCAAATACACGGCAGCACAGCGTTCAGTTCTTCTCCTTCTCCTCACCCTTGACTAGCGCATCAGGCTTCAAGGTTGGGAACAGCAGAACCTCTCTGATGGTGTTGGAATCGGTCAAAAACATAGCCAATCTGTCAATACCACATCCCCAACCACCAGTAGGTGGCAAACCGTACTCTAGAGCGTTACAGAAGGTCTCGTCGATCAGTTGCGCCTCGTCGTCACCTTGGTCCTTTTGTCTGGCCTGCTCTTCAAATCTGGCTCTTTGGTCAAATGGATCGTTCAACTCGGTGTAAGCGTTACAGATCTCCTTGGTGGCAACGAACACTTCAAATCTCTCACATAATCCTGGAATGTCTCTGTGGTACTTGGCCAATGGTGACATCATCTGTGGGTGACCAAAGATAAATGTTGGGTTGATACATTGGTCCTCTAATTCACCAACCAACTTGTCTAACATTCTAGCATTGGTTAATGGTGGTGGACAATCAATCTTGTTCTTGATCAAAATCGATTTCAAAAATTGACCAGTCTCGGCAGTGTGTAGCGTGTCAGCAGGTGGAAACTTGACGTCGTAAACCTTTTCCAACTCCTCAATCATGTTGACTCTCTTCCATGGTCTAGAGAAGTCTAATGTCAAAGCTTTACCTTCTGGACCTTCTGGGTGGTAAGTAACCTTGTAGTCACCAGTGATGTCCTTGACCATTTCAGAGAACAACAACTCAGTCATGTCCATCAAGTCGTACACATCAGCATATGCTTGATAGAACTCACAAGTGGTGAACTCTGGGTTGTGGGTCATATCAATACCTTCGTTTCTGAATTGTCTACCGATCTCGTAGACTCTCTCAAAACCACCAACAACCAACTCCTTCAAGTATAATTCTGGAGCAATTCTCATGAACATATCCATGTCCAAATCGTTGTGGTGTGTGGTAAATGGCTTGGCAGTTGCACCACCAGCAATGACATTCAAGATTGGAGTTTCAACCTCCAAGAAATCTCTGGAATCAAAGAATCTTCTCAAGTAAGAAATGATCTTAGATCTGGCCTTAAACACATCTCTTGTGTTCTTGTTCATGATCAAATCCAAATATCTCTTTCTGTATCTAGCTTCTTGATCCTTGAAACCATAGTGCTCGGTTGGTAGCATGTGCAAACATGGGGTCAACAAAATAACCTTAGTGGCAAAGACAGACAATTCACCTTCACCACCCTTGGCTGGGTTGGTTCTACCTGGGTAACCCTCAACACCAATAATATCACCTCTTCTCAGCAAGTCGTGCATCTCTTGGAAATCTCCATCAGCATCTTGTGCTTGGGCCATCACCTGTAAGTTAACGGTTTCACCAGACAAGTTGTAAAACTTCAACTTTGAACCAGACTCTCTCTTGACCATGATTCTACCGGCAACAGACACCTTGACTTCTGGTAGAGTCTCACCTTTCTTCAAGTCAGAGTACTTGGTAATGAAATCCTCAAATCTCATTGAAACGTTGAACTTGTGTGGGTATGGGGTCTTGGCAGAACCTGGCTCTCTCATTTCATTCACCTGGGCAGATCTGATCTCAAAGTACTGGTTTGGGTTCAAGTTAGCCATGTCATCCTTCTTCTTGGTGACCTTTGGTGCTGTCTCAGCAGCCTTCTTGGCCTTTTCAGCCTTCTTGGCCTCTAGAGCTCTCAGCTTTTGTCTCTTCTTCAATTCGGTCTTGGAGACTTGCTCACCGGTGACCTCATCCAAGTAAGTCTTCTGCAATGCATCAGCAACTTGTTCAACCTGTTGTTCTTCAGACATCTTTTTTAAAAATTTATTATTCTGCAACCACTACTCTTTATCCTTATAGCCTACTACACCTCTATCGCCAATCCTTCTCTCAATCACAACTATTTCATTATCAACATTCTCTGGCTGTCCTCCTCTCTGACTCTTCCCTCTCAATCGCTCAACGAAAAAAAAGCAAAAAAAAAAAATTTTAGTGATTACCTGTTGTGTTATGTAATCATTGCCATTACGTGTGTTGTTATGTCATCTGTTGGTTATGTAATTGTGCATCTAAGCGTGTTGTGATGGAGTCTATTCTTGCCCGGGTGTGGGACTCGGGGATTCTGCCCGACTTAGGCAGTTCACAGTTTGGGCGAGTTCCACCATGAGTTAGTTTACGATACACGGGTTAAGGGCGTATTCATAATACAGAAAGTATATTTAATTATTTGAAAAATCTCGGCTCAGACAAGTCTGGCAGAGATTTCCGCTTAATTATTAAGCTAGGCAAAGGAAAAGAACATTAGAAAAAAGCAAGTCGTATCAAGGTTGTTTGCAAGGTGTAGCTAGCACAATTTTGTTGTTTGCCATCCCATCATATTTAGATAGCAACAGACTTGTGGAAGTCCTTACCAGCGTAAATGGCCTTGTCACCCAACTCCTCCTCGATTCTCAAGATTTGGTTCAACTTGGCTAATCTTTCAGATCTAGCTGGAGCACCAGTCTTGATTTGACCAGCTCTCAAACCGACAGCAATGTCAGCAATGGTGGTGTCCTCAGTCTCACCGGATCTGTGAGAAACCATAACACCCCAGCCGGCAGCGTAAGAGTCCTTAGCAGCCTTGATGGACTCAGACAAGGTACCGATTTGGTTAACCTTCAACAATAAAGCGTTAGCGGCCTTCTTCTCAATGGCGGTTGCAATTCTGGTTGGGTTGGTGACAGTCAAGTCATCACCAACGATTTGAATGTCAACGGTCTTGAAGAAGTGGCTCCAAGCTTCCCAGTCGTCCTCGGCAAATGGATCCTCAATAGAAACAATTGGGTATTCCTTGATCAAGGAGGCGTATAGAGCAGCCAATTCCTCACCGGACAACCACTTGGAGGCGTCAGAGTCTGGGTTCTTGAAATCCATGTCGTACTTACCATCCTTGTAGAATTCAGAGGAGGCAACGTCTAGGGCGATACTAACTTGACCTTCGTAACCAGCGGCCTTGATGGCATCCATGATCAAGTCCAAAGCTTCCTTTGGAGTAGAAATATCTGGAGCAACACCACCCTCGTCACCAACATTACCGGCGGATTGACCGTATCTCTTCTTGGCCAAAGACTTCAAGTTGTGGTAAACTTCGGTACCGATTCTCAAACCCTCAGAGAAAGTTTCGGCTTGAGTTGGGACAATCATAAATTCTTGGAAGGCCAAAGAACCACCAGCGTGGGAACCACCGTTCAAGACGTTTTGGAATGGGACTGGCAAAACGTATGGCTTTGGAGTCTCAGACAAGTCAGCGATGTGTTGGTATAATGGGACGCCCTTGGCAGCGGCACCGGCCTTGGCAAAAGCCAAAGAGACACCCAAGATGGCGTTGGCACCCAACTTACCCTTGTTTGGAGTACCGTCCAAAGAGTTCAAGAAGTCATCCAACTTTTGTTGTTCAGTGACTGGGATCTTGGCAGCAATAAGAGCTGGGGCAATGATCTCGTTCACGTTAGCGACAGCCTTCAAGACACCCTTACCTAACCACTTGGACTTGTCACCGTCTCTCAATTCCAAGGCTTCGTGGATACCAGTGGAGGCACCAGATGGAACAATGGCTCTGAACAAGCCTTCTTCAGTGTGTAAGTCAACCTCAACGGTTGGGTTACCTCTCGAGTCGTAGACGTATCTGGCGAAAACTTTAGAAACAGTGGACATTGTAAATATGTGTGATATGTGTGTGTAAGTAAATATAAGAATTCAATTCTTAGATTGTACGTTTGATGATCCAGGAGAAAAAGCAGAGGAAAACAACCCAGCACACACACCCGACATCCTCCACAAATCACATCTCCTGTGGGAAATGTGGAAAAGCACTTGGTTTATATACCACAATTGCCTGTGTAAGCACCACCCGCCCGCTCGGTGTCGCACCCTCGCTGCCATGGCACAATAAAGCAGAGCGAATTCAGCAGCCACGGAGGTGCCACCAGCATCGGGGCAGGGAGTTTTCCCAAGCGGTTGCCAGTGGTGTTAGATTGGGCATTGTATGGGACATCCTGGATCATGGCACCTGCGCTAGAGTGAGTGGCTACAGAAATGTGGTGCATGGTGTGTGTTAGTCGGGCGAGTGAATTGACGTGAGCAGAGCAGATTATCAGATGCGGTGATCCAGGTCCGGATCAACTGTCACCCACACGGTTGTTACACGGTTGTTACACGGCCACTACTCGGCCACTACACGGCATGGATCCACTCAGCAGGCTGCAGCTGTGTCTCCAACGGCCATGCTGTGCGCTGTGCCCTCTGTGCGACATCCAGCGTCCCCATCTCATAGTGCACGCCGGTAAACCAGCTCATCGGAGAGCCTGCAATTCCACACAACCCGCTTGGTATCACGTCTTACCCCTGTCCCCTGTAGCTGCGTATCGCCACCACCACCGCTCCTTAGATACAATGCCCTCCCTCTTACCGTATGTAGCACAACTGTCCGTTCAGATCATTGCTCACCACCACACCACACCACCCTCTCTCTCACTCTTTCTCCAGAGTCTCCGTGGAGTGTATGGAGCCGCCCGTCCGCACCAGTCCGCGCCACTGGCGTGGGCGGGGGCTCTGGATTTCTTCAACCCGGAATGTCGGAGTTGACGTGTGACTCTCCCTGGAGGGTGACACAGGACCATAACACCTGTGCACCTGGCGGTGTGCCTGGTGAGCCCACTTGGGATTACACGGTTTACGCTGTCTTTCCTTGTTGCGTGTGCTTTCATGTGCTTGTGCTAGCATTCACGTGCCTTGGAACATGGCGGCTGTGTCTACTAGGCAGCAGAAAAACTCCGACAGCACACAACACATATCTGCACACAGGCTCTATCTCTCCGGTGCACTGTATTGTTGATTTTTCACCTGCGAATTTTTCGTTTTTCATTCTGATCATTCATTTCGTCTGATGAATAAGTCCGATTGAATCATCCGTCCAAGTGCATAATCTGAGAATCATGGGTATGCTCCCGAACTTATGAGAGGTGCTGTCCCAGCTCCTGTCCCATAACCTGGTGTACACCATGCCCGTCTTGTATGTTAGCATGTCATGGGTGCTGGGGCCCATCATTGCTCCTGTCTATAGCTGTAAGGTAATGTCTCTTTTGTGAACGGCTCCCCGCCACCATCTCCGGTACCTGCCATCCGCTCGGAGAAGAATAATCCCTCCCTGTTGACCCGACAGCCCCCTCCCCAGCCAACGGCTTACTCTCGCATGTTCATCTGCGAGGTCAGCTCCCGGGGCACTGCCGCGCACTCACTTGAGCGACATCTAGCCCGGCGTCTGGCTCTCTCTTGATTTCAGCGCTAGCATGGCCAACGCCATTGCAAAGGTTCAACAGCCACTCCTAGCATTGTGTGGCTCTTCCTATTAGTCCCCGAGATCTATGACAAAAATGCTGAATTTTAACACCGGTCACCGGGGGTGCGTGTGTTTTCATTTGCACTCAATTCGTGTTTCACCACCCCGTCCCCACGGTGGAGACACTCAGACGTGGTTGCTTTATTAATAGAAGCCACAAGACTGGTGGGCTTTTTGCTGTGGATTCTGCTCCCACGTGCTGGTCTCCATCTACCGGGCTCCTGACTGGCCCGTCTGGCCCACCTGGGCCCTGGGTGGCCCTACTTCATATCCCTACCCCCCATAGTCCAAGTACAACAAAATTTGTGTCATACGCTTTTGGAAAGTTGACTCTACAGTTCAATTAAACCACCTTCCATAGGGATGTGTGTAGTTGACGAAGTAGTATCAGATGTGTTGTAATTGCGACTCTGAAGTTCATTTATAAAACCAACTTAAACGACAAAACCGAAGTTCAGAGATAGAGTTTACTATTTAAATCGCAAATTCATATATTTACAATTGTAGTTCACGGAATATCTGGAGTTTTCACTTATACTGCGAAATTTGTAGCACGACATCAGGACTGTCATAAGAGCCAAAACCGATAGCTTCGAGATGGTTGGTGTAGTATAAGTATTATTATATATGTATATTTCTGTGTATATACAAGTAAAGTACAGTTTATTAGGATAAATACACAAAGCAGATAGCTCATTTACCCTTTCTAGCTCTTTTCTCTCTTTCATATTCATTCTTGGCAGCACCCTCTTCCGTTTGAATAGAGTTGATGATTCTGGCCATTTTAGCATGGTACTCTTGGTAGTCAGCCTTCTTCTTTTTGATCTGCTCTCTAGCTTCAAACTGTGAATCTTTTCTAATCTCACGCAAGTTTTGTTTACGTTCTTGTTTGATTTGATGACGCAACTTGCTAATCTCTTGTCTGGCTCTATCTGGATCATATGACTTCTTATCTGGATTGAAGTTTTCTTCAAATTTAGGTATATACGTTGGGATGGCAACGGCTCTGTGCGCCTGTAATTTCAATGGAACTCTATCTTTCAAGGAAATTCTTTGCAAGTTGGTTAATCTCTTTAAGAAATCAGCAACGTAGGCGTTTCCAGCTTGGTATTTGATCAAGTGCTTCAATATAACAATAAAAGGGCTCACAATCTCCAAGAAAGCACTCTTTTCCTTAAAAACCTCACTAACATACTGATCAATCAGCTTTAATGTCTTCAGTAACAGTTGCGATCTCTGAGATTCAGTCAAACTGGACGCGTTCCAATATTCTGATATCTTCAAAACCTCCATTTTCTCAGGAAGCAAAACCGAGCTCTTCAAATTGAATGAAGTCTTTGCTGGCATCTTCACTTTCGTAGCCAAATCCTCAAAGTGACTAAGTTTGTCTGGCTCAGGAACTAAAACCAATAATGCTCTCTCCAGGAAATTAATACTCTCTGGAACTAACCTCTTTGCTATTCTTTGGTACTGCAATAACAAATCAGAAATGTACACACCCGAAAATAGATGTGTTGCAAACTTACCAGCATGTAAAATCTCTAATGTTTCACCCATAAGAATTAATGTAGGCGTCACCACCAAGTGATACATATCTGATGTCGAGAAGGTTCTACCGACAACTGTGAAAAACATAAGATCAGATCTCTTTGGGTATTCTGCAGGGTCCCTCTTTTCAATTCTTTCTTGCATGGATTTAATCTGAGATCTAAATTCATTAAACATCTGCTCTGGATATTTCTCAGCCAAATCTCTTATAATTTTGGAACAGTAATTGATCAAGTTTGTATATGCTTCAGACTGCTCCTCCGGAATCTCAGCAACATTGGCCAAGTATAGAATATAATTGATTAAAACGCATGTAAAAACACCAATTTTTTCCTTGTTGCCAGCACCTAACTTAGGCTGATAAGTCTGGAAAACTTTGTGAATGATGGAAATGACTTCACCGTATTCAGCACCATTAATCAATAGTAAAAACTCTTCTAATGTGGATGGACAAGAAGCTATCGATTTATTATTAGAAGCCCCCAAAGTAATCACCTTACCTCCAATTGTAATAGTGGATTTTTGGCCAACCATTCTATCTCTAACCTTTGGTCTCTCTTCGTCATCAGATTCATTTTCATTGCCATCCTCTTCTAACTCTTCATCGGAATCCTTGATTCTGAACCCTTCTTCTTCATTTTCACTGTCATTATCCCAGAAATCGCCGTCAAGATCATCGGCAGCAGTTTCTCTTTGATTTTCGTCAATGTCACCTTCCATTCTACGCAGTCTTGCAGCTTCCAATTTGGCCAAATGCTCTTGCTTCTCTTTCTCCAATTCCTCTTCAGTTTTGGTTCTATCAGCTGGGGCTGCTCTTCTATCTAACGCAACTTCTTTCACCTTGATATCATATTTAAGATCGGCATCTGATTTTGGTTGCAATCCAGAACCTTTAGGAAATTTCACTCCACTCAAGTCCGACATAACATCACCAAAATCATCATCCAATTCCATAATCTGATCTTGAACTCTTTCGTGCTCTTTTTGTCTCTCATGCTTATAGTACTTGGATTTAGCTATCACCTCCTTCATAACCTCTGCTTTAGTTTTCTTTCTCTGTGGTTGAGAAACGTCCTCGTGTGATAAGTTTGGTCTCTTGTTGGAAAAGAAATCCTCGCCGTCATCTTGGTCATCACCACTATCATCACCACCAGCACCTCCAAGCGATAAGGATTGTCCATAGTGTGTTAACGTGTCACTTCCGAACTGATCATCGTCATCGTCCAAGTTGTATAACGAGGCCTTTGAAGCCTGACGCTGTCTTTCTTTAGAAAATCTCTCCAACATTTTCTCCTCCGCTGTCAAACTTGAATCATTTTCACCAAATCTTCTGTCTACCAACCCACCAACTTTGTTTTTTCTTGCCATTTTTGACTCCCACTCCAATCTTCTGTTTTCTTCTCCAACCTGCTTCGAGATACCAGGCTTTCCCACCGCAGTTTTCTTATTCATTGCATCAGCTCTTTTATTTTTCGTCACCTTGACATCAAATGGATTGAACTGTTCCCTGATCTTAGCTAGAACCTCCGCCTTATCATCTTTTCTGGTCTCGTTTGGTGTCTTCTTGGAGTTCTTCTTACCTTTCTTCTTTGTATTTGTCTGTCCGGTTAAACCAGCAGCCTTAAGCGTAGCCTTCAACTGCTTCAACTGTGACCCCGCCATTACTGAAATAAAACAACTCTTAATTAAAGTTTATATACCAGCACCAATTATATTAAAAACTTTACACATATTACCACCTCTACTTCATCCATGTTACACTAGTTTCTTCACCTATTTGAATCTTTTAAAAACTTTTTTCCTGAAAATTTTTAGATGTGGCAAAGCGCAGTGGCGGGAGAAACGGTGGCTAGGCAGATGAGGTGCAGCGGCTGGAGAATAGTGGCTGTAAAGCGTGGCTGTGCAGGTTTGGCTGCCAGGACCAAAGCGGCAAGACAAAGGGGAGAAAAGGGAAAAAGGGCAACAGATAAAGGGATTATCACTAGACGTTTAAGCAACCACAAGTGACAGGAAGTGCCACTGCTAAAGAACAATAGATACTGCTTTATTAGTAGGTGTGAAGAAGAAAATCCAATGGTGCAATTAACTAATCTATGGGCTATGTTATTGGCGGCAACAGCCGCCAGTGGATTGTCTATCCAACTGAACTTTCCGGGCCAGGACACTAAGCCGGTCCCTGGAGAGTCTCCCTTACAACTATGTGACGCATCCAGCTCACAACTATTAACCTTGAAAGCGGTTGATTTGACTCCTAACCCACCGGTCAGAGGTGAGAACTTGACGATTTCTGCTATTGGCCACTTGGCTGAGACAGTGGAAGACGGTGCGTATGTGGATATCGATGTTACCTATGGTTACATCAAACTACTCCACCAAACTTATGATATCTGCGAGGAATTGCCAAATGTTGACATGGAATGTCCAATTGAGAAAGGCTACTACGAGTTGACCAAGCAGGTTGAGATCCCAAACGAGGTTCCTCCAGGCAAGTACTCAGTCACTGCCAGAGCTTACACTAAGGATGATGAGTTGATCACTTGTTTGACAGGTATGGTTGAATTCCCAGCATATGGAATTCTTGGTGGTCTTTTCTGAACGAGTTATTTGACTTAAACCAATTCGAACAAGAAATCCGCTTTATTTTCCCGATAGTGTATTAACACGATTTTACTACCCCAGTACACACTCCCATATACACACATAGACTTATTTCCACTACTGTCTCATATTACTTTTCTATTTTTGTCGTCAATCTTCAGCTTTTCTATTCCAGGTTACTGTCTGTTTTTGTGTGTATTAGATTTTCTCTTTCATTTCTGTGACAATCCATCTCTTTTGGCTTAAAGACTCGGATCCTGAACCTTTTCTCTCTGAAAAAGGACTTCAAACACTTAATGTGGCTATTCCTTTTTCTATAGAATTTATAACCTATTTATTGTTTGAATTATGCAATTTTCAGTGGATTTATCGAAAAGAACAATACTGTTGATATTTTTCATTATCATGATATTAGGACGTAAAAGAGGCGATAAAAATAATTCAAGGAAGATGATAGTACACCAATACACAATAGAAATGGGCATTAGGTTGAAAAACAACTGGGGATGGAGTTTTTCCAATATACATATTTGCAAATAATGGGTATTATTCTCTTTGAAACAATTAGTTTGCTGGTGTTATCAAGTAAGATCTCTCAGAGAAGTTTGGATACTCAGTAGATTGATCAATCATATAATCTTCAGCGTCAGGGGCACCGTGGTTACTCGATAGTTCGTGGTACTGGTCTAGATATTCATGGATCATGATTCTATCCAAGGCGATTCTCTTCTCGATGGATTTTAATTGGTATCTGATGGGAATCAACGGAATATAACCATGGTTTTCTTTATATTGCTTAATCTTGAGCATTATAACGATAAATGCCCAAAATGAAATATATGAAAGCACGGAGCCATAGGTAGCAGAATTTGTCCATCCAAAAAGGGCATTCAATAGCATCCAACCACCATCAGTCAAACCGTTACAACAGTTGACATGCCACACAGAGTTTGCAATGTCATAGGATCCTGGTCCGGAACCAGTTTCTGAGGTGTCTTGACCACATCTTTGAACAAAAAGCTCCAACTCCAAAAACCAGACACCTCTGGACATCAAACCAGCAGCAACCAGATAAAGAAAGCAGGACGATAGGATCAAGAAGTACTGCAAGGACATCTTATTACCACCTCTGTACATGAATATACCGATCAGGGCACCTAGAAGCCCGCCGGTGATGATAGCCAAAGGAAAAGAAGACACTGGTTGGTTAACTCCGATACCTCCCACAAACACGACAGCCTCTAGACCTTCTCTTAGAGTGGTGACAAATGGCAAGATACCTAGAGCATACTTTTTGGTGAATTCTTGTAGTCTCAGCTTCACCTTCATGTACTTGGAAATTTCGTATCTTAAAGGTTCGCCGTCGTGCTCAACTTGATTTATAAATTCGTTTTCCTCGGCAGTAGTTTCAGATAGAGACTTTCCTAGCTTCCATTTCCACTTGGCTCTCAACGAGTTGATTCTCAACAAGGCTATGCCCATGACGGCAATGATGATCGAGCTCAAAATACTGAACATGCCTTCCCAGATTCTTTCAGCCAGCGACCAGATGTCATTACCGATGATGTAAAAGATAATAATGAAAATTGCTCCTATGCCTATGCAGATAGACAAGCCAGCGATCGCACCGATCCACACCTGTGCTCGTAGTTTGTTGTAGATTTTCTGATCCACAGTTAGTACCTGCTGGCCGGTCGTCTGGTCTATCGTGACAAAGTTCTGCTTGATGAACGACAGAAGCACAGATATGATGATGGCAGACTCCACCGTCTCTCTCAAAATAATGAAGAAAATCTGCACAGAAAAGTAGTCTTCAAGCATGCTTTCTGCGGGATCCTTCTGCTCGTATGTCTTGCAATATGCTCTCGGATAAATGCTCCCAAGGCTCTCAGACCTCTCTGCAAAACACTCTTCCCTGATCTAACCGGTCTGTGATCAACTCAAACACCATTAGTCTGTGTCTTTTCATCTCACCGAAAACTCCCTAGCCTCTCCCATCACCAAAGGCCGATCTTCACCTCATGGCTGGCGGTGCACGGATGCCAAACACACGACAACATCCCTGTTGTACACACCTCTGCCATCCAGTAACACGTGTCACCAGGCAAAAGTGGCTTATTGCGGTGCTTTCTGTGCTGTGCGAGCTGACCGTGCAGGCGGAAGAGTAGCCTTTTCGATAAGTAATAAGTTGACCCCTGCAGTGCCGTGGGGGGAGTGATAGGGAATCGTGGTTGCGATAGAGGCAAGGACTGTTGTTCCGAGATAGAGGATCTTACAGGACACATTGCAAGATGCTGGGACTCTCTAGAAGAGCTAGAAACAAGGGCAGCAGTGCACCACCTCCGAAGAAATCCGGTGGAGGGAGCGGGTCCGGTGCTCCTATTAAGAAGGCGCAATTCGAGTCAACCAAGAAGAAGGAGGTTGGAGTGTCTGATTTGACACTTTTGTCTACCATCAGCGACCAGTCGATCAACGAAAACTTGGAGAAAAGGTTTCACAATGCTACAATCTACACGTATATCGGGCACGTGTTGATCTCCGTGAACCCGTTCAGAGACTTGGGAATCTACACGGATGAGGTGCTAAACTCGTATAAAAACAAGAACAGATTGGAGATGCCTCCTCATGTGTTTGCCATTGCAGAGTCCATGTACTACAACATGAGAGCTTACAATGACAGCCAGTGTGTGATCATCTCCGGTGAGTCTGGTGCAGGTAAGACGGAGGCAGCCAAGCGGATCATGCAGTATATCGCCTCGGTCTCGGGCTCGTACAGCTCTTCTTCCCAAATCCAGCACATCAAAGACATGGTGTTGGCTACAAACCCATTGCTAGAATCGTTTGGGTGTGCAAAGACTTTAAGAAACAATAACTCCTCCAGACATGGTAAATACCTAGAGATCCATTTCAACAAGTCGTTTGAGCCAGTCAGTGGTAACATCACTAACTACTTATTAGAAAAGCAAAGAGTGGTGAGCCAGATTAAAAACGAAAGAAATTTCCATATATTTTACCAGTATACCAAGAGCGCAAGTGAAAACTACAGACAGATATTTGGTGTGCAACAACCAGAACAGTATCTCTATACATCTGCCTCGGGTTGTACTTCTGTTGATTCAATTGATGATGTGAAGGACTTTAAAGATACTTTGCAGGCTATGAAGACCATTGGTTTATCTCAATCAGAGCAGGATGATGTTTTTAGATTGTTGGCTGCAATCTTGTGGATTGGTAATGTCACGTTTATTGAAGATGCTGAAGGTAATGCCCAGGTGAGAGATACCGGTGTCACCGACTTTGTCGCCTACTTGTTACAAGTGAATTCCGAATTATTAGTCAAGTCGCTGATTGAAAGAGTTATGGAAACTTCTCATGGTATGAAGAGGGGCTCTGTTTATCACGTCCCTTTGAACACTGTCCAAGCCACTGCTGTCAGAGATGCATTAGCCAAAGGTATCTATAATAACTTGTTTGATTGGATCGTTGATAGAGTTAACCTATCTTTCCAAAGTATGAAAGCTCAGGTGCATAAATCTATCGGTATCTTGGATATCTATGGTTTTGAAATTTTTGAGCACAATTCTTTCGAGCAATTGTGTATTAACTATGTGAATGAGAAGTTGCAACAAATTTTCATTCAGTTAACATTGAAGTCTGAACAGGATGAATATGTTAAAGAGCAAATTGCATGGACTCCAATCAAATATTTCAACAACAAAGTCGTGTGTGATTTGATTGAGTCCAAGAGACCTCCAGGAGTGTTTGCGGCTTTGAATGATGCTTGTGCTACCGCTCATGCTGATTCCAACGCTGCTGACCAATCCTTTTCTCAAAGATTGAATATGGTTTCTTCTAATCAGCACTTTGAATTGAGACAATCAAAGTTTATCGTGAAGCATTATGCAGGTGATGTGACATATGAGATTTCATCAATGACCGATAAAAATAAAGATCAAATGTTAAAAGATTTATTGGAAATGTTGGCAACTTCTCAAAACGTTTTCTGTAAGACCATCTTCCCGGATTCTGTTGATATGAATTCTAAAAAGAGACCCCCAACTGCAGGTGACAAGATTAAAACCAGTGCTAACCTACTGGTTGATACTTTATCCCAATCCTCACCATCCTACATTAGAACCATTAAACCAAATCAAAATAGATCTGCATCTGAATATGACACTAAGGCTGTTTTACATCAGGTCAAATATTTAGGTTTACAGGAGAATGTTAGGATTAGAAGAGCCGGTTTTGCTTATAGACAGACCTTTGACAAATTTGTTGAAAGATTTTATTTACTTTCTACTAAGACTTCATATGCTGGTGAGTATATTTGGCAGGGCGATGCAAAGACTGCGACATCTTTGATTCTGAAGGACACTGGTATTGCTGATTCGGAATGGCAATTAGGTGTCACTAAAGTTTTCATCAAGAAACCAGAGACACTGTTTTCGCTAGAAGAAATGAGAGAGAATTATTGGGGTAACAAGGCCAAGGTGATTCAAAGAGCATGTAGAAGATGGTTGAAGAGAAGAGAGAATGCTGCCAAAATCTGCCAAAGATTATTTAGAGAAAGAGTTGGCGGTAACAAATACGAAAAATTGAGAGATTACGGAACCTCATTGGTGATCAATAAGAAAGAAAGAAGAACTTTGAGTATGCTAGGATCCAGAGCTTACATGGGTGATTACTTAAACTGTAATGATAAATCAGGCGGTTCTGGTAAATTTATCATGAAAGCTATTGGATTGTCTGATTTTATTGTTTTTTCATCAAGGGGTGAAATGCTATTGTCAAAGTTTGGTAGATCTGCTCAAAGACTGCCAAAGATATTCTTATTGACAGGATCGGACTTTATTGTAGTTGGACAGCAATTGTTAAACAATCAAGTCAAGTATGCAATCGAGAGTAAAATTTCTGTCAAGTCAATTTCTAAGGTTTCACTATCGAGTTTGCAAGATGATTGGATTGCTATTAACTTGAATTCACCGACAAATCCTGATCTATTCATCAACACTATGTTCAAGAGTGAGCTGCTTACGCATATGAAAAACATCAACAGATCTTTGACTATTTCTATTGATGCGACTGTTTCTTATAACAAGAAGCCAGGTAAGGCACACGTTGTTAAATTTCAAATTAGTGATGCAGCACCTGCAAATGGAGATAGTTATAAGTCATCTACTGTTCAAGTTAGAAAAGGTTTACCTGCATCATCGACCTCGAAGCAAAAACCTAAAGGTAAGAGCATTCTAATAAATGCAAACAGAATCGCACATTACAAAGATACATTAGCTGCAACCGGTGCAGGATCTTCAGGAGCAAGACAAAGTAATGGTAGTGCACACGCTCCAGTTAACAGAAAGCCTGTTCCTTCATACGTTAACGTTCCTTTGGCTGCTGACAAGCCGAAGATTAATAGAAAGCCAGTTCCGGCTCCTCCATCGGCGGCTGCTGCTGCGGCAGGTGCTGCTTATCATCCATCCGCAGGCTCTAAACCGGCTGTTAGAAGAAAGCCTGTTCCTGCGGCTCCAAGTTCTTCTACTAAACCAAAGCCTTCTCCCCCACAATCACGTCAAGCCCAGCAGCCAGTTCTGCAGGCCGTTCCGGTTCAACAGGCGAGCGCACCAACGCCGGCACCACCTGCACCACCTGCTCCTCCAGCGCCACCTGCCGCTCCTAAATGGCCAACCTTCAAGGCTGCTTATGACTTTCCAGGATCTGGCAACAATCCTTCAGAGTTACCGATCACCAAAGATACGATTGTGTATGTTGTCCAAACTGCCGAGACCGGTTGGTCGTTAGCTAAGACATTAGATGAGTCGAAGGAAGGTTGGGTTCCAACTGCTTATATAGTTGAATATAAGGGCGATGTTGCGCCTGGACCAAGTGCGCCTGCAATGGAGACAAGTGCTGTTCAATCTGCGAGCGGCGGTACTGCCAACGGAGGTGATTTAGCTAACGGATTAGCTGCTGCTCTGTTGGGAAAGAAGCAAGAAGAGAACAACTTGGCGGGAGATCTTGCAGCTGCCATAAGACAAAAGGCGAGAAGAGAAAGTGATGACGAGGAGGAGGATGATGATGATGATTGGTAGCGGCCGGTTTTCTTATTTATATGTTTCTATTTCCCGAAAGGCTATGTTGTCTATTGTAAATTTGACTTTTTTCACAGTATAGTTTATACATTTGTTTTACACTGCCGTACGTAGGAATAACTGTCCTGCTTGCTTGAGGTTGTGCAGGCTGTTCAGGTTGTGCAGGTTATTGTGCAGGTTCCTGTTCCCCCTGTTCCCCCTGTTCCCCCTGTTCCCCCTGTTCCCCCTGTTCCCCCTGTTCCCCCTGTTCCCCCTGTTCCCCCTGTTACTCCCCGCTACCACACTGCCGTACGTAGGCATAACTGTCCTGCTTGCTTGAGGTTGTGCAGGTTGTTCAGGTTGTGCAGGTTGTTCAGGTTGTGCAGGTTGTTCAGGTTGTGCAGGCTGTTCAGGTTGTGCAGGTTCCTGTCCCCCCTGTTCCCATGTCCCCCCTGTTCCCATGTCCTCCCTGCTACCTCCTCCCCCGCCACACGGACATCGCATGGTCGACGGGTCGGCGCAAAATCGTCGCACGGCTGTCCTGAAAGCACCCGAAAATTTTGAGAGGAAAAACACCACACAGAGGGCTTCATGGCACTCAACACTTGAATAAGGACGGGGCACTGGTATAGACGGTGGAGATGGATGCTGTGGAGAGAGAGTGGAGATTGTAGCTGAGGAGATTGAAGCGGGCGGTAGAGAGAACAGAACATGACTGATATTAACTCTGTTGCACAGATATTGGAGCAGTCACTGGCCCCATCTACGGCGAAAGCCTCTGAGCTGGCGTTGAAGAACCTGGAGAGTGAACAGGGATTCCCATTGACTCTTCTACACGTTATCTCGTCACAGAATATAAACCAAGCAATAAGACTAGCAGGATCTTTGTACTTCAAGAACTTGATCAAGAGAAAATGGATCGATGAGGCCGGTAACTACAGGCTCAGCGGCGAAGACGTGAGAATGATCAAGGCTGAGATTGTGGGCTTGATGATCCAGTTGCCGGACGCGCTACAGATCCAAATAGGTGAATCTGTGTCATTGATCGCCGAGTCTGAATTTCCACAGCTGTGGCCGGAGCTGCTGGACGAATTGGTGTCTAAATTGAGCCCCGATGATATGGTGTCTAATAAAGGTGTCTTGAAAGTTGCGCATTCCATTTTTAAAAGATGGAGACCATTGTTCAGATCTGATGAACTTTTCACGGAAATTGCATTGGTGCTATCAAAGTTTGCCACTCCTTTCTTGGATCTCTTAAAAACCGTTGACATCTTGATAGATCAAAGCTCAGGCGACAAGCAAAAATTGACAATCTTATTTGATAACTTGCAGTTATTGGTGAAAATATATTATGATTTGAATTGCCAGGATATCCCTGAGTTTTTTGAAGATCATTTAACAGAGGGTATGAATATCATTCACAAATACTTGAGGTACTCAAATCCATTACTAGAAGATGCAGATGAAGATGAAGAGGTTGACGTTGTCACTCTAGTGAAGACTCAGAGTTGTGAGTTGATCCAATTGTACACCACCAGATACGAAGAAGAGTTTGCAAAATTTATTCCAACTTTTATTCAAACTGTGTGGGACTTGTTGAAACAAGTTGGATTGCAAAGAAAATACGATATACTAGTTTCAAAGGCCTTGCAATTCTTGACTGCAATTGCTTCATTAGGTAGCTATGCTTCTACATTGAATGGTGAGACCTCTTTAAAGGAAATCACAGAGAAAATCATTTTACCAAATGTCAAATTGAGAGAATCAGATGAAGAGTTGTTTGAAGACGATCCAATAGAATTTACCAGACGTGATTTGGAAGGTTCCGATTCTGATACTAGAAGAAGATCATCTACTGATTTACTAAGAGCTTTAAAAGAGAGCAATGAGCAGGTTGTTACACAGGTGCTGATGTCCTATATCAATATGTATTTGAATGATTTCCAAGCTAACCAAAGTAATTGGAAATCTAAAGATTTGGCCATTTATCTATTCAGTGCAATTGCTGCCAAGGGATCTCTAACGAATGCTGGTATTACATCTACAAATTTGTTGGTGGATGTTGTTCAATTTTTCACCAGTTATGTTGCCCCTGACTTAGTCAACCAAGTCTCGCATCCTATTTTAAAGGTTGATGCTATCAAATATATTTTCACTTTCAGAAATCAACTTACAAAACAGCAACTAATTGAGACATTTCCATTATTGTCTTCCCATTTCATGGACGATAACTATGTTGTTTATACTTACTCTGCGATTACCATAGAAAAGATTCTATCATTAAGAAATCCAACAAGTCATCAGGAATTCCTGTTTAATAAGTCTGATATTCCTTCCAACATTTCACAAGACCTGTTGATGAATTTATTCAGATTAATGTTTAAGAAAGGTGATACGCCGGAAAAGTTGGCAGAAAATGAATTTCTAATGAAATGTGTTATGAGAATTCTTCTTACCTCTGAGGACTCACTAAATGGTGTGAGTGTTCAACTATTATCTGAACTATTGAGAATAGTGGATATTATTGGTAAAAACCCATCCAATCCAAGGTTCTCACACTATACCTTTGAATCTATATGTGTTCTGTTAAAGTTTAACAATAACCAAATAGCAGAGCTGTTAACTACTCTTAAGCCAACAATGCTATCTATTCTAGGACAAGATATTCAAGAGTTTATACCATATTCTTTCCAAATATTATCCTACTGTTTGGAAATATTCCCTGAGAATGCCTCGATGCCACCGGAATACGAGCAATTGGTGAAACCATTGTGCTCACCTTCTGTTTGGGAATTCAGGGGAAATATCCCGGCTATCAAGAGACTACTTGAGGCCATTATCAAACATAAACCTTCGTTGTTTGAAAACACTGAAGCGATCACCCCTATTCTTGGAGTTTTCCAAAAGTTGATCTCTTCTAAGGTTAACGATCACTTGGGCTTTGAATTGTTAGAAACAATATTTATGAGTGTGAATATGCCAAGCTTAGAGCCATATTTAAGAGAGATTGCTGTTATCATCTTGTCAAGGTTGCAAAACTTCAAGACTGAGAAATTTGTCAAGAGATTTATTATCTTTTTGTGTTCTATTTCTTGTCTCGGTAATAATCAAAGCTCACCGTTGGATTCCAGTTTCAGCATCAAACTGATTGAAAACGTTCAAGGCGGATTGTTTAATCAAATCTTGAATAACTTCATCAACCCTAACATTGTGAAATTCAATAATCTGTTAGACAAGAAGTTGTTGATCGTTGGACTAACAAATTTGATAGTGGAAAACAGTAATGTCTTGGACATTGATAAAGTTTTAGTCACAATTGCACAGATATTGAAGTTGATATCTAGTGAATCTATTAAGGATTACAAGAACATGAATGAGAATTTTGAGATTATGTTAGAACTAGAGAGTGATGAGTTTTCTTTTGGTTCAAGCTTTAACAAGTTGAACATCATCCAATTGAGAGCCTTTGACCCTATCAAAGAGATCGGTTCCCAAGAATTGATCTTGAGTTATTTCAAAATGAAATTAAGTTCGTTTGCAGGATTTAAGCAGTTAGCATTTAACTTGGATGAAGAGTCCAAGACTATTTTGGCTAACATTGGATTGTAATCTGAGAGGTTTTGCCTTTTTAACTGTCTACCGTTTTCAAAATAAGAGAATAAAAGTAATTTAGATTTTTTGAAAAGATAAAGCAAAAAAAAGTAAATAACAAGGGTAATTTTTGTAAATCCTGATGGCACAAGGGTACGTATACAACCGAGACGCTATATATAAAACAGAAAGATAGGGTGATAAAAATGGAACAAGGCTAAAGCGACATAAAAGAATGAACCAGAGGGATGAACAGTCTAACTGTCTTTATAGAGAGAATTATATAGCATGATATCAGATGATAAAAAATGAATATAAACAAATAAAGACACAGTAGGCTATCGGGAAACACTGAACATGAAACACCAAAGAAGTGAAGATACGTTATTCGTTAAAGAGGATATGAATTAGGTTCTCTTTACGAGAAGCAGATGAATGCCAAACTGGCGGGACATTAGAAGAGGAAAAAGAAGGTTAAACTAAAGAGATTTCTTTACTCAACGGAGCCGACAACGCCAGTCAATTCCTTCTGGTGATTGTCTTCAAGACTTTCACCACCTTGCTGTCTCTTCATCTCCTCCAATTTCAGTAATCTATCACGTTCGGCAATCTCAGCAGCCGTCAAGAAACGACCACCTTGACCTCTAGGTCTTCTCATTGCATGTTTATGTCTTGATTCGTGCAAGTACGGCTTACGGCCCCTTTGAATCTTCAAATTTTCTTCCAATCTGGCCCTAGCAATTCTTCTTTTCAAGATTCTATGATACTGTTTAGCATTGACGTAGTATGGCTGATCTTGAGTTACCGTGTTTTGCTCAGATGCCAGCTGCTGCTGGCTTTGGACAGCTTGTTGCCCTTGTTGTGCAAAGTGTTGGTGTGGTGGTGATGGTGTTCCTGTTATGGATGAGTGGTCTGTTGTTGGGTATTCAGTAGGGTCCATGTACTCGACAGGTATGGTGTTTGAGCTGTGCTCATAGTAGTGCTGCATCTGTGACGGATCAGCCATCTGCTGATGCTGTATTTGATGAGCTTGTTTTAAGTATTCTGATGATAGAGCCGCTGACATGACAAGAGTCACAATGTGCACCAGGCGGCGGGCGCTGGACTTGGTGGCTTGGGCAGACCAATACTTCAAAATGTGCACAAGTGCGTTGGACCGTCTAGCTGTCTTAGGAAGAGCTCACGGTGCTTGTAGCGATGCCGAGATTCCTCGAGTTATGGGAAAACAGGACTCCGCCGTGGAATAACTAATGCTCTTGCTCAAGGTGATACTCCGACACAGCAAAAAATGGCTCTTTAGCTGCAAATCCCAATCTGCTGCACTCTAGTACACTGCAAGTTATTACCTATGGCAACAAGAACACCACTACATCTCCTTCCTGGCTGGTTCCTCTATAATAGCACAAGTGCTTTAATTACTGCTGTTCTTCCAGATGTCTATTGTCTATAAAATTTATCGGAGATTAACTACTCTGCGCGCTCTTTGAGTTTGCGCTGCTTGTAGCGGCTAGTGCCGGTGTACGTTGGTTTTGTGGTTGTGTAGTATAGTGTGGTGGTGTGAGCCTTGCCAAGTACGGTGTTGAGACCGACATACCAGACTGCATCATGTAGGTGCAGGTGTGGCCTGCAGTGGCCTACCCCAGCGGGGCTCTCCACACGACCCAGCAGGCTTCAGCTTCCCTTTTCCGGCTGTGCTCCACCGCAAAGCGCTCAGGAAAATTTTTTGAGGCCGGGTAACAGTCACGTGACCGCAGCTGCGCGCGGTACATATATTACGTAAGCACTAACGATTACGTAATATGACACATTACCTAAGCAAATCACGTGACGGGGGTGCGATTTTCTTCCCCTCATTTTAAAGAGATAGAAGGGCCACTTTGGCTGTATTTACAGGCAGTAGCTAGCTGTGAGTTCTGGGTTGTGCAGAACGGTGGGAGGCAAGAGCCGGGATACCGTTGTAAACACTATCTGCTATATAAACTGACAAGATGTTGATGCCCACATACAGACCAGCGCTCTGGTTTTTCTTCTTCATGAGACAGCCGGTGGCCGCAGGAACTTTGGCTACCACGTTTCTTGTGTGGGAAGCCGACCGGAACTTTGAATTGGGGGTCAGAGACAAGATCACCGCTGTCCGTCAGTCTCTTTTTGGGTTTCCAACCGGTGAGACCAAGTACCAGCAGTTTAAGAAGATAGATGAGAAAAAGAGAGCTGAGGCGTTGCTAAGAGAGTGAGCAAGAGTGAACAAGAGCTGCGCCAGAGCCTTCCATTCTCAGCATCCGGATCTTGAATTCAGTCTTATTTACTATTTATACAATTTCAATAAGATCAGTATGGCAATCTAATAAACACGAGACGCCAGTTTATTTACAAAAAAATATACATGTATACAAGCACACAGGTACAAATACGTACTTACAAGCTCTTGAGGTCATACTGTTGCTTCTTCGAAAGCCTATATAGCTCAAAGATAGCAGCAGGCGTGATACCCTGTATTCTTCTGGCTTGGCCAATAGTCTCCGGCTTGACCTCATTCAAGAGATTGATTACCTCTGTAGACAAGGTAGTCACAGACTGATAGTTGAAGCTGATAGGCAAGAGCAAATTCTCATCAGATTTAAAAGCTTTAATATACTCGTTCTCCTTGCTTAGATACCCTTGATAGTTACCTTCCACCGATAGTTTCTGTTTCACCCTTCTAGGTAAATTGCTCAACAAAGGACTATCCACAACCGGCAACAAATCATCAACGGTCATCTTGTTGTAACGTAACACCTCAAAAGCACTCTTCAATTTCGAGTCATTAGACATGGTGACTTTTTCTAACCTGTCGGTCCATTTGCTAGAACTCAACTTGAAGCCCTTCAAAACGTCCAAAGAATCTTCAAATGACTTCTTATCCTTAGTAAAAGATTCCCACCTGTCTTCACTTATGCATCCCAAATTCCAACCTTTCTCAGTTAGTCTCAGATCAGCATTATCAGCCCTCACACTAACTCTAAACTCCGACCGTGAAGTGAACATACGATATGGTTCCTCCACTCCTTTAGTAATCAAATCGTCTATCAAAACGCCAATATAGCCCTCAGATCTATCTAACTTTAAGCTTGGCTTATTTAAGTAGCTTAAACCAGCGTTGATACCAGCAATGATACCCTGTGCTGCTGCCTCCTCATATCCAGTAGTACCATTAATCTGGCCGGCCAAAAATAACCCATCAATGAGATTCGTCTCCAAGGTCTGTCTTAACTCTCTTGGATCAACATAGTCGTACTCAACACCGTATCCCGGCTGTAACATTTTCACATCTTTCAAACCTATGATATGTTTCAGCATCTGTTCCTGTATGTCTGCGGGCATCGTACATGAGATACCGTTCGGATACATCACATCAGTGTCCAATCCTTCCGGTTCAAGCCACACTCTGTGTCTATCTTTGTCTTTAAATCTGATCAATTTCGACTCTAAGGAAGGACAGTACCTTGGACCTTTAACTGTTTCTCTAATGTGAATGGACTTATCCAAATTGGCCAATATCAGATCATGCAGCGGTTGGGTAGTAAAAGTAGAATAACACAGTAACTGGTCATCAGATTTAATCCATGGAGCATCGTTCAAATAACTCATCGGTTCTGGTGGGTCGTCACCTGGTTCCGCTTGCACCAAACTGTAGTCCACAGTCTTTGCGCTGATTCTTGGAGGAGTACCGGTTTTCAACCTTCCTAATTTGAATCCAATATCTTTGAAAGTGTCACTTAGTCCATAAGAAGCAGTCTCTCCGATTCTACCTGCAGGCCAAACTTCCAATCCTAGGTGAATCTCACCAGACAAAAACGTACCGGTGGTGATGACAACCTTCTCACACCTTAGCATATCGCCATTATCTAGCACCAATCCTCTAACAACACCGTATGGTCTTCCTTTATCATCGAATTCATTTTCTTTAAACTCAATAATCAAATCTTCCACTTTACCTTCCATTATGTCCAAGTTCTCGTAGTCCTTCAAGAAACTCTGCATATTTCTCAGGTACAAGTCTCTGTCTATCTGAGCTCTGTGTCCCCACACAGCTGCGCCTCTTGACCTGTTCAACACCTTGTACTGTATACCTGACTGGTCCACGATCCTCGGAGCAACACCATCAAGGGCATCAATTTCTTTAAGCAATGTTCCTTTTCCGACGCCTCCCAAATGCAGGGTTGCATGACGTGGTTCCGATCTTGCTCAAGTCTGGCGTTATCAAAGTGGTACGGACTCCCGTTCTACTGGACCCGCATGCTGCTTCTATACCCGCATGTCCGGCTCCAATCACAACACTGGCCAGTGCCGGCTTGGTCTCCAAAGCCCTCGAAATGTCCGCATTAAAGCTGATACTTCTCGCCTGAACACCCTTTAAAACCTTACTAGATCTCCTTATAAACATTCTATTCCTAATCCACAACTCTGCAGTCTACTCTAGAGCCCCTGTTCCCTCTCTATCACCCCTATCTTTATCCATCATCATACCCTCCGCTTCATCAACTCTATTATGTGAAGCTTCTCTAAAACTGAAAAATTCTACTAAAAAATAGAGTGAAAAATTACCTAATCAAGAAGAGCTCCATATAGCAACGTTGGGAGGCTTTAGTATACAATATTAGGATACAATTACTACAATATTACACAAGAAAACACTGGTTGTTTACTCTGAGGCTGCAGACGGTTCATCGTCATCGTCCTCCTCGAGCGGGATCTCCAAAGAGCCCGAATCGTCAGCGTCCGATCCGTCATCGTGCTGCCTGAAGCCGAGTACGAGGTGTGACTCGAAAGATTTCAAATCCACAATCTCGGGGCTCTCTGCTACATCCGTGTCGTGCATTTTGCGGGCAGCAGCTCTGTGCCGTGTTTGGTCAGCCTGTCTAACAGACACCCTTTTCTCTTCGTCGCTGTCGTGCATTAGCTGCCGTTCAATATCTAGCTTGCTCTCTTGTGCTCTCGCCTCACGTCTTTCAAACCTTTTGAAAGAGGCGATTTTGTTAGCATAGATCACTTTCTCAATTTGAAACACGTCTTCGAGATCAAATACACTCGAACTAAATTTTAAAATCTCTGTATCAATGCCTGCAAGCCTGGTATCCCCACTCAGCTTCAACAAGTCATACTGTGGTTCCAACTTACTTCGAGACATTAATAATCTAACATCATCATAGCTGATTCCCTTTCTTTTTCCATGCCTAGCAAAACAGCTCAAATCTTCCATTTCCTGCTGCAAAAACTCATCACTGATCTCTTGCAATTTGGTTAACGATTCTATTGACGAGAACCTCTTTTGTTGACTTGCGGGCAAGAGAATTTTCACGAGATGCTTCATCATTGGCAGCGAGAACCCTAATGGACTCATGCCAGATTTGGCCAAGGATGGGCCTTCTGGGCCTTCTAGCTTTTTCTTACGCATCGTGATAAATGAAGGAGGATCCAGTGGGTTCAGTAGCAGAGATAAATCAGGCTGTTCTGTCGTATCGCTGAACATACTCCGTGTGGTTGTGGAATATTTCCTTGAATTTTCAGATAAATCTTCCTCAGCGCCACCAGCAAAATTGTCTTGATGATCATCATATCCGTCGTCATCATCATCTTCGTTGTAGGTTTCAAAGTAATCATAATCATCCTGCTCAAAAAATGGGTTTTCCTCATTATCATTGGTTTTCAAAGGTAAGGATAGCTCCTCAGTGATCTCAATACCATATTCACCCTCCTCTCTAATAATCGCATCAGGCAGCGCAATGTTTGAATCCAAATGCAACGAGGTTTCCAAAGACAACCTGCTGGACAACCTAGCCCTTCTAGGAGTTTTCTCAGATGTGTTATTTGTCATTATGGAGAGTCTATGAGATGTGTTTTCATTATTATAATCATATGTTTGATCAATATTCGCTTCAACGTCATTATTTTGAACAACATCCTGTTGAGATTGCGACTGAGATTGTATGTTTAATGTTGAGTTAATGTCAGATTGAGATTGAGATTGAGATTGAGATTGAGATTGAGATTGAGATTGAGATTGAGATTGAGATTGAGATTCGCTTGATATATAATCGTATAGATGGTTGAGCGCTTTGGCTTTCAGGATATTGCTCTCTTCAATGCGTCTCTTTTTTCGACCCTCTTCTTTTTCTAGACTCAGTAATCTTCCTAGCATCATTAAATCATGTCTTGGAGAGTATCTTCTATTGATTTTATTCTTTGATGGAGTTAATAGTAGCTTGTTTCTTCTTGGTGTCATACCGTCTTCCATGGTTTTCAAAATAATCGGTGTTGTAGGTTTGCGAGGTGTTCTTTTTGGAGTGGTTGATCTCGAAGGAGTTCTTGATCCTCTTTCTGCCCCTGGGGTTCCTGAAGACTGGGGGAGGGGTGTCATTGACGCTTTACCAGACGGTGAAATTGCCGAGGACACTGCAGGGCTCTGTTTATTAGGGCTGGACATGTTGGATCTGAGTCTTTTTGGTGTAGTCTGTACTATAATTCTTGATCTTTGAGAGTTCGAGAGCTCATTGCTGAGCGCCAATGGCGGCGGCGGAGGGGTTCTATGCGGCGTGTAGGGTGTTGATTGCACCAACACTGCCTGTTCACTGATAAGTAGCGCATGCGTTTCTATGAGTCTCGGCGTGGACAGGCGTGGAGGCGTTCGTGTCTGTACTGTACTTCTTCTGGGTGTCCGGAGCAATGTAATGTCCATACTAGTAGCACCCTGTGTATTTTCTGCATCCTGTGCTTCCTGGTCTCCGGACGGTGATGCCTCCACCTCATCTTCGTATGGCGAAGGCGACCGCAGAGAGAGGTCGCTCTCGCTCGGTTCAGGCCTCTCCTTCACAGGAGATACAAACTGACTCATTACTACCTGACCTCTGCCTATCTAGCACGGACCCACCGCTCCTTCCTCCCCTTCCTTCCTCCCTCTTCCATCAATCAAACAGGCTCCTTCTCTTCAACCCGCCTAGTTAGAAGACACAAAAACAAAACAAGTCAAAAACACGCGCCACGCAGAACGCGTTTGACTGCGCCACGCACTACACCCGCGCCACGTAAAATTTTCACCTAAAATTTTTTTCTTAGCACAAGACAAAAGATAAGAGAAGAAGAGGATAGAAGGCATGGTGTCTGAGAGATGAAGAGGAGATCAAGCGGGTGGAGAACAGATGGGTTCAAATAGCGCACGGACTACACAGTGATTGAAAATGAGCATATCTACAGGTGGTGACGATTTGGAAGACGGGCTGGAATACACGTACTCGAACTCTGAGGATGAAGGCGTGCAGCTAGATAACGAGTATAATGAGTCGGATGAGCAGGAGGTGGAGGCCGTGGAGGCGGTGGAAGAAGGCAGCGGGGGAGTCAGAAAGTCCAAGAAGAGAAAGATGGAGACAGAAGGTGGCAGCCAACAGAAATTAAAGGAAAAGAAGAAACAGAAGATGGAGTACGACTCGAACGAGAAGAAGAGCATGGCCACCCTGACACCTGACTTGATCTCTGAGAAGTTAGCGGCGAAAACAAGAGCCCAATACCCGGATCTGTCTCCGCTAGAGTTGTCAGGTTTGTATTTGAACAAGTCAGATATCAAGTACACGGGCGACTGGGATGGCGAGAGAAACTTGGTTAACTTTGCAAAGTTTGTGGAATCCCATTTCGAATCAGTGTTGCCTGATAAACAGTCCAGCAAGGGCGGGAAAAAGAGCAAGAAAGCGGGAAAGAAGAACACATCCACTGAGTCGGGCAAGAGAAATTTCATTTTGGTTTTATCAATGTCTGCTATAAGAGCTTGCGACGTGCACAGGGCCACCAGAGACTTAAGCGGTGGATCAATGAAACTAATCTCCAAGAACAAACTGAAAGACGATTTGAACTATTTAAAAACCACGAGATGCAGAGTGTTGGCTGCCACCTCTAATAGAATAACCAAAATTTTGTCTCAGGAGGAGGTGATACCTTTGAAATACGATGAGATCCACAGTATTATTGTGGACTCGTCCTATTTAGATTCAAAGAAACAGGGTATTTGGGATTTGAAAGATACTACGAGTGTGATCAGAAAGATATTGGATAATAACGAGCAGGCCAAAGTTTACTTGTACTGAAATCAGCTAACTGCATTTATTCTTTGAATCTTTGTATTATAAAATGTATAGATCGAGATAAAATAATAAAATTTAGATGCTTGCCACTAGCCAGTGGCATTGACCACTATGTTTTTCGGTGATGGTTAAGCGGTATCTCAATTGAACTCTGCAGCAATCGCATGCCATTACACCGTGGCTATTTCATCTGGGTTCTAATAAGCGGTTGAGCCAGCTCGTCTCACTTGGACTCTGTGCTTTTTGCAGCAGCGTTCCATCTTTGCACTGTCGAGGTTGTATATGCCTTTCTTGGGTTGAATGCAGTCTCTTCACCCTTGACGTAGAGGTAATAAATGCCTGCAAAGTAGGCGGCCAACGCAATCACCCCGTTAGTATGGTGGTTTGCGGGGGTATGGTTCCAGCCTCCTGTTGGTGGTTTGACCCATTTAGGAATAAACCCTCCGTGTGATCCCTGTCCGAGTGAATAGGCATACGCCATTCCGGGGAAAGTAGTGTTGGTGTTAGTAGAAAGCCGGTACCTCTCTGAAGCAAGCAACTTACCATTATTCAATATTCTGAGCTGCTAGGTGTGCAAGGTGCTACGTGTGATAGCTGTCTTAGCCGTATGTCTACTCTGCATCTGTCTATTTGCCTCCCTCCCGTCACCACTCCCGTCACCTCTTACACCAACCACCCATTTCATGCTCCCTTCCCTCTGTTTGCTTCCCCTCATTCTGTGTCCCCAAGATGACATCAGCAATACCATCAGCACACTTTACTCAGCAATGCCGTCAGCAGCATAAAGCTCGCGGCCGCCCGCGAGCGGAAAACGCTAACATCTGCGTGCACGGCAGTTATGCTGAAAATTTTTCTATGAACAGACACAGACGGAGATGGGTAAATGGGTGGACAGGGCTAGGGAGGTTTTGAAATGGTGACGGCTGGAGTGCCGATGCGGATAGTGGAGGAGGAGCAGCATTGGGAAGCTGATTGAGCGCCAGGGACAAGAGGACAAGAGGACAAGTTGCATAGTACAGCGGGATTGCATTGCACTATTTGACTGAGCTGTTCGCTAACCTCACTGAGATCGGGATTCCACATTGCACATAAAGAGCGTTAGCGCCTGATACTGGAGCTTACCGAGAGACGCACCGAGATAGCAGCATAAGTGAGCCAAGTACTTGCACGCGTGATAACAGCCGGCACAGATTCATACAGCAGACCGACAAACGATGCTAAGACAAACCACCAGAAAGTTGGCGCAAACAAGCCAAATAAGGCTGATCTCCACCTCGCCAGTGAAGCCATCCACAACCACATCTAAACACTCATCGGCTAAGAAATACTTCAAATTCTCATACGAAAAATCTTGCAACACCTCCCTACCACAGGCCTCTTTGGATGTGCCTACAGACAAGTTGGATTTTGCATCATACCAGAGATCCTCGTACAACTTGAAAGTGTCAGAGGATGACGCTAAGAAAATCCCTTCAGTGTTGGCGTTGCATTCCAGATTAAAATTGTCTCCAAACTACCAGTATTCCACTTTGGTGAGATCCTTGACTTGTCAGTCGTCCACCAACGAATACGCAGATAACTTACAAATGTCATTGTTTGGCGCTCACTTGCTTTCATACTACGTGACGGAACATCTGATCGCAACATACCCAAGACTACCTGTTTCCATCTTAAAGACTGCAACAGACGCCTACGTGGGAGATTTCTCTTTATACGATGTTGCTAAGAACTCATGGGGTATTGAAGAAGACGAAACTAGTAATTTGGAGAAGTACCTTTCAAAGGAGCCAAAATTATTCAAATTTGGTAGATTAAGATATGAAAAACACACACAAGAGATTGAAACCGGTATCGTCAAGTATGGTTCCGCCACATTTACCTCCTTGAACAGCGCCACAGCTTATGCCAATGCTGTCAGATCCATTTTTGCTGGTGTCTATGCTCACGATGGTGAAGATGCTGCAATTGAATTTATCAAGCAACATATCTTATCAAGAAAGATTGATCTATCCAAAATGTTTGAATTTAAAGAACCAGGAAAATTATTGGCCAGATTATTGAAAGTCAAAGAATTAGAACCACCCGTTATCAGATTGATCTCTGAAACTGGTAGATTGTCTAACTCCCCAGTGTTTATAGTGGGCTGCTTCAGTGGTGACAGTATGTTGGCTGAAGGTCAAGGTTCTTCTTTAAAGGAGGCTAGAATTAGAAGTTTGGTCAACGCTTTAAAAGCTTTCTACTTGTATAAACCATTGGACTCCAAGACATGCAGTGATCAAGACTTCAAACCATTGTTTATAGATCAAGGTGAATCTTTCTTCTAAGTTATTTGCATGACCCATCCGCTAAGACTCTTCACAACAAAGATAAAATAGATAATGGCATCCCAGGTGAATAGATGGTCTCTTGATCCATCTTTCTTTATATTCCCTTTTTCATATTCCAAACTGTACATAGTATACAATTCTATTCTTGGATTTCCCCTTAAAGTCTTACAACCATGTAGTTCAATTTGTTAGTCATTTATAATGTAATGCAATTTAGTAAGGAAGGGGTATATAAATATATGTCTAAACACGGCTTTCGTAATATTCAACCAATTTTAACTTATTCTCATCTAACTTTTTGAAGATCAGATCATCAATTAGATCTTCTCCATTCAGATCTTTGCAGTTCATATTCTTGAACTTCAAGAATTGGGCGTAGATCATGACACTCAATTTTCTAATGTTTGTAACCCTAGATTGGATACATTTGCAAAGCAAAACATCCAGCTTGAAAATATCTTCAGCTGAGAGGTTATCTGCTGTCATTAAACCAAATATAGTCTCTAATAAAATTTCTTGCTGCATGTAAGATGATCTTATTGAAAGTAACTCAACACAGAATGACACTGAATTGATGGCTTCCATTAACTCTTGGATAGAAAAATAAAGTTCTTCTTCATTGCTGTTCAATAAACTGGCCAATTCAACCAATTTTTTGAATATCACCCCGTGATCGGACCTATTTTCAGCAATGCACGTCCGCAATAGTATCAGGCCGATTTGAATATGATCCTTATCTAAACTGCAGTTGAGATAATTTAACAATGCAGCCTGCACACCTTTCAAATCGATTTCATGGGTTTCCATCAACTTCATCAGAGCAATTAGCTCCATGTTTGAGATATGTCCTATGTTTAACTTTTCCAGTAGAACCGATGCTTCAATATTTCTACTAGGAACATAATTTTTATAAATATATGTTTCCAATCCCAATAATGTATCAATGGCGCTTGGATCATCCTCATAAATTTCAATCTTCTCAGACGCTTTAGTCAAGGACAACAGTGGATCATTGGCCTCAATAATTGATGCAATTTCTTCAGATGATTTAGGAGGCAGTACAACACCCTCTGAATAGCGTCCCTTCGCACCGGTGCGTTCTCCATCTTCAACACTAGATAAAATATCACCATGGTGACTTTCTTGAAAACTATCAGAGATAGTCAACTTATTCAGATTAGGAGTGGAATCTGACATGAGCTTGTCTTCTTCCACATCCACTTCACCTCCCATAACATCATCTATTATTTCAGATTGGGCTTGATGAGTAGAGAACGAATCCAAATCCATGTTATCCAAATTATGTGACGACTCTTGGTTGGTAGTTTCAATATCATCATTAAAAACATCTGCAATATTCATTCTAGGCACGTTGTCAGATTCAACAAAAGGATTATACGCATCAGTATGATCTTCAAGTACACCTTTTTCCAAATTCCCATAAGTATCATCACTTTCTTCAATCTTGGCCATGGACTGGTGATCCTGCTCTCTGCTCCCAAATTTAGGCATAATCATGGTCATGTCAGAGTTTACCTTTGTTGATTTATTATTAAATTGTTTTGGTACAACCATGGTCAATGCTTCGACATTGGCATTACCAAAATCAAACCCATCGCCTTCAAAATCTTCAAGATCATTAGGTAGATTTTCAATATCAATGCCACTGCTGCTGTCTGAGCCAATCGATCTATCCATGGCATTCGTTTCATGGACATTGTCAAGTTTAATTGATAACTTTCTACAAATATCCCCTTTTAGGTTATCATCACCAACAAGTAACAATTGCTGTTTGAAAGCATTTTGATCTTTATAAAAAATAGCTTCAATTGCGGTCATCAAGTCATCTCCATGCAAACCATTATTAGCACAATCAAAGAGGGTCCGAGTAATACTATTCAACAAAAAGGCCTCAATGTTGTGACTCTTTACGACTTG
The DNA here is from genome assembly GCA_003706635.2 of Ambrosiozyma maleeae (nom. inval.). Lineage (NCBI taxonomy): Eukaryota > Fungi > Ascomycota > Pichiomycetes > Pichiales > Pichiaceae > Ambrosiozyma > Ambrosiozyma maleeae (nom. inval.). Next base: position 66,594 of record PPLV02000012.1, read on the forward strand.
ACAGATTAACTTATAGCAGGTTTTCATAAATGGTTGCTTGAATTTTGTGAATTGCATCGAAAGATTTAGGTCACTCAATTTTGACGAGTCCAAGGATAAATTAATAATGTTAATTAAGGATAAAGTAATATCCTTAGCTGAAAGTTGATTTGTAAGAAAGCCAAATTTCTCTTCACCAAGACTGTTTTCGGAGTTAAAAATGCACATTAATCTAATCAAATTATCAGTAGAGACAGAGCTAGCAAAATAGCACAGTAATTCTTGGCTGTCAAATATAGGTTTAAAAAGCTGGGCATTGGAAATGGAAAGATTATCAAGCACAGATTTGAACTTGCTTGATAGCGGCGGTAAGTTACCGCTAACAATCATAGCAAATCCTTTCTGTTGCATAGACCTATCTTTAGACGTTAACAGTTCATAAACCTCCGATTGTCTCTTGATTCTCTCAGTGTATTCTTCTAAATATGTAGGGATTTCTTGTTGTGAATCATCCAACGTTGGTGTAGAATTGTCAGTAATTGGCTTTTTCAAGTCTCTCTCATTTTCTTTTTCGGTTCGTGATTCATGAGACCCAGAGCTTGTAACTCGTTTATGATCAGAAAGATGGGTTCCACCGTGGCTGGAAGATCTGCTGCCATTGCTGGTGATTCTAGATGCGCTTGATAACCTGGTGTGCAATTCATGAGAAATCGTTCTATGCCTAGATGAGTCGGAAGAAAATCTATTATGAGATTCATCCAATTGCGATTTATGATGCGTGCTGCTATTCTGATTTTCACGTCTTTTAGCCATTATCAACTCTTTCATTGAAGGTCTATGGTTTAGTCTCATAGATGAAACTGGCTCACTTGCAACAGGTTCCAAGTCACTAGATGATAATCTTGCAGGTTTTGCTCTATCCAATGCCTTTAAAAAGTTTGCGTCTAATTTGCTTTTGATACTATTTGCAGTATCAGGAAACATTGTAAAGAAACACCAAAATGCGCTTCTTGATGCATCCCTAACAGATGGAGTAGGATCAGTGATACCTTTAGCTATCGCTCTTGTTATAATATCAAAGGAAGATGAATTTTCTAAAACACTTTTGTTATTCTTGTATTTCAAAAGAATCAAATGAAACCAAACACCAGCGTATACCCTAGGCTGAACGTTTTTGTCCTGGGAAGCCAGATAGAGATGGTTAACCACTCTAGAGTTGAAATTGGTATGAAGCACAAGACCAATAACTGCGATGTTAGCATTTTGATGGGAAATGTTTTTCCTTGCAGCTGACAATTTCATCAGGCAGCTAATTATACTCTCAAGGGTGGCACTATCTAAAGACTGCCCAATAAATATCCCCAACTCTTTGCAAAGTTGACAGCCATTATTGGATAAAGTAGTTCTTAAAGAAACCACGGATTTACAGATACCATCTTTTATCATTCTGATTTCCTGTGCCAAAGCTGTAGTGTAATTTGTAGCTGCATTGCCTCTTAGTATGCAACGTATCTGGATTATGATCCTTTCCCTTAGTACCCAATTATGTTCTGTTTCTTTACTTTCAAAAGGAGGTAAAAACGATTCAAATTTTTCTATTAATCCAGCCTCTGAGTCAAAATCAATTGGTTTTAATTCCTCAACTATTCCGTACCCTGGTATTGTATGCAAGAGAGCTGTGATTTCTTCAGATTCTTCTTGAGGTGATAATGAGTCTGATGTGGATCGTAATGACTTTTCATCCTTGACTTCTTGCTGTTTTGCGATTTCTGAGGATATGCTTCTATTTCTGTAAGCCATTGTGGTAGAGCTAGCTAGTTTTGAGGTGATTGATCTTGATTTTGGCCTTTCCACTGGCTTTGCCTGTGATGTCAGTTCCGAGCCTCCATTGTTGGAAGCGGTGATCTTGATTGAGCCTGCGCTGACAAAGGCATTCTTATTTGAGCTCTCATTGAACATATCCACCAATGCCGGATCTCCTATATCCATCAATAGTCTACTTGCAACGGTCTTTGGGGTGCATTGCTCTATCAATTGGTGAACGAAATCGATTTTAGCAGCTTTACTCTGTGGGTTCACCTCTTTGAAAAAAAATCGCAGCAATTTAGCAGAAATAATGGACACTTGAAAGTTTGTATCGTTCAGCAGTTGCACAGTCCCGGGCAGGAACACCTTAAAACTGAAACCTTGGTTGTTCTCCACTATTTCGTACAACATTGACAGTATTTCAAATCTGACTGTTGGGCTCTGATGCTTGAAGCCGTAGTTTTTCAGGTTCTGCTCGAACTCGTCTGGTGCTGACTGCCAGTAGTTGATCATGGCCTTTTTGGCAGTATTTTTAATAGAGAGCTTCTCTTCTCCGAGCCTGTCGATCAAGAACGGCACCACTTGAAAGTCAACTAGCTTGAGAACGCCCGAATCCTGTATGCTGACACGCTTGATAAGATGGCAAATGGTCGAAAACGCATTTATCGACAACTGCTGGGACTTAAATCCCAATAGGAGCGCGTCAAAGAACCTTGGCACGTACGACAAGTTCACCAAATCTCGTTTGATGTGTGCCTTGAGCTCTAGGATCAGCTGAGATGCAGCCTGCACGTTGCTCGACGTGACTGCCTTGTAAAGAGCATCCCCCGTTATATGTGACATTTGACCTCAAACACAGCAGCACAGTAATACTCTCTACTCACCACACCCTCTGCAAGCTCCTCCCAGCCCCCACTCTTGCCTTTGTACCGTAGCTATTGCTTCTTTGTGTCTCCATTTGATTCCAAAAACGTAAACAACACGAGCTTTTGCTGTTTGCCGTCATTGTGGCGATGCAGGGCTGGGTGTGGCGGGTGGATTTATGTGGCGCGTACAGGGCACCGCCTTTGAGCCGCGGTGCCGTTTCTGGAACCTTCGAGAAACACAAACTCCGCCAGATGGGCAAGTTGCTGCGGACAAAGCGCAGAAACGGCGCAGAAACTTCTAGAAGAGTCGGTCTTTTTTCGAGGAGTCGGAGATTGCGAGCTCTTTGCACCGCAGGTAATTACTAATCTGTGGAGGGAGGCAAAAGAAGGGCAAAACATGTATGTGACATTGTGTATAAATTGCAGCTAGGATCTCTTGTATTTGGATTGGGATTTTGGAAAGGAAGAACCAACTGAATGTGCAGACCGAAAAACCATCACCTCATCGACATTCGGAGAAGCGAAGGATCTAGATAAGGTAATAGAAGAGAAGCATAGACGCCAACCAAATTAATCAAATAGAACAAGATAAGATATGATGTTAGTCACGCAGCCCCAGATCTACAACACTTTGCCAGAACTTGTGTTTGGTGGGTGCGGCTCGTATCATACACGCAGCCAACAGGCTCTATTGAACAGACAGTTGAGGGCCCAACAGCAGCAACAGAGACTGCAAAGATTACAGAGGGAGAGAGCAAGACAGCACTCTGTGGCTCGTCAGCAGCCAAGAATTCAGCTGAATGAGGACGATTCACACTATTTTGTGGTTTTGCAGAAGTCTAACACATTATCTGACTTTGGAAGACTTTTGATAGGCTGTGATTCCGGTAAAAGAATAGGCGAGCAAGTTTTCTCATCGTACGAATTCAGAGTTTCTGGTCACCAATTATTGATTAGATCTGTTGATGATGACTTCTACAAGGTTGTTGATTTTCCAACAGATGCAGCTCTTCCAGCGGTGGAGGATTTGAAATTTGAATTTTTCAATGACGGTTTTTCGTTGGCCATCGTCATTGATAAACAGTCTAGACATCAGCTATTGAGATTACAAGAGCAAAAACAGCAGGAGCTGGCATGCCAGATTATTCAAGCTAATGAGAAGAAGAGACTTGCAGAACTGCAAAGAAGAGCTGAGATTGAGCAAGAAAGAGTTCTTTTGGCCGAGCAAAGAAGAAGAGAAGAGATTGCACAACAAAGAAAGAGAATTTTAGTTGAGCAAAGAAGAGAAATGATCAAAAGACAGCTTGAAGCTGCTGCTGAAGAAGAGAGAGAAAAGAAGCTAAGGGCCAATGCTGAAAAAGAAAGAGTGAAAGAACTAAAGAGAGACTACTTGATTCAGAAGCATTTGGAAGATTCACAAAGAAAGAGAATGATTGTGGACGGTATTTCCAAGTTGATTAGAATCCCTTTTGAATCAGAGTCTGTGAGCACAGAGTCTGAACCAGAAAAAGAGAAACAGAAGGAGGCAGATGATGAAATGGAATTATTAGCTGCCGATGTTGAGTCTGATGAGAATCTAGCTGCATCGAAAGAAGCCTCGAGCACTAACTCATTGTTGAAAAATTACAACACAAGCTCCAGAAAGACTCACTTTCCTCCAACCCTATCTGATTTAGAAGAGGACGAACAAAAGTTCAACTTTGTCGAAGATGACAGAGAGGGAGGTGAATACCAAGTGAATTTTTCGGAGAGTTCTGGCGAATCGACCGCTAGTGAAACTGATGAAGAAGCCGACTTGTCAGATGCCAGCACAGCTTCTGCTAAGACTTTGAGATCACCAATGGTGGAAGATCTTCAAGACGAGGAGTTCATGTAAATTTTCTTAATAACTTACGATTTTAATGCATTGATTTTCTATTTTTTATTATGTTTTGAAGTCAACCACATAAAAACAACACTGCCGTGACATGCTAATCAGTAATAGTACACTAAGTTATGTAGCCAAGAAGAAAAACATTCCAACATTTCATACAGAATCACTCTCCTTTTTCTTGTATTACAAAAATTAGAATACTGATCATCCAAATCGAAGATCAAAAGAAAGCACCCCATAGAAGATAATAGACTGAATAAAGATACCAAAGTGTTAAAGCGATCAGATTTAATTTGTACCTTTCGTACTTTGAATTATGGGGTCTCCAAAAAAACTCTCAGATAAGTAAACTGGCCAAGTGGCATTTACACATTATTGTTTAGTCATAAATTCATTCTAAAAAAGAACCATTTGGCTGTGAAATAACATCCCATACATAACCAGGGAAATTGAACCACAAAATACACAGGAGGTTTTCTTAGTTTTTTCATTAGAAAGAGCATTAAAATCAGGTACTGGAATAAACGCATGATCCTTTATCATGGTTTTGAAGACTCACATTTGGTAATTAAGGGGTGGAAAGACTGTGAGTCGATGCGTGCGTTGATGCTATTATTATAGCATACTTATATGTGCTTGTTCTATATACTGGTTGTCTTTGGCACACCGGGCAACAGGATATCGTCGTACACGAGACGAAACTGTATTGTATTAGCATCTGTGGTTGTAGTTGATATACTAGACGACCTGGATACCGTTCTATTCAGCTGTTCAGACAGCAGCTGTTGATATTGATGTTGATATTGATGTTGACTTTGTACCAACGGGTGTCTTGGAACGAGCGAGACGGACGAGTTACCCCGTTCGTGCAGGCCCACCCCAGGAGACTTTGCTGTAGTGCAATTTACGAAATAGTTGTTGTCTAATGAAGCCAAGTTTGCAGTGGAAGAGTCTGGAGAACGGCTACTGTTAGGGCCTCTCTTTTTGTTGATTCTCTTCATCAAGTCGAGTACTTTAGTCGAAGGCGATCTTTTCAACTCTGCAGAAGCGTGATTAAGCGGAGAACCCGACAACATGGGAGATTTTGGGGCAGGGGCAGGTATGCCCTGGCTTGCGTCTGCCTGTAAAGTATAGTGCTGAGAATGTGTTGATGCCGACGTGTCGGAACGGGAGGACGAGCTTGAGCGGGAGGACAAGCCTGAGACCGAGTCCCGGTCTGCACAGGTCACCAAGGCGGTAGCTGGCGGAATCACCATCGACACAAGCGCTGCAGGACAGTGTGAAGCCGATGGCTTCTTCCGTGGGTCGCTCGCAGAGTCTGCGTCCGAGAGCTGTAGCCCTGCGCTTTGGTGGTAGGCCACTCTCTTTCTGATTTTGGAGATGATTCCAAAGGATAACAAATCAGCAACTGAGTTCATGTCGGTAAAAGCAGGCTGCAACCGTGCAACCTATTATTCTCCATGTATCTGCTATTCCACTATCACGTTTAGCAAAGAGGGTACTGCAAAAAGACAAGGCAACCTGGCCCGCTTTATACGAAAGGGTTTAGGGGTGAATAAGCTTTTAAACGACACAGCAGAGAAAACTGCAACCGCAAAGCAACGCTCCAAATGACTATCAAATGCACACACCCTATTGTTCGTTTCCTGGAACAAGTTTCCTCGGATGTTCGGCTGGACCGTGCACCTAGCACCGTGCGCCGACCCGCCGGCGCCCGGCTGCAGCGTCGCGCGACTCGGGAAAACGTGGCTGTTTGCCCGATCTTTCGGCCGTTGCGTGGACTACGCGCTGGCCGTCCGGGCGGCACGCTGCGAGTTGTGCCGACACCTGGCTCCGGCCGTTTTATCTGCGGGCGGCCGTAGGACCCTGGCGGGCAACGTTAGTCATCATACGGCCGCACCCCACGCTGTCTAGCCACAGAGAGCTTGCCACCGGTTTATATCTGAGCATGTGCATGTACTCACTTGCTTATACACGTTAAGCAGAATGCGATACGTGCTATGCGATACGTGCTATGCGATACGTGCTATGCGATACGTGCTATGTACATGTTGTGATGAACGTCCGTAACACATCCTGCCAGACCGTGACATGACCGCTACAGATCAAGTCGAGGCTCCCTGCTCGGTGCCCTGGGATTTGTGGGCACCGAGCAAGTAAACAGTGCCCTGTTTTCGCCACGCGCGGCGCGTGGCAGCATGAATACAATGAATACAGCCTGGCAACGCTATATCTTATCAAAACACACCCAGGACAGGATCTACGTACTGCTACGAGGCCTTGCTCGACCTATATGGTGAATGATTACACTTTTTTATTAAAGTACATGATATGCAGGGCACGGTAGACCCGGCTACAGCAAAGGATTTCACGGCTCAATAGTCAGGGCGGCACCGTCATTGAATCTCTGCTCAGCGGGAATGTGGCCGACACAGGGCTGTATCCCGAACTGTAGTCCAAGTGCTGGTGGAATCTTTTGCTCGGCAATCTGGGTAAAGCCTTTCCAAGCATCGATAATTGAAGCTTGAGCGACTCTTCAGTCAGATTTCTCACCTCGGAAGTTGTGTTATTGTGAGACGTAGGTAGCGGTCCAGAATGAGTAAACCGGTAACTTTCACTGCTGCTGATAAACGAACGGGAACCTAGATCAAACTGGGGATCCAACGGCGACGGCGTCTTGATACTTCCAAACACACTGCTTTCCAATCCACCGACAGACTCTATTTCCAAACCATCAGATTCGTTAGCATCATCTCCTTGCTCTAGGATATCAGAACGGTGCGAAAAGATGGATGACATGTATGAATCAGCATACACCGAGCTGCTCGTGTCACTTCCATCATCCTCGTATTCGCTGAATATAGAGTCAAATATCCACTGTCTTTGATCGGTGGCGGGCGTCGCCAAATCCATAGAGTTCGTATTAGCAGGGACCATTGGTCTCTCTGACATTGGCGTCGTCAATGAAGAAACAAACTGCCGCTCAGGAGTCTGAGATGCGTATCGTGTTGGTAGATTACGTGCGGAACTTGATGACGACAACCTGTTTGCCTGTGATACATAGCTGGTCTTTGCTCCAATATAATTATCAATCTCCAGCTTCATCTCAATTCTGTTGTTAACCACAGTCTTCAAATAATGTGACCAAAGATCAACCAGTCTATTGGCATCCAATCCCGTCTTTTTATGCGTTGTGATTGAAATTTCCTCCTGTGGTTTTGATTGAGGCGAGTCTTCTAATTCCCCTGATTGCATATGATCATCGGTTGCAAAACTCACAGCAGAATCCGACACATATAAACCAGAAGAGCGTTTAATACCAGGCGAATGGTTAAACATGTCGGTCAAAAATTCTGTTCCCACTTCATTATTCCCAGCTTCAGCAGGGGCACTTCTGGAAATCAAGACACTGTTAGCTCTTTTATCTGCAAATGTATCAAAATTGTTTAGATACTTCATCATTTCTGCATTATCAGAGGTTATCTTTCTAACATTCATTGGAGGACCAATCTTAACTGGCTTCTTGCTCATATGTGATTTCAAACTCTGGATTGCCTTGTATGGGCTTGAAGTCAACGAAGGCAGAACTATGTTTTGTTGATCATCCTGGGTTTGCCTACTGGTGGTTGTGTTTGTTCTTTTAAGTTTTGTGTTTTTAGAAAAATGTCCTCTTGTTTTTATCTGTCTCCAACTTTTTCTAACTTTCTGCTTTAACAAAGACCATAATTTTAGAATGGTTGTCAACCAGCCAACTTTTCTTCTGGTAGCATTAGATCTTTTCAGGGAACCGCTAGAATCCGATAGATCTTCTTTCATATCATGTAACAAGCTTTCATTGGATTTGTCCATATATTGCTTTAGAGACACCGATGCTTTTGTCAAGCTTCTCCTTAGCGTTCCAGTTCTTACTGGTGAGTCTGGGAATGGCTGAATGACAGATTGCTTTCTGGACTTTTGATCACTAGTTTTAGCCATGAAATTCTCTTCCTCGATAACTGGCAATCCATAGAGTACACTGTTTCTATATTCGTTTATTAACTTAGCTTTGGTGGGTGAAGGAACATCCTCCTTTACAGATTCTTCCACAACGAAGGGGTTTTCATCTTCAAAGCTCTTCCGCTTTTCGACATAATGTTCATGTAGCTGTTTTATGTATGGATTGAAATACATAGAGGCATTATCTTTTCTATTTCCGCTTCTAATGATCTCAAAATTGTAAGTAGATGAAGTAAGACTGGTACTTCTTGAAACCGTTTTAAACTCATCATCGCTATTAAATATGTTTTCTAAGGCATCATCGTAAATCGAAGGGCCAGATGATATGCTAGTTTTTGTTGAACCCCCAGACTGATTTTGACTCCCGTCCTCAGCTGCAAAAGATGTATTACCATGAACATATATCAAGGCAGAAGGAGAATTTGAGTCCATATGTGATGTCACTGAAATAATGAGTGTGTTTCGTTCGGTTGGTTCTGGGCTGCTTTTAGGGTAGCTGAAATCCAATAGATCACCTTCAAAGGAGTCGGTATGAGTCTTTCTGTGAGTTATGACCATCTGATCTCGTGGCAATATGCAAAATGGACGTTTAATAAATAAATTTGTATATATTTCTGCTTTAGTGTCAAACTATCAATCCATATATCACCTTCGAAAAGAGTGATCAGAGTAAAACAAGTCAAATCAAAAAAATCGAAAAACCACCGTGCTTAAACCTTGACACTCCACTTCTTTGATTTTGACATTACCCGTGCCAAATCTAGGGCTGGTTGGTGTCATATTCCTAAATGATTATTCCTCTCTGAAATGGTTAACCTTCTCTCAATGCTCATCAGTGCTGTTGCAACCAACAATAAGAAAGCATGTAAATGGCTGGTTTCACTGCTACCCTCAACTTTTCACCGCCATGAAAATATAAAAATGGCTGGTCAGAGCCGCACCATGAGTACAACAAGATATTCTGTCGCACAAGTATTGAAGCATTAACGGGAAAACTACAAGTATGTATACAGTTTTTTTCTGAAGGATATCTAATATTGCACCTTTCTTCTATACACACAAAGCGACTGTACTTCTAAACAATCATTCTCTTTTAGCCTGAACTTAAAGGAAATATCTAGGCTCATCAAACACATGGAATCTGTGATCTCTCACACCGTCACCGTAAAACATGGATGGGAATCTCATATCTTCATCCACGTCAGACTCCTCAACTCTGGTCTGTGAATAAACCTCGTCGTATTCACCATTCACTGGGATAACAAATTTACCCACTTGCACCTCGGTATCGGTGATCGAACCCCTACTGATTCTGGCGTAACCGCTTCTACGCAGCTTCTTGTATAGGATGTATTCACACCATCTATCGTCATCAGTGGCGTCAATATCGTGCATACCAGATTCCTCACTGACATAGGTGTTGTAGTTACCCTCCAATGGAATCGTCACCAAATAACTCAACAAGACTGTAGGTCTATCTGTAGAGCCCATGATATCACGCACACCAAGAGACTGTAATCTACGGTCTTCAACGTCCTCTTCTTGACCGGAGTGGAACACAACAACATCAATATATTCACCATAACAGTCCAAGGTTGCATGAATAGCAGGAGCCAATTCACCGACCGGTGAAGGCAACAAATGATGAGTAGAATTCACAATTGGGAATTTAGAGAGTAACGCAGCACCCCAGGTGTGCTTGTTTGGACCAGGTCCAAAATCGGCATACATACCTAATTCCTCAGCTATTCTTTGTGTCAAATCTCTGTTACCCATAATAATTCTTTCAGTATCAGACTCCAATAATCCAACAACATCTAATTCTAGATCTTTAATTAAATCTCTCATTCTATGTTCCGAGGCCCACATATCATTGTCTAACCCAAAATGAATGGTCCAGATACCAGCAGTCATCAATCTAGATTCTGGATGATATGGCTTAGGCTTTTCAAATTGGAATCTGTTAAAAGCAACAAAGCAAGACAATGTAATGAATATCATGAGGAAATTTGAAATTTTGTTCAATATTGGAGTAACCTTTGAAATGTTGTCTGCCACCACTGGTCTATAATTGTACAATAAACCACACAACATAGCCACAGAAGTGAACAGCACAATATCAGATCTTTCTCTTAGAAGAGGACCACCAGGAACAAAAGCATATGCAACAACCCAAACATGAGCTAATGTTAAAAGAATATCAAACAAAAATGATAAACCGAAAACTAAAGCAACATAACCAACACTTGAAATTTGATGGAAGCAGATTGGAATTATAAAACATATCCAAAAAACATACATCAGGCCACCCATATAACCTAACCATCCTGATAAATTATAGAGCATAATAGAGCCCAACACACCTAAAACGGTGATATTTCTTTTAAAAATCTCATTTGAATGGGATAAACCAAAGTACACACCAATGCACATGATAATCAGAGTTAAAGCACCATGAGGAACTGGAATTGGACCTTCTATTGGGTAACCTGTCCATGTCCACAATATAATAGTGGAAGAATCGGTAAGTAAAGCACTGACTGTGTAAATCAAAGAGCCAAAACCAAGCGAAGTAACCAAAACTGAAGGCTTTAATTCGTTGTTAGTGTTAAGTGGATCTTTCTCAAAAGTTTTGCCTGATGGAAGCTTTGTGAGTACAGCAGAAGCCAAACCAAAAAGCAAACCTGTGAGATTCCATCCACCAATATCTGGGTTTAATATAGGCCAGATTGGGTTATTGGTCCAAAAGGCAAATTTTGAAATCGCCGACAAAATCAAGCCTAAAGTGAAAGTGGTTGCGTATGATTTGATAATAACTGGATTATTTAGCTTACCAATGGCCCATACTTCAACAGATAAAGAAATGACAGCAAACAAAATACCAGCAGATATGGCCAATAATCTGTGCGTTGGATCGTGAACTAAATAGGCACCAACACCAAATAAACAGGAAAGGAATCTAGTGATTTGTGGGTACTTTGCTAGCAGATTTTTCAATCCCGGTATGACCAGTAAAAATGGACTCAGTAAAGAAACACAGCACGCTTCAAAGCCGGAAATACCCATGTACCATAGTGGGAAATACCAGATGCACAAAAACAGGGAAGTATAAATTGACCAAAAAATGAAAGAGTTCATGGTGTTGACAGCCAATTCAAGGTACGTGTTATTAATACCGTTTGATTTTGGCAACAGCTTGCTCTTTGTAGTAAAAGTGATACCTGATTCGTCATCTTCGATTAAATGAGAAGCTTTATTATTCTTAGAGACCAATTTGATGTCAAAATTAGCTGAGAAGTAGTCATTATGGGCGCTACCGGTGGCATTACTTGGTTTCAATTCAATTGAAAGGTCTTTAAAATCTTTAATGGACCAAGCGTCGAATCCAACGTCCAAGAAAATCAGCGACCATTCGCAGTAAGCGTAATACGAATAAGCGCCCGGGATTCTATGAACCTTGTGTTGGATAAACAAGTAGACCAATGGAATCAGCATTAGGAAAAAAGTCCACGCAGTGTACTTTCTGTATTTTCTCAGAGAGGATCTTGGTGGAGAAAGCTTAGTGACAGCAACGTCCCAAGGAATAGTCAAGACAATGTATGCAATCATAAACACATCGTGAGCGTCGTGATCATCGGTAGACGTGATATACACCCAACCTCCGCATGTAACTGTTCTTATCAAACCGCAAACCAATCCCATTTTAGGCAAGACCGAATTTGGCTTGTATAATCTAATATAGTTTAGAAATAATAACAAGAACCTTGGACCGGCGGTCAGTGCAATCAAAATTTGAAACACCGATCTTTCTGGGTATCTGTCACCAATCGTTGCAGACACGCTGGGAAACCACTCTTCGGGGTATCCATAAAACTCATTTCTAACAATTTTATGAAAATGTAGAGAGTAGCCCACAACCAATGCCGCCAGAAAAGCACCAAGAGCACACACAGTATGAGCGATAGCTATTATCTGAGCATTGAACTTTAGAATCGGTTTCTGTGAGGGGTCCGTGGCCGTCATACTTATATCCAATATACCAGTAACAGTACCAGATTATATCCCTGCACCTTCTTATGGAGACAATATCCACGCTTCCCTTCAGCTCCACAGAATACCACCATAACCTGGCATCACATCATACACAGTGTTACTTCAAGTTCCGCTTTTGACTTTTCCAAACAAAAAGAAATGGTGGTGATTGAGATCTACAAGGTGTACAGGTGCTTTATACGACGGAGAAGGCGTTGTACCAATGAGCACGCCTGTACACCAGTTAAAAACAATTGTGATTACGTAAGCTGTGGTGGCAGGCGGGAGGGAAATGAGGGGAAGCGAGTAGGGATTGATAAAGAGCTGATTAGCATGAACACCTTGTGGAAGGGAGCAGTAAGTAGCATGCCGGCGGAGTGGCAGGAGAGTGACAAGATAGATTTGGCAACAGACTAGATTGAGCCAGACAGTGAACCGCTTTGAGATAGAAAAAATGGCCGGTAGGTTGAGTTTAGATGCGAGCTTGCACCCTGAAATACTAGGTGGACTAAGCAGGACCAAATACTAACGCCACTAGACGGTCATTCTGGAGACCGACTACGGATTTGAATGATGTAGAGACACCCAAGTTCCAGCATTCACCAGAGGTTTCCTTTGACGAAATTGACTACAAAAACCGCTCTGACCTGAAAGACGCCCAGGAGTCTTTACTCAGAGAGCAATTCATCAAGGTGGAAGTGTTGAACATTGTAAGAAAAGCTCTAGAGAACTGTTTTAAGGTGAACGGGCCTAACGGGTTTGAAGAGTGCAGGGATTTAGCTGATAAGTACTTGGACCTGCTACCTAGCTCCAGAGCCCAGGGTTTCTTAGGATACCAAAGAAACGATCCATCGAAATGAAAGCCGGCTCTTCAGTGACAACCTAGCAAGAGCATAGTCACGTTTGTGAATTATAGTATGTTGCTGTGCCGACGGGATGACGGGACTCTCCTGGAATACGTGCGTCTCTTATTTATTTGTCCTTTGTTTGTTTTTCCTTTTCTTTTCTTCCTTTCTCCCTTTATGTATAAGTTTGAGAACTAACTGCCTACCTAGTTTGCCACACCAGGACCACCACTCTCGAAGAGTATTCTAAATCGTACCTTGCAAGATGTTCATGTGTCTCCTATCCCATGAGGCCCAGTGTGAATCACCTTCTGTCGACAATTTGACACTCTCGACAGTGTCGCCACAGTATCTTCTCACCCCACATTCTGTGGAACACTGTCGACTGACCAGCGCCACGTGACCGCCTGTCCCGTACACAATAGCCTTCGGACTGGAGATACTCGCAGCATCGCAGCATCGCAGCTCACGACAGGTAAACTGGCCGGGCGGCAGCCGCGGCCTTCCCGCTGGCAGCGGCCGTGGTGGGCTGACGACCGCTCACGGAAGGGTGTGGCCGTACGGGTCACTGCCTCCAAACCTCAGCAGACACACCACGACCAACAGCACGTAGAATGGGACGCTATCATGGCGGGCTGCATGGGCATAGTATCCATCCAGATTGCAGGGGGCCGAAGGAGGGGCCCTTTTCTTGATATATAACTCAATTGGTATCCTGGGAAAGGTATTAAAGGGATACTGTAAGTATCCGGCTTGGAGGAGCAGTATTGAGACAGAGCGACCAAATCAGGTATCATTTGCCACGATTGTCCGCATAGCGCACACTAATATACCAATATACCGATACACATTTATCACTGTTGTCCAGACCAATAGATAGACTCGAACACAATAGTCACTGGAGAGACATAAGAAGATGCCTAGCAAGTCTGAATCGCTGTTGAACGGCACATCATTTATCACCTTTTTTGCCCCAACAAGGGAGCTGTTTGATGCAACCATCAGCTTTTATACAGATGTGCTCTCATTTACCAAGACTGAATCGCCTGAGTGCACGATTCTTTCCACAGATTCCAACCCGTGCTCCAGTAGTAACGTCACCATTGAGGTGGTGCTGGACGCATCGAAAGCTGCTACAGTGGAAAGTATCAACACCGGCATCCAAAACCTGTTGTCCCACAAATCTAAAAGAGACTGGAGAACTCTACAGAGCGGCATTATATTCACAACACAGCACATGCAAGAATTGATTAACATACTAGAACAAAACAATTGCGATTACCAAACGAGACCAGAAGATCTTGACCCTTTTGAATTGTACGTCATTGACCCGCTGGGCTCAGTGATCGGGTTCTGCTCATTGAAGAATTCATTTGGTGTGTCACCAAAGAGTAGATTTTCTGAAACAAGCTCAGCTGCAGTGCAAGAGCCAGCCACAAAGCAACTTGACAATGGATCCTTCTTTAATTTGACCAACTCATCTGCTGACACCGATTTTGGCAAGAGAAATATCGCCGTGATGACCTCTGGTGGTGATGCTCCAGGTATGAACGCAAACGTTAGAGCTATTATAAGAGCAGCAATCTACAAGGGCTGTAAGGCCTTTGCTATATACGAAGGTTATTCCGGTTTAGTTAAAGGTGGACCTGAGTTCATCCGTGAAATGTCCTGGCATGACGTCAGAGGTTGGTTGGCTGAAGGTGGTACTAACATTGGTACTGCTAGATGTATGGAGTTTAAAGAGAGATGGGGTAGATTGGCTGCGTGTAAGAATATGATCGATGCCGGCATAGATGCTTTGATCGTCTGTGGTGGTGATGGTTCCTTAACGGGTGCTGATCTATTCAGATCCGAGTGGCCTTCTTTGATCTCCGAGTTATTGGAAACTAACAAGATCACAAAAGAAAAGTACGATAAACACAAACACTTGAATATCTGTGGTACTGTTGGTTCCATTGATAACGATATGTCTTCAACGGATGCAACTATTGGCGCATACTCCTCTTTGGCTAGAATCTGTCAAGCGGTGGACTATATCGATGCAACTGCGAACTCCCACCAAAGGGCTTTTATTGTGGAGGTTATGGGTAGACACTGTGGTTGGTTGGCTTTGATGGCAGGTATTGCTACGAGCGCCGATTACATCTTTATCCCGGAGATGCCATCCTCTAACAAAGAATGGTCGGATCACATGTGTAAGATCATCTCAGAACATAGAAGCAGAGGTAAGAGAAAGACAATTGTCATTGTTGCTGAAGGTGCTATTGCATCCGATCTAACACCAATTACTTGTAAGGACGTTTTGAAAGTCTTGGTTGATAGATTGGGCTTAGATACCAGAATAACTACTTTAGGTCATGTTCAAAGGGGTGGTACTGCTGTTGCGTACGATAGAATATTGGCCACTTTACAGGGTGTTGCTGCAGTTGATGCTGTTTTGGAAGGCACCCCAGAGACCCCTTCTCCAATGATTTCAATTGTTGAGAATAAGATTGTTAGAAAGCCACTGGTCGAAGCCGTCAGATTGACAAAACAAGTTGCTGAAGCAATTAACAACAAGGACTTCAAGAGAGCCATCTCATTAAGGGATTCGGAATTTAACGAACACTTACAAAATTTCATCGCTGTTAACTCTGCCGATTTCAATGAACCAACATTACCGCTAGAGAAGAGAAAAAGGATTGCTATAATCAATGTTGGTGCACCAGCAGGTGGTATGAACTCAGCAGTTTATGCATTTGCAAACTTTTGTTTGTTTAGAGGACACAAGCCATATGCCATTCATAACGGTTTCTCTGGTTTAGCAAGACACGAATCAGTCAACTCCATCGAATGGCTTGATATTGAAGGTTGGACGTCATTGGGTGGTTCCGAAATTGGTACAAACAGAGCTACTCCAGAGGAGGCCGATATTGGCCTAATTGCTTACTACTTTGACAAGTATAAGTTTGACGGTTTAGTCTTGGTTGGTGGTTTTGAAGCTTTTGCTTCACTTAACGAATTAGAGAGAGCAAGAGAGAGCTATCCTGCTTTCCGTATCCCAATGGTGTTAGTCCCTGCTACTATTTCAAATAATGTTCCAGGAACGGAGTATTCATTAGGTTCTGATACTTGCTTGAACTCTCTTGTGGATTACTGTGATGCTATTAAACAATCTGCTGCGGCTACCAGAAAGAGATGTTTTGTTGTGGAATGCCAAGGTGGAAACTCTGGTTACATTGCTTCCTATGCTCAGTTATGTTCTGGTGCCACTGCATCATACGTTCCAGAGGAAGGCTTACCACTACGTCAGTTAGAACAAGATATTGAAACTTTGAAATTGTCATTTGCTAACGATAAAGGTAAGAACAAGTCTGGTAGATTGATTTTGAAATCCGAGAAGGCATCCGATGTTCTGACTTGTCAAGTCATACAGGACATTGTTAATTCTGAATCAGATAACCTGTTTGATTGTAAGACTGCTATCCCTGGTCATGTTCAACAAGGTGGTATTCCATCGCCAATAGATAGAACAAGAGCAGCCAGATTTGCTATAAAGGCTGTGAACTTCATTGAAGAGAATTATGATCTAGTGAAATCGTCAGAAAATGAATTTGGCGAATTTGTCAATACCAATGAAGTATCCGAGACTGCTTGTGTGTTAGGTATCGATTCTTCTCATTTGAAGTTCCATGGTATAAGAAAGTTGTACGATTATGAAACGGAAGAAGGTAAAAGAGTTAGAAAGTCTATTTTCTGGAAGGATGTTAGAGACATTGCTGATATAATGGCTGGAAGGGTGAAGATCTGAAACAGCACCATAAAACTTTACTGCATTTATACGATCCTTATGTCTTCTTTTAAAATTCTGCGATTTCTTTTTATTTATACTGTCCTTTGCTTCATTTTTCGTTAAAAACCGGAATGAATAAAAATAAGTGATATTAGAGATAGTACTTAGTTTTGAATTTTGGTTGCTAGAGAGTCCACACTCTCTAAAATGTCAACAATTCCCGAGCTCCACTCGCTTGGACCTTTTTCTGTTAAGAAATAAATTGAACCTTCCACCTGATCAATCTCAGCATTGATCTTCTTTTCTATAATTAATGCCATTAATATATTAACAATCTGATCTTCTGTATACAGATCAGCCGGTAACCTTAATAGTTTCACCACATCGTTTAATGTTATAGAACTAAAAACCTTGGAAATGGAAACAATATTAAATTCGAACAACATCCGATGGACGTTTTGTAATTTCTCATTTTCATTTTGAAAAGCTGTGTTTAACTTATCAAATAATTCAGAATCATCGAATTTAATAATAACAAAGTTTATGAGCTGGAGAATGAATCTCACCAATATAGGATCCATATTTCTTTCAACCCAGGCGTATTTATTTCGTGTCTCTAGAAACTTCGAAAACTTGGATAAATATAGTAATTTTGTAAATCCATAAGGCAAGGTTATTAGTAGCAACACCATGGAGTCAAAATTCAGCTTAAAAATATCCAGATTCGTAACATCCGTAACCTCATTGGCATCCGATGAGGGGAACTCAAGCCCACTCACAAAGTTCTCAAAGGTTAGTTCCAGTGCAGAATTCAATTTTTTAGTATCGATTAAATACTTTGCATAGTTGTATTTCACTTCAAATTGAATACAATAAACAGTGAAGCTATAGTCTTTGCTATCGGACGAGCTGTAGTGCTGATTGATAGTATCTATACATTTTGATAGGTACTTCTCTCTGTGTGAAAGGTCTTGGGAGATCTTAGATTGTAGCAAATAATATTGGATGGCAGTCAAAGGACTAAAAAACTTCAATGGGTTGACTTGTGATAAGTAGCTAGTGCATTTAGAGAAATCCCCTTCTGCATAGCACATGTTGGCCATCTTAACGTACACCAGGCACTGATGGACGCATGTCACCTCACCAGACTCCTTTAATGCCGCAATTAGCAACTCCAAGTCTCTGAGCTCGCCGCAATGCACTGAATACACTTCTATGAGCGAGTAAATGGCTTGTTTAGATGCCTTGTTCCCCGATAGCCCATCCTGTATGATTGCAAGGATCTCAGGACACTCTAATGGCGCACATAGAGTTTTCGTCTTTACCAGACTCTCATTCGCATCCTGTAACCCAAATATCTCATCAACAAATATCATGCTGCTGGAAAATTCTTCTATGATGAATCCAGTCCATGTACATGCAATCAAATCCTGCAGCAACGACGTGTTCCATGATGAACTGTCTTGCAATTACATGTGGCCCGTGCGCCTTTATCCCCGGTTCAAATTAGGATGGTGCACAGGTGTGCCAATTCCGACTTTTCAAGTTTCTCGTTTAGCTCGTTTAGTGACGGATCAACAACTAGTGGGAAGCTCGTTTAGGGCATTTCGGATTTGAACAGTTACCAATATATAAAGTAGCCTTTTCCATACTTGATAGAGAGTAGAAGAACAAGTAGCCAGGGGACCCAAATTGGTTGTAATTTGATAGGCAAAAGGATTGTATCAATTGCTGATATACGGAGACATTTCATCCATAGTCAATATGAAGCTACTGCAATTAGCCATTATTCCTGTGGCCATCTTTTATGTGTTCACTTACTTATTTGACCACTGGTTACCTGGATTCTATGTGTTTGATAAGCAGGTGTTACAGGACATCTGTAAGGAGGTGATTGCCGAACACACCGGTAACAACACTGCCATGTTCTACGCATTGCAAGAGAAATTGACAGAGACGTACGGCTCCTCTATTATTAACGACCTGAATTTCGATGACTGGGTGTTCAACAATGCTGGAGGTGCCATGGGACAGATGTTCATTTTGCACGCTTCAATTACTGAGTACTTGATCATCTTTGGTACCGCAATTGGTACCGAAGGCCACACAGGTATCCACTTTGCTGACGACTATTTCACAATCCTAGCAGGTGAGCAGCACGCTTCTTTTGCTAATCAATTAGAGAAATCCGTGTATTACCCTGGTGACCAACATCACCTGGCCAAGGGTACATTCAAGCAATACTCCATGCAAGGTGGATCATTTGCTTTGGAACTAGCACAGGGGTGGATTCCTGCTATGCTGCCATTTGGTTTCTTAGACACCTTCTGTTCTACAATTGATTTTGTGACATTAACCAGAACTATTTATTTTACTGGTAAGGATATGATCAAAAATCTACTCAACGGTAAATTTTAGTGCCTGCTGTATAGGGTGTGCGCTCTAATCGGAACCACAACCGATTCGGCATGGCTATAAGCTGAAAGTGACTTACCAAGTGCATCTCATATATATTCAAGACCAATTTAAGTGTTTTAGACCTGTAACTCAACCTGTGACCAATGATTTATTTCTAATTTCCAAATAACTGATTTGTGTTACTCTAACATGTTGTAGCAACGTTTTACACAAACAGCCCACATTATTCTTCTGTTTTGACAGTAATTCTGGTGCACAGGTGAAGGCACAACTACTTTGACTTAGTTAACAAAGGTCACTATTGAATAGGATGACATGTTGAGCTAGAAAGGGGGAAGAATGCTATTACCGGATATGCACTCTATGAAGGGACGAAGGCGTTACGGTGAAGTAGATCGTCAATGCACTGTAATATACTGAAGACATGATTCACGCGTGTTGCTGAATCTTTAGCTCCAGGTGCACGGTATTTACAGGTACCAAATCATAAGCTGCGGCCGGACTAGAACACAAGGAAGGACTATTTCCCTCTATCCTTCTTTACAAAGCAGTGTTGCTGGTTTCATGTTCCTCTTATCTCTTCCAGCCCAAAGTATGCATCCCGCTTTTCTTGTTACCTGTGTCTGAAGTACAGCTTTTTTTTTGTAACCCAAGTGCCTCAGGGTCCTTATGCCGAATAGGCACATTGAATGGACCACACCCTTAGTCGAGACTGACTCACGGGAGCTTCGGCAATTGGCCATTTTTACTAGTGATCGGAAGAGACCGCATCTATTATACTTTACCATACCGATTGTGTATTACATTCACACCTTGAACTATAAAGTTCCTCTCCAGTGGCCCGTATGGCCTGGATCTGTGCTTGTTCAAATGTCTGTGATGCTACTTTGAATGCTAAGCTTTGTCCTTGGATGAGGGACAAAAATGTGTGGGGCCGTGGGGAACTCTGAGTGACTGTTCTGACCGGTGTGATCGTCGGAGGGCTTGTTTTCATCTGCTGGCGCGGAGAGTGGCTGGCTACACAGAAAGCAAGGAGGCAGTAACAGTAAGGTCTGGGTGGTCCGAGAGACTTTGTTGGCAAAGTGGAGAGACCTCCCTGGAGAGCTGAGAGATTTCAGTGCAGACATAGTGTGAGTTGAGCTCTTGCACGCCCATCGAGCCGGAATGATTGCATCTGTCGAACAGTTAGGTTGCAGTGCATGTGTGTGGCAAGCGGATTGAGTGCGCCGGCAAACTGGAGTTTAGCGTGCCAAGTTCCCGTGTACCGGGTGGAGGAGATGAATAAGGTTTAGTCAACTGCATTCATGAGGTAATTGCGGCTATCCAAGAGCCGCCTATGGATTTGAAACACCATGTTTTACTAAGTTTCTGCTGGCCAATTTATTGATTGAAAGAAGCATTACGGTCTCAGACGCTTTACAGTCTTTGTTTCCTCTGCCTCATCAAGTTGTGTTTCAGCGGTCCTTGCAGAATATAATCACACCAGCCAATAATGCTTGCCCAGCCCATGGGATTGCGGTTAATGCACAGATCCATGTAAAACCAAAGATCGGAGGTTGCACCTGCGCACTTCTACAGAAAGACCGTGGGCGCATCCACCGCAGCTTTCCACATGGCTATAGCGCCCCAGTTGTCATTCACAGAATGCAGCTGTTTCCGTTTTTTTCTTAAGAAAATCGACGTTTAAACATTGCGCAGAACGTACGATGATAGTTATATATGTAGCTTTAGTCATCGATATAGATGTACGCTGACACCGATGCTGCTTAGATAATCGATCTTTTTCTGGCACTGCACAACCTTTAACGCCGCAGCGCCGCGCGCCGCAGGCCAGGAGTCTCTGATGCCATGACGTGTGATCCTCTGCATGGCGCACAATGCACGGCTGGCCGAAATGCACGATGAAATTGTCAAAAGCTATACAGAACCAACAAACAACAGCCGGCGTATAGTGAGATCGGCTTTGACTCATAAGTGCTCACATACTGACTTGATTGTTTTAAACTTTGAACTTTCAAGTGAAACTGGCCAGGTTGGATGTCATTTGAAGAGTGTGTGGTTCTGATGAGAATATCAATAGATAATTTTTGCACTTTGTTTGAAGAGGGATCTTCTCAACTTGTTAGTTGGCCTGCGCTTTATTTCGGGTTTCTTGAGCTTGCTCAGTTTTGGATCCATTCATCACTTCCCGAGTGCAGTTGTGAATGCAGTTTTATAGCCACTCACAGACAACAAGAGGAGTGTATGTGTTTCAAGAAAATACAGATTAGCTAGGGCGGTGTACGTCTCCAGTGTCATACCATTGGGAGATACAATGCTCTGCTTTGTGATTCAAGAATATGCACCACTGTCAGCAACTGTTTAAGCACCAATTGCTTATTTTTGTGGTGGTGCTGTTGCTCTGCTGTCTGAGAGGTAAATCGTGCTCAGCATCCGTACACTAGATCATGGCAGAGTACTTTCCATTTTCAAAAATCTTACTACCTGCGCACCCCACCTACATCCTTCTGCACTTGTAGCAAATTACCCCAGAAGTGCCGTAAAGCTGTATAAAGCATAGGTAAAAGATTCGGTTAAAATTCTATATAAAGGTTGAAAAGTTAGGGAAGGTGACCGAAATCCAACAGTAAAACAAAACGTAAAAATGTAGTAATTAGGAAAATAATAGCACAAAATGAAAAAACCAATGGAATCTATATAGTAAAGAAAGAGAAAAGCACCCAATTTGAATATAAAAACTTAAATGCAGTAAAATAAACCAATAACATGAAACAAACAAGGTAGATAGCAGCTAAAATACTTAAAAATAAAGAAATGCAGGGGGGGGCCATAAATTGGATGAAAGAAAAAAGACATTGGGTGAATAGAGGAATATGCTCTGCTTTGTGCATACAATTGATTTCTCAAAACTGATAGTGACCGTAAGGAACACCTGGAATAACTTGTTGAGGACCTGGACCAGCATACTGCGGTAAGCCGGGATAAGGATGCTGTTGTATATGGTATGTTAATGGAGGAGCATATGACTGCTGATTAGGTGGCTGTGTTGGGCTGTTGTGAGGAGGTGGGACATAAATCTGTTGGGGAGGCATTGCCATACATTGTTGTTGATTCAATATTTGTTGCTGGGGAGGAGGTGGTAAAGGCTGCTGGATCTGAATAGGTAGCGGTTGATGTGCAACCACAGGCATCATTTGCATTGAAGGAGGGGTCTGAGGAGCTTGCATTGGAGATGGACTAGGTTGAAAGTTTGGATGTTGGGTTAATTGTTGGGTGTAATTGTCATTATATGGTAATCTTCTTGGGTAGACTAACCTGTCGGAATTGTTATCTGATTTGTAGTAGTAAAGAGTGTCTGGAATGGACTGGGCAGGAGAGCTCAGTTGACTAACAGTAGGGTTTGTATTAAGTTGCATTTGTAACTGAGATTTTGATGGATTAGATGGAATCGAAACTGCTCTTTCGATGTCCTGTATTTGTGGTGATGTAGCAGAAATGACCGGGTTCTCATATTCACCGGCACCCATGTTTAGAATGTCTCTCATGGACAAACCTAAACTTCCATTTGAAAACTTTTGGAACTGGGCCTCTGATAGTATTTGTTTGGCCAGCTCGCCTGATTTAGCTGAAAGCTCTTGAAGCTCTGGAATGTGCTCTGATTCAATGATGTGTTGTAGTCTCAAAGATAAAGCACCTACAGTAGCATTAGCTAGCTCACTATCAACTTTGTGAGAAGCAATAATAAGGTAGTTAAAACAGTTTTCAAATTCACCAATTTGGAAATAGTTTTGAGCTAGAAGATAAAACACAAGGAATTCAGGAATATGTGTGTTGTTTGCCTTTTTAGTTAGTCTGTTCAAGATTTGAATTGCGCCAGTGAAATCGGAAAACATTGTACGATCAATAGACAAAAAGACAGCATTTAGTAGATTCAATCTGAAGCTATCTTTCAACTTTTGATCTGCTGCTTCACAAACTTTGAAAGATCTTTCAAGATCACCGGTTCTTTCTATAGCAATTGTCAAAGAACACCATAATCTGATGTATTGATTCAAATCTTGTCTTTTGGTAGGTAGAGGAATTGCTATTGTCTGAGTTAGTTCATTTTGAGCTGTGTCAATATTTGATTCTGCCAAGCTAATAGAAGCTAATTCCATATGAGCTGATCTGGCACAATTGAATTGTTCATCTATTGCAATCTGTGGTGGTAATAATGATATACAATTTCTTAAGCATTCCACAGCATAAGAAATCTTTCCCAATTTTTTTGTAGTCTTTCCTAGCAGTAACCAGATTGTGGAGTCATCCATGTTAACTTCTAGAGCATTCAGCACAATACAATGGGCATTTTGCAGATCATCCAGCAGCAAGTAGGACTCAGCTAGCTTTACCAAGAGTTTGGTTTCTCTTTTGAGATCTTCGGAACATTCAAGGGCTCCTTTTATTATGTTTGTCAAGTAGTGAATCTTATCATTATCATCAGTTGTATTAGGATAGTCAAGGATAGCACTTGACAAACCCAATAGAGCTTTCAAGTTGAACGGATCAAATTTGAGTGCATTTTCAAAGGAACTGATCGCCACAGATTGTATTGTTCCGAGTGACATTGCAAATGAACCACAAGCTAGCCATGTGGTGGTAAAATTATCTCTTTCAGGAAGTGAGGATAGTTTCGAATGGCTATGTCTCTTCCTTGACTTAGGAGAGCCTTTATCGTTTTTTCTCAAATTTGTTGCTGGCATCGATTGTTTTAAAATATGTGTTTTGCTTTTTGGACCTATATTAGGTGTAAACTGACGGAAGAAGAATGAAGCAGATAGCAAAGAAGTATCAATAACAGAGATGAAACCCAACTACAGGTATAGATAAACTCCTGTCAAGCAAAGCTGAAATACTGAAAACTAGTAAAGTACTACAGATAAATCCAAACACAGAATTTATGGACTGGGGGCAAAGAAGAGGAATTTTTAAATATATATAATTCCAGACAAAAACGGTGCCCATACCAGATTTATTCTGTCTGGTTGGTGCATTTTCTTCCGGTCGTAATTGTGTGAGTGGTCTACCCATAACTGTGCAGAAAGATCTTTTATGTTCTTTATTTGTTGGTAACTTTAGTATTGCTTCACCAGTTTTTGAACAAAGTTTGTTTGTAAGTATAACATTAGCGCCGCACAGTTTAGCCAGCAGAAAAAACAAAAAAAGGGGGTCACTAAAGACATAAAACAATAGAAGCTGAAAAAAAGTGGCGATCTTGGTTTTGAAACGCAAATGAATACTATTTAAAGAAAGTTTGATTAGACTTATATTTAAATTCTTCCATTGCATGCATAAAAGTGCCGCATTTAAAATATATGCAAGGACATGCCTCTCTGACAACACCCAAAACCAAATTCCAACCTGCAAGAGCGAGCGCCTGAGTATGATCAGATGTAATAGATTATTTAGAACATGTTACTGCTGCGATTGCAAACCTAACTAATTTGCGGCAACAGTACTGGAATTGAATTTTTACTGCAGCATATTATTTGCCTGTATGGATATTATTTTAGAATTCTCTGTTTTGTGAGGAAGATGTTTAAGCTTTTAAGAGGTGTGGTCAAGCCATCCAGACCGCCACTAGCAAAAAGGAGGAGATTTCGGTAAGGTTGGGTTACGTAACGCAGAGGATGTATAAAAGAAGATTAAAAGTAAAGGCGCTGTGCGGCATGCGGCATGCGGCGTTAATGCGGCATGCGCTCAAAAAGTGCTTAACATTTTTTCCATGATGATTTTCGTTTACTCTCCTAAAAGACAAAAAAATTTGTTAAAGGACTACTTGCCATGCATATAGATGTGCGTGGCAACATATTTGTTGTACCACGGTTTTGTGAAAAAGAGTTTAATGTTAGAATTTCCCCTTTAAAACTAGAGACTGTCTATAGCAATTTACCCTGGAAAACGCCTCTAACACAAAGCACCTTATATGATTTGGAGTACATTTGCATTCACAAACCTTGATTATCAGCAAGCAAAAAACAGGGGTGCCAGAAGCAGCTTAAACAATTCGACTTTTGTTAAGGTATTCAGGATAATAATTTGTGCACTGCTGCTTTTTAAGCTTATTAGAGACTGAATTCTGTCATGGGAAAATTACGTGTGCGTTAAAATATACAAGAAGGCCTTCCTTATATTGATTAACAAAATACGCTCTTTATCTCTTTGTGAGCCTTACTGCGTTTTTGTTCTATAAAAAGAAACGTTTTTATGTTTTAAAAAGGCACCCACATATGGCGCTAAAACTGCACCATGCACTTAAAATTTTGTGAAAGTTTACAAGCTTTGACAACACAAAGCAACCCAAACGTGTAGTACCCAAAACGCGCATTAGCTCTATGCAAAAAATTATAAGGGGCCAGCAAAAAAAAACCAGCATAAAAATGAATAAACGAAGTAGACAAATAACAGTGCTTTTTATTTTTTTCTGAACACACGGTGGTATCTCCCGCTGGCTCATGGGGCTGAAGAATGGCAGTGCATGCAGGGATGTTCACAATCACCCATCCTAGGCAGTACGGAGAGACTATGCGTAGGGCGTTTTCAGCACATAGCCAGCCGTCGTTTGCACTTGCTTTCTACACGCGTGTCAACATCTATTGTAACTTTGCTTTTCTATATTGATGTGTGGTCAAATCAAAGATTACAAGGGGATTTTAATCGGTGCTGGAGATATTCCTATGGTGACTGCATCAGGAAAACGTGGTGAGCATGTAAGCGTCACTGAGAGAATTACTATTTCCGGTCTAGTGTTTTTTCCGGTCATTTTTTGTCTCTTTCTTAAGGGGTGAACTAGTGCTTATTACTCTCAGGGCAACTGTACCTTAATTACAAGCTGTTTTAGATAGTCAGTTTCCTTAATACTACTTTGAAATATCTGCACCAGAACTGCAGCTGTGTGTTGTAGATCACAAAACTGCGGAAACAGTCTTTCAGGAGCAGAAACAAGATAGAAATTTAAATGTGCGCTTATGTAAGATAGCATGTACGATGCCACTATTCAGAGAAAGCAACTTCACAGTGAGTTGCTAGGTATAACATACTATTATTATCAAACTTTTTGTTATCACGCCTTTCCTGCTGTGTCACTATCTATTTAATATATTCAGGTCATTGGGTTTCAACCACATAAATGTGCATCCTGTATTTTACGTGATTTGCATGTTTATATTATGGTTTGCATTTCAGTCTAACAGGCCTGTCTCAATTTCTGATAATTGGTTACCCAAGCCAGTTGGATGCAGGCATGTAGTGTGCATCTTATGCCTTGCACTCTTACGTAACTTTGGTTCCCAACCATTTGTCCAAGTCTTCTCGGTATACATGTGCGGGGGCTCCTTTCGAATGCTGGCATACATGCATCCACAATAAACTTTGGTAGTAAAATTTACTGACTTTGCCTCCACACCGTGTTCTAGCTTTTGATCCGGTTATATCTAAAAAAATTTAGTCGTGCACTTTCACACACACAGGCACACGAGATGATGAGAATGCAAAAGAATAAATGGCACACAGGTACTATTGATATACAACTTTAATAATACATCAGCAAATACCTCTCTGTTTGCTGTTAGCTCTTGCAGACTTTGTGTTATGAGAGAGGTGCAGCTCTTTAAGTAATGATTAACATACTCCCTTTACGCCACCTGCTTCACTGCTTTCTATTTTTTAGCAGACGTAAACATTATCGGTTTTCGCTATATGCTTTTATTATTGTGTTGCAGTTGCTAATCTTCCAAAGAGTTAACTGGCCTGAGCTCAACACTTGCAGAGGGGCTCTACAGAAAGTTTTGATTGTAAGCGTAAGGAGCAACAGCAAACTGAATTCAACAATCCGCAGTGAGAGTGTTTGCATCTATAGGACTAAAAAGAGCAAAACTAAGCAACAACTACTGCATTGCCTTTCTCGACACAGAGCTTATGATATAAAACCTTGAACTACTCCCCATTTGGATGACCCATATAGGAGACGGAGCCGCACGCAACTCTTGCATGCATGCATATTTGCATTCTTCCCAAAGTGCTATGCATATGCGAAAACAAGAGCTGTAATGCAGAAAGGCCCCAACTTTCTTCTTCTTCTTGTTTTTTGCTCATCACAAAAACAGAAAGGCCAACCGGTCTTGTGGCAAAAGAAATAAAACGAAGGAAAGATGAATTTATTCACGTCAGCTGTTAGCAACGCAAAGATTGAGTATACCAGATGTGTAATATACTGTCACAACAGCAAGTTGTTTCCAGTTTCAAAACCAACAATCCATTTTTTGTTAAATTGTTAAATTGTTGCATTGTAATGTGACAGCCGCCCTCAAATTGCAGTAAAAGGGAGGGGCAGGTGAATGTAGTTGATCCCGACAGTGTGGCAGGAGTAACCGATATTTATACATGTGAACCGTGCCTATAGGCTTGATTCTTAAACTCTAGTAAAATACCAACAATAGAGTAACATAACCTGGTTATTTTGGCCTGTTGCAGAGCTATGCAAAACTTTAGGACTAGCCGGTACACATATAAATGCAGACTTGGTATGCGTTTATTAGTAGAAGTAACTCATTGGGCAATGGTATATGTTTGCCAAGCTGTGCGGTTTGCAACACACTACGCGACCTTAGATTATGCAATTCAGGTAACAACCATATCAATCAGCAAAGCCGCCAATATATTGTGCGAGGTATTTCAGTTGGCTTAAGATAGTCACCTATTGTAAGTGTTGGTAAAAGCCTTCAATAAGAATTGGTAGTACAGCTGATAATTATCGTAGTAGCTCATAAAGTGAGGGCGGACCATTTCTCCTTATGTATTTTGTTTACCTCTGGACAAATCTGGCTAAGGGCTATATACAGTAGAGTCCAGCGTAGACACGATTCCTCTCAAACTGAGAGTGCCACAACAAACTGAGAGGTTGAAAACAATAGAGAAAGTTACGCGCTTTGTTATTCAGATCCAAGTCGGCCAGCCAGAAAATAGAATTCTTGGTTATTGTTGAGAGTTAACATGTAGGAATATCATTACATACGGGCCGACACAGACAAGAGTACAGATACAGGAGTCATAATACACCTTATTTTATCATCAGGGGAGGTGAAAAACAGCCTCTGCCTTAACTTGTGTTTGAGAAGCGTTCTGGTTTTTCTAGTTGAGGGCTTTTCTTCAACAGGCCTAGGATTTTTAAAGTCTAGACTGTTTGTGCCAAACCCGTGCCAGAGCCTGTCCTAGTTCTTTTGTTCTCTTTGTTGAATATTTATGATTTTTGCTTGTTCATAATAGTCACTTGTCTGAAGGTTAGTTATTGATTCTCCTCGACTTGTCTTTTTGTTCCCTTGTTCTTTTTTTCACCTCTTTCCATTTGTTGTTTAAAATTGATCATGCATGTCAGACAAAGGGACAGAACAATTTTAATAAGCCTGTGAATAGATTGCATGCGGTGCAATTGTCAAACTTGAATCGTCTTTGTTCAAGAATTGCAACAGCGAGAACAACAAAGTCGTATTGCCGCTAGAAAACTTGCTCACTTTGGAGTTGCCCAGAAATTTATATTGCTTCACTAGCACGATCCTCGCGCATTGCATTGCATTGGTTTACCAGCTCTGCAGGAGACTTTCCGCAGTCTTTTAGTACCAAATTCGGTATCCCTCTAAACTAGAATTATTTTGTAGCGCATGCACTATTGGCACAGCTGACATAAATGCTGCGCTTTCTTTGTATAATTTGGCTGTGTTCCCCTGTGATGCAGGAGGCCTAGTAATATGACACACTTGCTTGCTGAACAATTTGTGTTCTTGCAAGTACAGACTCAGTTAATTATGCGCAAGTACGACGCCCTCCCCCAGCCTTGTGTAAACAACAACCGGAGACTACGAACCCAAAATCGCAAGCAAAACCTCCAAAGACAAGCAAGGTGCGTGTTTTGGGAGGAATACAATAAACCGAATGGAACAATCCGGTTCAAGCGTTACGAATCAAACCAGATACGACTGTTTGAATGCTTAGCATCTACTCCGAAAGAATGAATTTTGTAGCATACGAAGCGTGGGCTCAAGGTTCAACGTCATGGCAAGATACACTCCTATTGCACCCGTCCCTTTTGGTAGTCGCTTTGTGTGATACGAGAAGTGCACTGTAGTTTGGGTTAATATTAATGGGTCAGGCCTACAATCTCCTGAGGAAGCGAAAAATATATAGTATATCTGGTGCAACTTATTGTCTGATTGGAAAAATATTATCTGCTAGTTTTCTTAATTGCTTTACCTGTCCACACTCACGAATTCTGCTTTCCTTCTCCCACTATTAAACTTCTATGTTACATTGTGTTTTAGCAATATGCCCACCATACATAGCTCCACTTATTTAAAGATTGCCTACGTTACCTGAGCAATTGTAGATACGGTTGCTGTGCCTATTGGCCCCACCCCTTTCCAGATCTGCCCGGAAAGAGGCGGCCTGCTTTAGTGTTTCTGTTTCCTTTTCGGTTATGTGTTCCGCGCATAGCTATGATAGATGGCTCTCTCACTTACATGTGTGCCTTAAAATGTTCGTTTACTTGTATATTCTCAGCTAATGTTTCTATTGGCCTGCATGTAAATCTCTGTCTGCAAACTGTTGTTGTTCAGCATTTGTACGAGCACCTCGGCAAACCACATCCAAACACCTCGGATTGCAAAAGTAGATTACAAACAGGCTAACTACTGCCTCAGTAGAATATTGCAAAGACAATAAGCAAAACAGAAGTTTTCTTGAAAAGGAGCACGGCACATAACATATTCTACGCTTGTATTGATCTGTATGCGCTTAATTAATACCTGCCACTGGCCTTTTTGTCAAACTGAAAAGCTGCTTTCTTTTTAATGCGCTGCGATCTTTCTGGAAATTTACTGCTTCAGGCCACGCCTCCCCCCTCCCTTCCCACCAACAGATACAAACGGCAAAATATATATACATGTGTTCAAAAGGCTACAGGTTATTAGTGCCAAACTCTAAATGCTATATGTGTAGATTTGGATTTCATCCGAGGATATAGTTCGGGAACAATTTAAGTGATGCTTAGTCACACGGTGTTGCACTAAGCAGTGCTTGCTGTCACCTAACGACCTGAATTTTCCCTAACCCTCCCGCTGCCCAGCCTCAGTGCTGAACCAATGTGTGTTATTTCTGATCCACTCATTCCACCCTGTTACCAGCAAAAGCTCGCAACATCTCGGTGTGTTGCTCTGTGTTTCAGGTTCTTTCTATTTCTTCTCTTTCTTTGCATGTATAATACCCGCTTGCTAGTAAACACACAAAAATAACGCCTTGAAAATAACTTTGTTCGCCAGTTTATATTTCCGGTCACTGCACCGGAAAAAATTCATCTTGGCTATTATCATGCGGTTCTGTAGTTGCAACTTAGATATGCATTTGCATATATATGTTGTGCATATGTGTACGCACGAGTGATCGACGCAGTTGATATAAATACTGTAGCTGTGTTTGATCTAATCATCTGCAAAAAGTCCAATTCCTTCTCTAGCAGGTACGGCATGACCTGGTAATAACAACAGACGTTCGTTTGCTTACTTGCTGTTGAGTTTGTTCTCTCGTCATCAATAATAAATATCACGCTAGGTTAGATAATTGTTGCAGTTTGATTTATGTCTCTCTTTGCTGGTTAGGTCTGCTAGGTTGCTAAATGGGGTGGTGAGATCACTGTCGAAATACACCAGCTAGATTGAGCAAAACTGGAAAAAGCTCTGCACAAAGACTCAGGCAGTGAGCTCACGATTCAATGTTGCTATTCAGTTCCCCAACGTAACTTTCTCTCATTTTCTTGTCTAGTTCAGACACCCACTATTTCCAACAAATTGTAGTCTAATAAACAAAGAACTCTAAATAATAAACGCATCAGCATTGCCACTTGCCCCAACAGGCCCATGGCAGATCAACTGCACTTTTGCGTGGTTATGTAAGCAAGTAGAAATAGGTGTGTGTGTGTCAAATCAAGTGGTGAGCTATTGCCAGCGTTGCTTGCACGAGTGAATGCTGGGATAGCATTAACCTGGTATTACAAGGTCTGGAATGCCCAAAGCTGCCTTGCCCAAGTGTGAGTTTTTATCTGCCGTGTCAAACATATTTAGGGGAGATCTTTTTTTTAAAGAACAATAAAA
Source organism: Ambrosiozyma maleeae (nom. inval.) (assembly GCA_003706635.2). Taxonomy (NCBI): domain Eukaryota; kingdom Fungi; phylum Ascomycota; class Pichiomycetes; order Pichiales; family Pichiaceae; genus Ambrosiozyma; species Ambrosiozyma maleeae (nom. inval.). The sequence continues at coordinate 98,357 of PPLV02000012.1, forward strand.
ACTGTATTTTCCTTTCACCTCTACAAGCCATTTTCTTGGATCAAAGTAAATTTATGGGTGCGCTCTCAAGACACAGCGTGTATAACTCCGCTGGATACCAGCATACCCCGTTGCCAAAACAAATGGCAGTGAAACAACTCGATCCCGGTCTCGATCTCGTGCGCTATTCTTCTTTTTTGGGCTAGGCATGTAGTAAGCATGGTTGTTTCGCTACGGCGCTCTCTATTATTCTCTTGCACAGGAAACATGCAATCAACACCGCCACGCGCACACCGGTGCCAAATATCCCTGTCCCGCATGGGATCCGGACTAACAACCAATAGCAGACAGCTCCTTTGACTGAACCAGCCACCCACGACATGAAAACAGGTGTGGATGACACACCTGTTGTAGCTGTAGACGCTTGCATTGCACCTAACACTGGTTGGGAGTTCGCGCATGATGCTTGACAAAAAGCGGTGATATTGCCCAAGATGAAAGTAGATCCACATACAAATCCATATTCACTTGGAAGAAAGTCAGCAGGTCCGGTGGCATCTTGACGCAGCTGAAAAGCCCATAATACCGAGCATTGCCAGATGTTTTGAGTGTCTGTGCACCGCATAATAGAAAACGAACAATAGTTATCGTATCGAGATTACTTCTTTCAATAGCTGTTTCTGTTGTGAGTCGAAGCTGAGTTTACATTCTACGCTGCTGCATGTTTGATCCCTGGAGTTTTGCAACATTTTTGCTGTTTAGCATGCAACTGTCTCCTGATCCAACTCTGGGATGTGTTCTCCTCCTGTCACGTACATATGCATATACAAACTGCTTTTTCTTTGCTTAATAAGCGTTCTGTAGCCTACGCCCTATATGGTAACGTGCAGTCTACAATAGTGCATTCGACTTTAATATGAATAAACCACGTAGCATTAAACAAAAATACTTTCATATGACTGCAAAAAAAATCCGAAAGACAAATATATGTCTAATTAAAGTATCAAGTTGATAACGATCCGGTTAAATGATCTGTTGTAGCAGTAACAAAGTGTGAAAAAATTCAAGCAAGGAAAAAGGGGAAACATAGTTGCTTGATATACTTGGAGCTAGATAATAAAGTTGGTAATCACATTCTTGGCCTATAGCTTAGAGCCGGTAACAAACTTACTGCCTTTTTGAATATCACCCTTTAACTTGGCAACTGCCACTTTGATCAAGTCCAATTCAGATTCGCTGATTTCAGTTGGGAATTTAACAGATTTCACACCCGAAATGTCTAATGTCAATGGCAAGCTGAAATAGTCTAAGTCTTGGAAGATGGCTTTTGGCAGCTTAGACTTCTCGGCGCTGGTCAAGTTAATAAATGCAACTTCCTCAACTGCACTCTGCTCTCCAGACATCACCTTTAACAAGCTGCTCACAAACCTGTAAGCTGCTGTGGCCATCGATAAAGTAGCCGATCCCGCTCCGTTCTTGGCCTTGACGACCTCATCACCACCAAATTGAACACGATGAACTAGCTCTTTATATTTTTCTGGGCTCAAATTCTTTGCCCATGAGTTGATTATCGGAACAATTGTCTCACCTGAATGCCCACCGATAGTCAACACGTCATTGATCAAATCCTCTGGCTTGATCAATCTTTGGCCACCTGTAGCGCTGTTCAACTCGTCAGACAAAAACCTTTCTAATCTTAGATTGTCCAAAGTGGTGATACCAAACACTTTCTTAGGGTCGTACACGCCTAACCCTTTGAGCTCTTCGATTGCGATTGGCACTGTGGAATTCACCGGGTTTGAGATGATGCACAGAAAGCTCTGTGGGCAGACCAAGCCCACCTGGTGGACTAGTCCTCTCACAATAGATGCGTTGATCTTGAACAAATCGTCTCTGGTCATTCCTGGCTTTCTTGGAATTCCGGCTGGAATGATCACAATGTCTGAGTCCTTCAATGCCTTCTGTAAGTTCGTGACATCTCCCTTCTCGGCAGGAACGTATCCGGTGATGGTCTGGTTAGCTGTGGGAATGTGTGATAGATCTGTCGAGATCCCAACTGCGTTCACAATATCGTACAACGCCAATTCCGTGATCTGTGGGTTCAATCTTAGTAGTAGTGATAATGGCTGGCCAATGCCTCCAGCAGCGCCTAGAACAGTAGCTTTAACCATTGTGTGACTCCGATTCTCAAATGCTCTTATTCAATCCTGCAATTCGCAGACTACTTCAACAGCCCTCTCTAAATACAGCAGTCGCCTCCTCTAACTTACCCCACTTACACTTCTGCCCAATTACCCCAACTTATATACATTAACCTCAAGCATGCTGAAAAACACACAACCCAAACTCATTGCTTTTCAGTTGGCATGTGAAACGGGATGTCCTTTCCCAAATAGGAAGAACGCCTGGGGCACCGGTGCACGGGTGTGTCAATACAAAGACAAGCTACACCCGTGCACCTTTGCGGGAACTCGGGCATTAGACACCCATGCACCATATACATCTGGAATCGAACCATTTCTGTGTTAAAACGCTTTCATTTATTGGTTGGCTTTAAGAACGATGCAGGGTTCTTATCGGAGGTAAAATGGGTAGTCGGAGATCAGTGGAATAAGCTTAAAAGCAGAGAAATATCCAGTGGTTTCAGAAATACGGACGCTGGGCATTTTAGCATTGGTCTTGGAGATCCCCGAAGCAGACTAAGTGGACATGTCCGTGATATTCAAGAGACTCAACTCGACAGCGGCAGCAGCGGTCCAGCCAACGCATAAGGCACTCTCGAGTGCACAGAGAGCATACTTGGATAGAGTTATTAGGGTCGATCAAGCGGGTGAGCTGGGTGCTGATCTGATTTACGCAGGACAGTACATGGCACTATCCCATAAACCAAAGTTGAAACCAATAATCCAGCACATGTGGGACCAGGAAATTCACCATCATAGCACATTCAATAGGCTGCAGGTTGACAGACGTGTCAGACCATCATTGTTGACGCCAATCTGGAAGGTGGGCGCCTTTGGTATGGGTTTGGCTACCGGCTTGTTAGGCAAGGAAGGTGCAATGGCATGTACAGAGGCAGTGGAGACTGTCATTGGCGCTCATTATAACCAACAGCTAAGAGTGTTATCAAATAACTACAGAGACATTGAAGACTTGCAAACAGGCGAATGTACAGACTCGCAGGAATTGAAAGACATGAAGGAGACAATCTCCATTTTCAGAGACGAAGAGTTGGAACATTTGGATACCGCAATTCAAAACGATTCAAAAGAAGCTAGACCTTATTGGCTTTTAACAGAAAGTATAAAGCTTTGCTGTAAAGCAGCCGTCTGGACCGCTGAGAGAGTTTAGAACCAGAGAGTCAAAAATCAAAGAATTCACTATTATATATATTACTAGAATTATTCAGTTTTGATTCTCTAAAATTTATGACCGTTGCAATGAATAGGAATATATTATTAGTATTTAAAGAAAAGTAACAATACCAGCGCTGTAGAGCTGTAGTCGTGATATTGTTTTTAGTAAGCAGCATCCAATGGTGTAAACTATCTAAAAATGTCATATGAGGTCGTTATAAACATTCAAAGCATTCCATGTATCAGAATCAAGCTTGCTGACATCGGTGAACTCTTGAATAGTGATCACCTCATTATCCAACTCTTTATTTTTACCGAAGGCCTTCCAAAGTTTGTCGGCCCTCATCTCGGGTGTCAATTCATCCTCGTCGAAATTCACTGAACTGTAGCCAACCATTTTATATATACTCTCTATCACTTTCAACAGGTCATCATAATCAATTTTATTGTCATTATCAAAATCATAGATCCGGAATGCCCATCTCAGTTTGTCTGGCATGCTTCCTCTTGAGGCCATTGACAAGCTAATTATAAAGCTTTTAAAATCAATATATCCAGCGCTATTCAAATCAAAGGCCTTAAATGCGATATTTGCAAAGTCAGTGGGATCCCCAAAAGGATAAAATTGCTTATGAATCTTGTAAAACTCTTCCTTGGACAGCTGTCCGCTGGGAACGTCTCTTCTGAACCCTTTGTACCATTGCTGTAGTTCTCTTGCGGTGAACTTAGTCTCGTTTTTCAACTTGGACAGGTCCTCTTTATTCAATTTGCTCGTCTTTTGGCCCATTCTCTCGTGAGTTTCAATGTGTCTACTTGTGCTGGTCGGTTAATGCTTCCCTGGCTCACTCTTTCTATGTCCTAGATGTTTCTGTAAATAAATACTAAAAGTAAACTGGTCAAAGTGTCAGCACCTATTCACCGGCCTCGCTCGACTGTCTTACTTAAAATCCTCGCCAACTTAAATACACGGTCTGGCTATGCTTCTTACCGCTCGTCTCACTCGGGTCTCTCCATTCCAACCTCTTCTCTTCATTCCTTTTCTCCTAGTCATCCTCTTATCCCTCTTATCCCTGTCTCCATCAATCTCCCTTGTTTCCCTGGAACGCCGCGTTGGTGGCTTTACAGGATCTGCCATGTTCCATGAACGTGTCAATAATACAAATCTGTCATATCACAAATGCGGGTCAATTAGCTTTTTTTGCTTTCCACTTCTGTCATTCTATTCACGGTTCAGTACCAAATAGGTACTTCTGCCACCATGGATTACGGGTGAATCATGAGATCACCATCATTCCAATAACGCCAACGATTGATCAGATAGATAAGTAGATAATAGATATGATACATAATCACACAGTTAGATTGCAATTACACAGAGCCTCAACCCACAAGAACGTCACTGAAACAGATCAAAAAGATTCCAAAAAACATCCATTTCATGACTTTTGCCTGTTTGCCGCCGAATCCAATTGCGCTTCCAAACATCTGGAATGCAATGAAAGTTAAGAAGCCCGACGTCAAAGACACCAATGCGCCAATCAGGATGGCATTGGAATCTTTGCTCAAATCAAACCCGCCATTGCTTCTGCCGAAGAACCACCAGCCAAGAAGCGCACCAAATGGCTGAGCAGTTGCACCTAACGCCCCACTTATCAGAAGAGATTTGAATCTGGAGTCCAACGCAACGTAGATTGGCAGTGTCATGGTGAAACCCTCGACAAAATTGTGAATAAACATAGATAGGAAAATTGACAAGCCTAGGCTAGGGTCTGCCTGGCTGGTCGAGTACATGATAAAACCTTCCGGAAACTTGTGCAATGTAATAGCCAATATTGTCTGTAAACCAATTGACAAAAGTCTGGATAAAGGCGTTTGAATGTGATGATGGTGAGATAGTTCACTGTGAGGACCAGCTTCCAACTCTTTATTGGCATCGCTATCAATACTCTTAACTTTGGGAACGGCCGTATAGGATTGATCTTTCAATTGCATGTTCAATCCTAGCCCAAAGTGTTTCCGATCAGATGAGGATGCCACAGCATCAGCCACGTCTTGATTGTCTCCACTAGAACTAACGCCCTTAACATTCGGGGTGGAAGTTATGTCTTCCAATATATGGCAAGGATCATTATGAATCAAAGGAGACCTGATTTCAATTTCAGGAAACCTGGCACACATTTGTGATTTCTTCGTAATCAATTTGTTTTCTTCGTCCATAAAAAGCAAGTTCTCTGTGTTTGGCTGGGTACAATAATGTAGTTGGTTATTTTTGTAGGATTCATGGTGTCGATGGTGAATTTGAGCTAGGTTACTCAAGGCTGATGCACCATGATCTTCGTTTTCAGGATTTTCAGTTGACTCGCTTCCAGTTCCAGGATGTGTCTTTGGTTTGCAGTTTAGCAAATCACAACAACAATCCATGTCACCTAAGCATCTACCTTTCATAACTGTACCCTTCAAGGCTCTTATGGATATGTCCATTAGAGATGTCTTCTTGTTCTGTGAAACTAGAGCGTAAGGGTGAGCCTTGTGTAGACTCTGTTGTTGGGCATCCGATGATGAATCTTGACCTGCAAGGTTTGAAATTGCCATAGAGCCGAAATAATCATCATCGGCAATGTCACTATGATTTAACAATGAAGTCTGCTCATTTGCCAGCGTTGCCGAATTGGATGATCCCGATCTTACTCCAGCAGAACTTTGTGAGTGTGATTTTCCCTTATTGAGAGAATGAAAGTGTGCATCGCTGGTCTCATCATAATTATGACCATCGTCATGATTGTGGTGGTGGTCATGGTGTCCATGGACATGATGGCCGTGGTCATGGCCATGGTCATGATTTTCTCCTTCATGCACGCAATGCACAATACTTTCACTCGTGAAAAAGTGGATTATAAAGTTTAAAGATGAGCAGCACAGTATACCAAGGAAATAGAAAGTGAACAGCACACCTTTACCCAACGCAACATCATCTCTGAAGATCTGTGTTCTGCTGAGATAATGCCAGCTCTTTGGCAAGAGTTTGTATAGCGAAGTGAACGACAAGCACCCTGCACTTAGGGACAACGAGCAGATTAGAAAGTTTGTATCATGAGCAATTCTGAACGGTTTCTTTTCATATCTCCTTGGAAACAGAAATTTGTATGCGACATCCAGATAGATCACAGAGCAACCAGCAATCGTTATGATTGAAGTCAAAAACACTAGCAGCCAGCCTTGGTTCATTTTCTTGTCCTACAGGCATTTCCTATCAGCAAGGCACTAAAGCGTGAACTACAGAGATGGAATCTTCCTGCTAATACCCCTAACACTACTTAATGCAAGTTGCGGATTACAGGGCACTGCTGAACGCAGCTGTTCCATCCGTAACCATCTTGGTTATTACCTAGAAGTGTCCGCACTGCCGCATTTGGCTATTGTCTGTGACCACCAGCTTTGTGGCAAAAAGCGGCAAAGGTGGCAAATGGTGGCAAATGATGCCAACGGCAATGGCAATTGGAGACTCACTACATACAAGGAGCAAGATGCTGGGATCGGCGGACAAAACGATCAGCTGACCATGCTCAGCGGTCGGAAAATGCATACCTGTGGGCTGCGCCGTGTTGTCTTCCCACTGCATGCCGGTCTCTGCCCACTCTACTAGCCTCAAGGTGCCCGCTAGACGGTATCTTCAGAATAACACATTTTTCTACTACGAAAATGAACAACTCTCTTCACTTGCAACCTCTTTGGGTCGATCAGTTGTCCCTATCTGTATATTCATCATATGGATACCCGTCTATACAAGCAACCCCTTGGCTCAAAATCTAAGCTACAAACTGAGAATTAGCCTGCATATTAGCCTTAATAATACCAGCTAACTTCTCGGTCTTCCTGTTCCTGGTACCCAAACTCTTGTCCAGCAGTCCACGAGCCTTCCGGGCTCCTCGCACTACTCTCTTTTGTCCTTTCTGTCTTCTGTTCCAGAAAGAAGTGCAGTGCTAAACTTGTTCAAAACTTTTCTCTTTGCCTCTCACTTAAAGCAAGAAAATTTTGCTCTCAAAGGCTCTGTGCGGGTGTTGAAAGGTGCGACCGGCACTGCTGTTGTGGTTGCAGTGAGGGTTTTTTGCCGGCTGTAGAGAAGCGTATATGCTGGGTTGGCAGCATTAGCCAGGAGAGCACTGTGCCAGCCCATGAAGCAGCCAAATGGAACTGTTACTGGGTGGGGTGGTGTGCGGGGGTAGGTTGAAGGAGACTGCAGAAAGTCGGCATTGACAAGTCCCAAAAGGGTAAAAAGTAGCTATTGATATTTAAAACTATCTCTCCATGTATTTAAAACTGAAACACTTAACCATTCCCTTCTGAAAGTTTCAGCTCCGGCCAGTGAATGGGTACATAAGAAACTGATTAAGCCTGTTTTCCAAACCTTAGATTCCTTGCACGATTCGGTGTGTAATGCAGGGGTTTGTGATCCATGTGATCTCTTTTCCAACCCACTTCCCAACCCTTCTAGCCCCTCACAGTCTTTAAAAACCAAGTAAGCGGCTACTGCACAATGGGCTTACATCACCTGTCAACCATCAACCCGGAAAACCTCAATGATCTCGAAAAGGAAGCATTCCAGTTTGTCAAAGCTTGCTCTATTGAAGATACTTTACAAACTACAGCCTCTGGTAGCACGAGTGAATCGGGAACTAAACAGAAATTCGAACCTAAGGCAAAACCCCAACTGCTCAGAGGTTCAAATTTATTCTGCTTTTACAAACATTGTGATATCCCACTGCTGCTGCCAGCAATAGTATTCACACTAATCGTATCTGTATGTCCTGTGGGTGCTACCATCGTGGTGAGCAACTTGTTCGGTAAGGTTTATCGCTTCATGTCAAATGAATACTCATCCTCTCAGCAGTTTATAAATGATCTCAAAATCATTTGCTTTTCAATCATATTTATAGGAATTGTTCAATTTCTTGGTGGTTGGCTTCAAGTTGGCTCATTTCTCTTGTTAGCTGAAAGATACCAACAACGATGCCGTACAAAACTGTATTGTTCCCTGATGTTGGAAAGAAACGTGGCTTGGTATGAAAGTGATGATAATAAGGATTTAATCGGTGAAATAATTCAAATCAATAGATGCATAGAGGAGTTCAGATCTGGAATAGGTGAATCCTTTTCACTTTTTTCCAGAAACATTGGATCCATAACAGCCCTACTCGTGACAAGCTTTTTGTACTCCTGGAGACTAACTCTTCTCACCATGGTGAGTTTTCCAATAATAGGCCTAGAGACTATGGTTTTAGGGGTTTTTATCTCCAAATGGATTAAAGTCGAAGATTCAAAGTCTTCTGAAAGTATCCAGATCATCGATTGGAACTTGATCAATTTCCAGTGGGTTAGATACATGTTTTCCAGAGAATTAGAAACAGATAAACTAGCAGCAGTATTAAAACAGTGTCGTATTGGATACCTCAAATACAGAACTTTTATGTCATTGAATATTGGTGTTTCAAATTTTCTTGCGTTAATGATGTTTGTTCAAAGTTTTTGGTATGGATCTTATCTAGTCAGAAACAATATAAACTCATCTAGCGATGTGGTATCATGTTTCTATTCTAGCCTCAACGTTGCTCAAGCGTTGAGCACCCTCTCATCGCTAACTGTGGTTTTACAAAAAGCTCATATATCTCTCTCAAAAATACTTAGATTCACTGAAGTTCAACAAAACAAAAGGTGGAAGCAACCCGACCAGGAAGGTTTAATACCGGACATTAAATATCTTAGCGGTGATATAAGATTCGAAAATGTATCTTTCAAGTACGCTTCAAGGAACTCTCAGAAATGCATCTTTGAAAGTCTAAACTTGCATATTCCTGCAAATCAAACAACCTTTATAGTTGGTAGCTCGGGATCGGGTAAATCCACACTGGGTTCCTTGCTTCTAGGTCTTTACGAGTTGAATTCAGGTGACATTAAAGTTGATGGATACAATATTGCTTCTTTAGATAAGCAATGGCTGAGATCACAAATTGCTTTAATACAGCAAAATTGCAATATATTCAATGCATCGTTAAAAAAGAATATTTTAATGGCAATTGCTGATAACTACTTGGAGTTGGACGATGCTCCCAATGAAATAATTGAAGACTTAATCAAATTTGCTTCGCTAGAAGATCTTATTGACTGGTTACCAGACGGATTAGATGCTCAACTGGGCGGTTTTACTCCGCCTTCTCTGTATGGGAAAACTAGTGAAAGAAACAAAGAGGGGATGGTTAAATTGAGTGGTGGCCAGAGACAGAAAGTTGCACTGGCTAGAGCTAAAGTTAGAAACCCACCAATATTAATATTAGATGAGCCTTTCTCTGCTATTGATATTGTACAGAAATCATTATTGCTGAATAAAATTAGACTATGGAGGGCAGGCCTAACTACTATTATAGTAACGCACGATTTCAATCTTTTACAAGACGACGACCACATACTGGTGCTTGAAGAGGGGAAAGTCTTGGAAAAGGGAACAAAGAAGGATCTACTGTCTGTTGTTGAAGGTGGGAGGTTTTGTGAATTATATAACTATAATGCACAACATCAAGAGCAGTACTGGAAAACTTGCCCAAGTAATAGCACTTTAATGATTCCACAAAAGGAGAACATTGGAACTTCACCAGAAGAAGGAGACAAAAATCAAGATACCAATGGGTTGAAGAATTTTAAAACTGTTTCTGATTTAGAGAACCAATTAGTAGATTCAGAAAATGAATATGATTACGAATTGAAAAACATGAGTATTAAGACATTAATCAATTTATTAAGAAAACATGGTAGCTGGAGAATATTAATTATTTTAATGATTGGTTTATCAATATCTGTGATAAGTAACATTTTAACGCCAGTCTTTAGTTATTGTTTCGCCAGACTGATTATTGGTATTATCCCAAGCGGTGGTTCTTTGGCAAACAATAAGTACGTTACAAAATGGTCATTAATTGTCACTGCGGTTGCTCTATGTCAAGGAGTTACTTCTTTTATTGCAAAGTACATTTTAAGTTATGCAGCCGAAGAAATAACCTTAGCATTAAGACTCCAAGCTTTTAAGACTGTAATAAGGCAAAATCCAGCTTGGTTCAAAGATCATTGTGCTAGCGAAGTTTCATCTCTGTTGATCAACGACACTAGAGAGCTCAGATTGATAATATCGGATTTCATAAGCTCAGTAGTTTGTTTGATTGTTGTTGTTATAGTAAGCGTCACTTGGGCTCTCATATCCGGTTGGAAATTGGGCTTGGTTGGACTTAGTTTCACACCCCTATTTGCGCTTGCAACGATCTTATTCCATTTATTCTCTCAATCAACTGAAAACAAGTATAAAGCTCAGATAGTTGCGATTGAAGATATAGTTCATGAATCATTATCATCTTTTAGATCTATCATAACTCTTAACTTACAATCTTACTTTTTGATCAAGTTTAGAGTTAATATGAACTACCTGAGAGCTGTAGGTTTGAAAAGGGCGATATACATCGGTTTTGGGTTTGATATCACTTCTTTGCTAGTCTCTATTTTGCAAGCCATTCTGTTCTATTATGGCTTTAAATTGGTGGCAAACGGAGAATATACACTGGTGAGGTTAATGGAAGTTGTCATGCTAATGATGTTTTCGGCCGGTTTTGTGACATCTTTGTTAGCCGGTGCCCCTCATCTAAGTAGAGGTTTAAGAGCTTCCACAAAAATTGACTCTCTTTTAAAGTTAAGAGGGACGGAATCAACTACAGAAGGTGCTTTAAAACCAGATTTTGATAAGGAACTCTTGGGAAGTGATCAATTTATTTTTAAAGATGTATGCTTCTACTACCCTGACTCCAATAAACTTATTCTGGACAGGGTGAATCTGTCTTTATCCAGAAATAAAGTGAGTTGCCTGGTAGGCAAAGCTGGATGTGGTAAATCGACGCTACTCTCTTTGCTATTAAGATTTCATCATCCAACATCGGGAAGAATTGATTTTGCCAATGAATTAATCAACATCAATGATATTAATCTACAATATATGCTTTCAAATATTTCTGTCGTCACACAGGACCATTTTTTCATAGAAGGCACACTAAGAGACAATCTGCTCTACAACAACATTCATGTGGATTCGATTACCGACTCTATGATAATGGAAACACTAAAGAAGTTAAACTTGCAAGATCTAGTCAACTTGAGTGATAAAAGATTGGATACGTTTATTGGTGATTCCAGTGAAGCAGCGTTGATTTCTCCAGGTCAACAGCAGAGACTATCTATAGCACGAGCTTTATTACGTCGTCCCAAAGTATACATATTTGATGAATGTACGTCATCATTAGACCCAGAAAACGCCCAAATAGTGAGACAAATGATCAGCGATTTGAAAAAAGAAGCTACGGTGATTGTTGTCACCCACAATACAGATATGATGACAATAGCAGATAAGATAATAATGCTTGAAAACGGCAAAGTTGTTGAAACTGGAGACTTTACTGGGCTTTTAAGCTTGAGAGGTTCCTTCTGGAAATTCTTAACTAGCGTTAGCTCCCCCAAGACGGGTTCTCCGTAACGAACCATTATCTTTTTCTTTACAAAATTGAATTTAAATCGTTTATATAAAGATAACTTTCTTGAATAACAAACTTAGGGCAGCATTAACAAGAAAAGTAGACTCAAGAGTTGATATATCAGGAACATCACAAGTTAATACAGACAAAAGGAACTTCAACCTCCTCTTCATTCTTGTCATCACAACAGATCTCCAAGATCAAAGTCTTTTCATGGTCACCTAATGGCTTCTTACTAACTGACTCTATTAAGTCGGTCATCTTCATGCCGATTCTCTCTTGCACCTTCTTTGGTGGATGAAACGAGGCATAAAGCAAAGAAACATCGTATGCCAACATTGTAATAGTCAAACCTTCTATCTCTTCAAAATGATCCAACAGAGATTTCAATGTAATATCACCGTGGATGTCAAATCTGTCCCAGATTCTGTCAAAAGTCTTGCCATTGTAATCACCCTTAGCACTAGCAATTGGCTCACTGAAACCAAGGAATGGAAGAGCCAAGTTGACAAAACCATTCTTGTATTTCTCAATATCAGTCTTGCCGTCAACAATCTTATACAATTCCAGACAGACTAAACCGGTAACTAAAGCAGTGGTCGTGGCAATGGCTGGGATGATTCTTCCAGCAATAAACTTGGTCTTTGAGCTATCCGCAGTTTCAATAGCATAGTTCTTGGCTCTACAGTTAGATGCAGCAGTTATAAATTCAATATGGTGGTTAGTGTCATCATCTTTTTCAAACTCGACATTGTTTAATCTATAACCAGCTAAAGAAGAAGGCGTAGGCAACGAAGCTGCTAACTTCTCGATGATATCCTTATCTGGAATAAAGCCAGCATTTGGATCAGGGTCAGAGTCATTAACTTGAATCTTCACATCTGTCTTAGCAGTAAATGGTTTAATATCAATCTTGGAAATGCTCTCAGCATACTTGTTCTTGTCCGGTTCACCAATATCACCCTTTAACCCGTAAACATAAGCCAAAAGGTTAGCTCCGGCAACCACAAAATGAAAATGGTCGTCATCATTGATATCAAAAACCAAAGCATCTGGTGCTCTCTTAGGGGAGGTCCAGAATGGCTCGCCCTTTGAAGTCAATGCATCCTTAGGGAAGTTATATAGCAATTGTTGAATGTCGTAGTTGTACTTTTCTTCAAATTGTAGTCTAGCCCATTTGATACAATCGTCAAATGTATATGGTCTCTTGCTGGTCAAATAATCATTTATTGTCTCCAAAGTACCCTTGACATCACCAGATTGCTTCAACACAGACTCAACATAGTTTGGCTGCGACAAGTACAAGTTGACATTTTCTGGTGCCTCTGCAAAATAGCCTTGGAATAATGACTTCGCCCAAGCAATGGTATGATCAATTTTGTTTGGGAAAGATCTCAAAGTACATAACGGAATCGATTTTTCTGGAGGATCTTGAGATGAAGAGTAGGATTCGGTTAAATTTGGAACAACAACTTGAGTATTACCCTTAGTACCCAAGGTACCAGATTCCAACAATGCCTTCTTGAAAAACACACATCTTCTATCAACGTAAGTTCTGGCCTCAACGTTATCTAAAGCATTAGTGACGAAATCTAATCCCTTCCAGAATTCATTGTTAAAAATGTGCTCCGTCTCAGGGGCAACCTTATCAATTCTGGCATCAATATGACCAATCAAAGCAGGATTCATAGCACAAACAGCAGATGAAGCGACTTCTGACTTATTCTTACCAACGTCCTTAGATCTGAATAAAAATTGTCTATTCAAATTGGATTTTTCAATGGAGTCGTTATCAGTGATGAAAATTTTACCCTCTGGACCAGAACCAAGGCCCATCATGGCCCAATTCTTCAGCATTTCACAACCAATCGCACCAGAACCAACCAAGAAAACTTTCAAATTGGCAATTCTCTTGACAAATTCCAAACCAAAGACAGCAATTTGATTATCATATCTGGAGCCAATAGGCTTGCACGTTTCCTCTGTTCTTTGATATTCAGATGACTCAGGTAACGATTCCAGTGAGTCATAATACATGAATTGTTTAAGGGGACTAAATTTACCAGAACAAGCCTTTAACACTTCTTGAGCAATCAAACCACCAAAGAAAGCAACCATCGCTGGTAAGTCACCTCTAGCACCGTAGGACAGCTCCTTGATCAAAGTAGCGTCAACTTCGACACCCTCACCTAAGATTGAAGGACATTCCTTGGCCAGTTCTTTGGTTAATTCAACTAGGTCTGAAGCATCAGACTCATTTTGGACTCTAGGCAAAGCGCCATTCTTGTCTTGGAATCTTTGCAGAGCCTGGAAACCCAAATGTAGTTGACTTGGTCTATCAAACTTGGCGAAATCAGAAAACACGTATTCAGGTTCAGCTAGCTGTTGGCTCAGCTTTTGAAAAGTAACATTCGATGGAACCTTCACCTGAGTGTAGATACCACCCTTTACATATTTACCCCATGTTGGATCATAATCCTCTAGTTGATAAGCGTATGGGCCCAGAACCTTAATCTTGAAAATAGAGCCATCATTCAACTTGTCAATTCCAACAACTTCTGAGAATTTAACATAGTCGCCATCTGTCAGACCGTGTCTGTTGTCATCCAACATAGTAACGGTACCATCCTTCTCAATATCGGAGACAATACCGGTGTGAGGCTCTTCACCGTTTTTATCATAGATGGTGAAGTTTTCACCCAAATCCACAAACACCTGACCAAATAAACCTTTCAAGTCTGCGTTTATGAATTTAATGTTGTTAGAGTGAGTGAACTCGTTAATTTCCAACTGCTTAGCCAATGGCGTCTCGGTTGTGACCACAACCTGAAATTGTCCAATAACATCAGGGGTCAAGTCTTCCACAACAGAGACAGGAACATACTGGTTCAACTCTGCCAACTTTGCCAACGACGCATTGGCTCTAGTGGCGCCAATATCCTGTTCAGTGAGGAAAAATTGAGTCGACAAGTCTTGTAATGTGACGGTTGTTGGGTCGTATATGGACAAGGATTTGACACCGGCAAGGGCAACGTTCTTGGCGATCTCAATTCCCAAACCCTTCAGACCCACAATTAGCACGTTCGATGAGGCCATCTTCAACATCGCCTCCTTACCCAACACGTACAACTGACGAGAGTACAACCCCTCATCAATCTTATTGTCTTCAGCAGGAGAGTCAATTTGCATTTTCGAATCCTGTACAGACGCAAGATAAGTAATGAGTCAGTATAAAGGCCGCCGCAAATCCCGCCTATAAAACACACAGCTACTTACAGACATGTCTAAGTCCACTCAGTATAGTATCTTGGATCAACACCTACGTCCTCAAGTCTTATCCACTTCGATGCGCTTCTTACTAATATCCTCTATCGTGTCACTTCATTTGCATCTCTTTTTACTCTCTATTAATAAGACAAGGGCTCTTTCGCTCCTCCAAGTCCTGGGCTCTTTGTTTTGGTGACACGTGTTGTTGCATGGCAGGGGCGGGCTGCGCCACAGACAGGTGCGCCACACAGCGGCTGTTTCCAGTTCACCGCTATCGTGTAGAGATGAGCTGTGTGGGTGCAGGATAGTACAGAGGTGTGCTGTGTGGATGCAGGATAGTACAGAGGTGTGCTTTGTGGATGCAGGATAGTAGAGAGATGAGCAGTTTGGGTGCAGGATAGTATCGAGGTGTGCTGTACAGGATAGTACAGAGGTGTGCTGTGTGGGTGCAGGATAGTACAGAGATGAGCAGTGTAAATGTAGGATAGTATAGAGGTGTGCTGTGTGAATGCAGGATAATACAGAGATGAGCTGTACAGGATACTACATGGATAAGCTGCGTGGATACAGGATACTGTATTGTGCCGGGATAACTATTAATGTACTATATAGATGCACGCATGCGGAATGAGCTGGCACTGAGACATGGCACCAGCCAGCGCTCAGATACGAATGAGCCGGTGGGCGGCCGTTTACCTAGATTAAGTTTGTGCTTCCACATTAAGGAACTCTGTAACCTCTTTTGTAACATCGCCTGCACTCATTAAGACATACTCCTGTCCTGTCATGAACAGTTTTCCGTCAATAAACAAAAGAGGAAAATCGCTAGCCACCATTTTCTCACCGTTCACAATAACATCTTCATCATGTAAATCAAACGTTTGGGCCAAAAAATGTCTCAGCGTTTTATGCTTTGGGTGTTTTGTCAGGTCAAACACTACAGAATCTTTGAACACCTGCTTTGTTTTGGTTTCCAGCTGCCCATCGTTGTCGCCATCGACAACAATAGCAACTCTAGAAAGGGATAGAAGGTGGCGCATTTCTAACTCAGGACTAAAAGAGCCTTGCTTTTCCAATTCAAGGTCTACAGCCAGTTTAGCCAACCTGGCTTGCTCTATTTCTTGCAATTTGATGTTTTCCTGTTCTTTCTCAGTTGGTTCATTAATATTTAGATTCTCTTCTTCTTCATAGTTTTCGTAGTTTTCAGTGCTATCTAACTGAAATGATTCGTACATCTTTGTGATCAGTGTGGCGTACGGATCTTCTTCTGCTGAATCATCCTTATTCATGGTTGCCGGCACTGGCGTTGCAGTGCCTAGTGTAACCAAACCTTGTGAATCTGACATGGAGTGCTCTGAAATCAAAGTGCTTGTTTGTGCTTCAAAACCACTTACCCTTCTGGCACCTCTTACCCACTTGCGATATTTCTTGAGCATGTTGCTCCCACTTCTCTGATTAAGATTAGTTGCATCTGGGTTTTCTTTTTCTTTCCTGGTATTGGAGTTTGACAGTGTTTGAGACGATGTTATGTGTCTTGGTTCAACCAAAGCTTTACTATCTTTCAAATTCACGCTCCTCACTTTGCCTTTATGCTTGATTCTAGTTCGCAGCTTTCTGGCCTGTCCTGCCGGTTGCATGTTTTTACCTTTGTGCTCAATCGGCACACTGACACTGGTAATCCTCAAAAATGTCATCCCTAGAAGGGATGAAAGCAAAACAAACAGCACTATCATAAGAAGTAACTTATGATTTGTGTATCTGATGTGGAACTTCTTTTTTCTTTTAGTTACACGAAGCATCGTATTTTTGGTTTCTGTGAGGTCATCCTCGTCATTTTCAGAGTCAAAAGAGTCTTGATCAGTTTCACGGTCAGTATATCTTTTTAGAGATTCCTTAAAATACGTATCCAAACTGTTCATTAGTGTGCCATTTGATAAAGGTGATGTCGTTGGAATTGTTACGCTTTTCTTGAAGGCAGTGACTAGCATAGAGCTGCTATTTCCATCAGCGCAAGAAGAGGCACATGTAGAAGAAGATTTTCTGCTAGTTGATGGCGAACTTGACGTACTTGAACTACTTGTGATAGCTTGTAAACAAGAATGATCAGATTTGTCATGAGATGTCAAACAAATACCAAAACCCTGCTCTAAGTCATCATTAAATGAAATGTTCTTGAAATGGTTGTGAGCTGTTGGAGTTAGTGGTTTTGAAGAGAAAGAAAAAGGCGATAAAAGATGGGGACTCTGCATCTTCAAGATGCAGTTTTGGATATCAATAGTGCGATTATGAATATAAGACTATTTGTATTACATTTTTTAATAACGGATTCTGTATTTAGGGAGATTTACAACATGAGAGAGTGCTTAAAATATATATAATTCTGTGAAATAAAGACATGCCATGCTTTTTGAGTGTGAAATCCCTATTTTCTTTCACAACTCCCATTTCCCCTCATACATGTTATCACTCTATCCCGAAATAAACAGAATTAGCACTGCAAGATGAAAAGTTACCCAATTCTATTAACGGGAAAGAAAGAATTACAATAAAGAGGTATTCAAATGCATATGCTTAGCCATTGCAATCAGAGAGAATCCATCGTCCCATTTGTTCTTTGAGTCAATGCAGTTACTGTCATCTGCTCATCAATTATTGGTTACATCAATTTTCATCTTTTTCCGTTTGACCCTACGCATGAGATAATCCAACTGAGCTAGTTGGTTTCTACACAAATAAGTTTGAATTTAACCGTTGCCAACCAAAGTGAAGTATCTGTAAAAAGAAAAAAAGACAAAACATATACAAAAAGATTTACGCCTTTAACAATAGGTATGCTGCACTTTGTGTCCAAACTTACGATGGGAAATTGGGCAAGGTGAAATGCAATCAAGATGTAACACCTGTCGGTCAGTCATCCATGCCACTACCCAGTCCATGCGACAGAAAACTTGCTTAATCAAATCTTAGAATGGACAGGAGCGGAAACTGTGAGCGATCATGTTATTAGTGACAGAGGCATATAAGGCATGCATATGATAGACAACAAACAAATCCTATTGGGAAAATAAAGTCTAACATCAATGCACAAAAGATGCTATCCACAAAATGTGTTGACTGCAGATCCATCAGATGGACCTGTTTTTGTTCTGTGAGGGTAACAAATTTCCATCTTTTTCCATTTTAGTCAGTGTTACCGTTTCTGGGCTAATCCCACATCAAAAGCGGAGCTTACGCATCAAAGTTTATTGGGCCAAACAATAATCGAGCATGAAACTAATACTTTCTTATTTGAGCCTTCCAACATGCATTATTGTTTCTAAACCGTATCCAGGTGTTGATGGCCCCGCCTTCAGTTGTATTTAGTTCCGGATTTGTTTGCGAGGAGATACATATGTTGAACGTATGCAGATGTTTGTGTTTGGGCTTGCTGTTAGATGTTGGGGAATAAGCGGGTTCGTCAGGTGGATGCGTGTGGAATATCTACCATAGACTCCAATTCCACTTTGTGTTGCAAAGTTCCAGGACAGTTTTTACAGCACAAGAAACTGGGATCTTGTTTACACTATTCGCAAAGCCTGTGTCATAATTCGGTAGTTGGGCAATACAGTCGGGAACTCACTGGTTCTGTCTTGGAGACATAAAGGAGATGCAGCTAAGACATTTTCATTTGGTGTATTTTTGCGATATTTTTAGCCAACAATACACAATAACCTGACATTTTCGGTACGTTCTCTTTCAATTAGACTCAGTCCACTAAAGCCAGCGCTTTTGTTTTGACTTTTGTTGTGACACTTGTCCTTATTGTTTTCTATTTCAAAAATGCGTAGTGTGATGCGCACAGCTACGTAATAAGACTAAATAGTGTTCTGTAGGGATTTCATAAAAGTCGGATTCCAGCTGGGTTCTCTTAATAATTTAAAATCTCTTGCAAACTCTCTATTGTCTACTTTCATGCATCCCTAAAACTTAAATTGTCACTCAGACGCCAGCTACAATAAGGCATGCCAAAATAGTTGATTACGAAACAGGTAAATAAGGTTGACTGACTACTGCACCCCACCAGACAGACAATAAAAATTCAACAATACAACACACATGCACTAACTTTATGCCGCACTGTTGTTAAAATATGCTCTTAATTACTTTTGGCTTTGATTTTTAATGCAACCCTCTTAGAGTTGACTTTCTTGATGAAGATAAACATAATAGTCCAGCTATAGAGTATATTTGACAAGTGAAAGAAAATATAAATTCAAAATCTCCAATAAAAGAAAAGCAGGGCAATAAAAGCCAATTGAAGCAAAACAAAATAAATTTAGGCAGTAAAGAGATAATAGAAAATGCCTTTATTAACAAGATGCGTGAAACATAGAATAATTGCTGCTTGGTGTGCCGCTTAACACCAGAATTTGTAGACTCTGTAGTAATATGGCTTGGAAGCAATATAGTTCTTCTCTTCAATGATCTCTTGCTTCAGCAAATCAACATCAACATCTCTTCTACCGGTGTCCAAATCAATTTCCTCCAATGGGACGAACCAGAAGAACTTCTTTTTCCAGATACAGTAGTAAATGAAGAAGACAATAATAACAGGAGCACTCAACCAGTTTTCAAAGAAGTTCTCAGCACTGGCATGGTTATCTGGGAATAAGGACACCCAGAATTCGGCCATCAAAATCAAACCGATCAAGCCAACAGCAAACAAAGAACCGTACAGGCCACATGCTGACTTGAAAGCCAACTCTGAGGTGTCTCTACCTTGCTTAGCCAAAGCCCATCTCATTCTGCAGTGAGAGTAACAAATGGAACCCCATGTAAAGAAAGAAGACAAACCGGAAATAGCCAACAGCCAGTCAAAAACGGTACTTTCCTGAGAAGAAGCGGCCAAGTATCCTAACAAACCAAATAATAGTGTGATACCAACACCAACTAATGGTCTACCTTGTCTATCGATGTAGCCAAAACACTTTGGAGCAAAGCCTTGTTCAGCTAAAGAAGCAATAACTCTCGAAGCACCAAAGACACCTGAGTTGGCAACGGATAGAACAGCAATCATAATGATGACATTCATAACAGATGGTAAACCTTTAATACCACCGTTTTTAATAGCGATGACAAATGGAGAAGCAGCAGCATCCGAAGAGTAAGCACCTAGCAATCTTGAGTCGTTATATGGAACTAACAATCCAACCAATGTCAATGCGACAATGTAGAACAAAGTGATTCTCCAAAAAACTTGCTTGGTAGCAGAAGGCAAAGACTTTCTTGGGTTTGCAGTCTCGGCAGCAGCCAAACCTGCCAATTCAGTACCACCAAAAGAGAAGGCAGCAGTGACAAACACAGAACAGACACCTTTAAATCCGTGAGAGAAGGCACCTGGATCGTGCCAGTACTTACCACCGATGTAGCCACCTTTTGGACCACCACCACAGTTTAAGATAATTCCTAAGAAGATGAAACCAATGACAGCCAACACCTTACATAGAGAGAAGAAAAACTCTGCTTCACCATAACCCTTGATACCAAATAAGTTAATGAAAACGATCACACACCAGAAAATTGTAACCCAAGCGGCAGGACTGATATCTGAGTTCCAGTACTTGATGGTCATAGAAGCAGACACTAACTCCACAGGTAGGGTGATGATCCAACCCAAAACATAGTTCCATGCCATGGTGAAACCCCATGCTGGATTAATAAATCTACTGTTGTAGTGAGCGAAACCACCAGAGACAGGGTATGCAACGGCCATTTCTCCCAAAGCGTGAACTGTACAGAACATCATCATACCAACCAGGATCCAAGCGATCAACACTGCACCTGGACCACCACTTCTCAAAGCAGAACCAGAACCAACAAACAAACCTGTACCGATGGCACCACCGATAGCAATCATTTGCAAGTGTCTAGATTTCAATCTTCTCTTCAATGGAGACTTAGACGCAATGTAGTTTGCCCTTTCGACGTCTGATAATCCTGGAGGGATTTCAAAGTCCATTTCCATTGGCTTGAAGCCATTGACAAAGTCTTTGAAAAAACCTTCAGAAGGTTTTTCTTGTTCAAACGAGCTGAGTTCTTCGACAACCGCTGTGACGCCGGATGCCTTCAAATCTTCCTTTGACATTCTTTAAAATAAATGAAGCGAGATAGTTTATGAAAAAGATAATCTGGGGAATGAAATCTGGGGGATGAAATCTGTCTCTAAATTGTAGGAGGATCAGAGGAGTAGGGAAGTAAAATATTTAAATAATTTTGCACCAACAGACCTTCACATGAAATCGACAATGCAGCCTTATCGTACCATGTAGATAAACACAGGTTGCGTGGCTTAAGGGTATCTGTATTGTCTTTCGACAGCGGCTGATCAACCGCACCCTGACCCAACATCAAGCCACATCTTATCGGTGCTGTCTTCACCAAGATCTCCACCATAATCTTCTCACCCCAAAACCCCCAAACCCAAAAACGTCTGTCGGCTTATCGATTCATCTGCCCTTATCGTCTTGGCTACTGCCGTCTACGGCATCACTTGGCGGTGGGATGTTTTAGACAGGGGCGGAAAGCCTCCACCTCCACCTCACTAGCGTCCCCGGTGGGCACTTCTGCCAACCAACGCATATCCCTCCCTCTTGGGCTATCTGGCTGGCCTGCCTGTCCTCCAGAGATTGCTGCTTTCTGCCCCGCAAGACTGCAACCTGATTACGGTAATACCAAGGGATAACACGCGTATCAGCGCTGGCCAGGAACGTCTGAGCTCCGCGTCGGGTTCTATCCGCTGCCCGCATTTGAACCGTGCACGGCTTTTGGAATATCGAGGAAGGTAAGCTCGGGAGGAGCATCAGCCCCTTACAAAACACCGTCTCGTGCCCGCAGTACCCTTATCTGCGGGCTCGAGGCGGTGGGCACGCGTTTGTGAGCGGTGCTGGGCGGGTCGACTTCTTGGCGATCCACACAATAGCGTACGTCGGCAACGGAGCGAGCATGGGAGCACAGGCTTGCTCACACCAAGGAGTTTTGCACAGAGGAGTTTTGCACAAAGGAGATTGCACAAAGGAGATTGCACAAAGGATTTTGCACAAAGGCGTTTTGGCCTTGCGGGGTCTGATTGTGTCATACCTGGTGCATCACCCCCGTGTCTTCTGGGCTTATCGCAGACTGATTTCCTGAGCTTCTGTCACTGTATGGTTTCACTTTGGGACTTGTGAGGTAAGCTTGTCTGAGGTCGTCAGTGTTATCGATACACGTCACATCGTATATCTTCAGAATGCCTTTCAGCGCAATGCTAGACTGCTAAGCACCCCAGATAACCACCAATATTCAGAGTGGCATTGCCGACCCACCACATGATTAGCTGCTTTTCCGTCGTGCTTTTGAAAGGCAGACCTCGAATGCACCTCTGCAGCCGCACTCACTCAGTCCCTATCTACACAATTTCGTTTAAGGTACTACGTGCCGTATTTTGCTGTTTTTCTCAAGATAACAGCGCCGGGTGAATCAGCCACGCTTGTATCAGCGTTTGCTATCTCTGGGTATCGGCAAAGAGACTGCCACATACTTTAACATGGCACCAGATCTGATCCTTGGCTGGCTGATCTGCACGGCGCACGCCCACAGACTAATACGGTGCCAATACGTACAGGCTTGGTGGATTATCTCGAGGACACTAGTGATAACGCATTTTCTATTGCCGTGTGAACTCTTCAAAACAAGAATCGGTCCGCAACCGCCTTCTCTGCACACTTTCCACACCAAGACCTGATACGCATACAATTTTAGTGCAGCTCCACAATTAGAGATGCCTTACACTTGTCGTCTGAAATCTCCATTTCCTGGATCACCTGCTCAAAATTCTCATGCTATCGAGCAGTAGGGTTTATATCAAACGTTGAAGTCCGTAATGCACTCAGTCCATGAATGCCCGATAATAGTGGCTGCATGCATCTTATTTGCTCAAGCACAGCCCGACACACAGATACGCAGGGCATCCCCAACTCGCGTGCCACAGATGCACGGCGGCTTGGCTTGTGCACCCTTGAGGTTACTCAAAATGCCATAGTGTGTTAGAAACAGCGTTCAACAAACAAAGTTTCAGGATACCTATCGACAATGTTCGTGTTGGCACCCCAACCACTGCGCTACAAACACACACTTGCCACAGTCGTACCTGCCACAAACACACCAGCCACAGTATGAGATGCCACAATCATCTGTCAATAATCCTTTGCGGACTCGCAGCAATCCGCCTCCTTTTGCACAAGCCTCATTGCTGCTGCGCCACTAGGAGACTTCCTCAGCGGCAGTCTGCCAATTGTCAAAAGCGGGCGAGTTACAGAGGCACAGAAAATTTTGAAGCGCCTCTGGAGAGACGGAGAGAAATGCACTGCAGATACATTTGTAATAATGCCATAATAGACAGAGGAGAGGTGAGTGTTGGATCTGAGAGGAAGCACCACACTAGAGTATAACCACTTTATATAGCTGGAAAGATACACCTACCACATATCAGCCATGCTTCGCTATCTTTCCAAGAGCCTTGCCACACCAAAACGCCAACTCAGGGTCGGGCGTAATTTTGCCACAGCAGCATTGTCAACGAGAACTACCGTTTTAAAGAATGGACTAACGGTGGCGACTGAATCAGTTCCAAATTCATTAACGGCGACGATTGGTGTGTGGATTGATGCAGGCTCAAGAGCGGACGTGAGCGACGAGACATCTGGAACTGCACACTTTTTGGAGCATTTAGCCTTCAAAGGAACAAATAACAGAACCCAATTGAACCTTGAACTAGAAGTTGAAAATTGCGGGTCCCATTTAAATGCATACACATCAAGAGAGAATACGGTTTACTACGCTAAATCTTTAAAGGAGGATATCCCAAGAGCTGTTGATATCTTATCTGATATTTTAACGAGATCAAAATTGGAGAAGATTGCGATCGAAAAGGAGAGGCCAGTCATCATCAGAGAGAGTGAAGAAGTGGATAAGATGTACGATGAGGTTGTTTTTGATAGATTGCATGAAGTTGTGTTTAAAGGCCAACCATTGGGTAGAACGATTTTGGGTCCAATCGAAAATATCAGATCAATTACTCAGAACGATTTAAAAAATTATATAAAGACCAACTACAAGGGCGACAGAATGGTGCTGGTTGGAACCGGTTCCGTTGATCATGAAGAGTTGGTTGAATTGGCTGAAAAGTCATTTGGTCACGTGCCAATTTCCACGAATCCACTTCCTTTGGGTTCTCCAAGAGGGTCTCTTCCTGTCTTCTACGGCGAAGAGGTCAAAGTGGTTGACGAATCTTTACCAAACACATACTTTGCGCTTTGTGTCGAGGGTTGTTCATGGTCTTCAAAGGATTATTTTAAGGCTCTTACAGTGCAAGCTATTGTTGGAAACTGGGACAGAGCTACCAACAGTTCTTCGAGTCCTCTAGCAAGATTGGTGACATCTAATGAAACAGGCGCTGAACCACAATGTAACTCGTACATGTCATTTTCCACTTCTTACTCAGATACAGGTTTGTGGGGTATTTATGTTGTCTTGGATAAAGAGACCAACTGTAAGCCTGTCATTGATAGCATTTTGAAGGAGTGGGGAAGATTAAGAAGAGGTGATGTCACAGCTGAAGAGATTGAGACAGCAAAGTCACAATTGAAGGGGTCACTTTTGATGTCATTAGATGGTACAACGGCTATTGCTGAGGATATTGGAAGACAGTTGGTTACAACTGGTCAGAGATTATCACCTGATGAGATCTTCAACATTGTGAACGATATCACCAAAGAGGATGTTATCGATTGGTGCGATAGATATCTTCAAGGCAAACAGATCGGTTTGGCTGCATTAGGAACCACACACACCATTCCAAACCATGATTATATTACAAATGGAATGAAAGTTTGAGTGTAAAACTTAGTTAGACTTGTATATAGAGGAATCGCAAACCGAATTTAATGCTTTGTGTATTTTGGCAATTTCCAGCCACATGTGACTCCACACGTGACTCTTTGAGTAAACCTATCTGAAATGTCTACGTTTCAACCTATATCCCCATCCTAGTTGAGGTGAGGCATGCCAAAATGCCCAATAAAGGTTCAATCAGTGAAACTGCATTCTTTATGAAGCGCTTGATCCATTTTATTGTGTCTTGTACAACGGGACAAATATCAGATTTACAACTAAATAAATTCACCTCTCTCATGAATGCAATATTATTTCGGGTCAATAAACTGCCCACATTCAAGCACCACAGACCCTAAATATGGGTTATGTAATTTACGAGACTAATTGTTGTGTGCTCCTTTGCACCCGCTTTAGGCGTACTCAAGCACACTTGGTTTATTATTACTGTTGTTTGTTATTCACTATTGTGACCCATATTGGTGTGTTTCAGGTCATGTGGCGCAAGCTTGAATAGATTTTAGACTTTATTGGTGATCAGTCGGTATCCGAGATCTTAATTTGGCAGGAAGTGAAAAAGCGAAATTAACATGATCGCTTGAGAACTCGGTACACTAACTGGGATTATTGTGATGCACCAACTGGGATCATATACTACACCCTTTCGTCACCGCATGGTAACAGTAGCATATGACGGGCGCCGCTGTTCTCACTGGTGTGTCGCATCGATGGGATTTGTTCCAGCACTTACGTAAGGCATCGAACAGGCAAACACTGCTTACATTAGCCATTACCACCTGATTCTTGATTACGTACTTTAAAACACACCAGATCACTGATTAGGTAAGCTACCCAACCCATGCCAGTGCTTACATGATAAATTACACACTCAAAATGTTGATGACCAAAAGTATGACATAAGCAATAGCCCATAAACAGATCTGATATTATGCCGACATCTGCTAGTACGTCATTACCCGCGCTTAACGCACGTTCCACCCGTGCACCAACACGCAAAGCCTCTTCTGCCGCGCCCTGTTGATGTCATTGCTGACCCAATCCCGTGGTGTTCAAAATCGAAAACATCAAATTTTGACAAAAAAGGCGAAATGCGGTTTTGTCGTGTTGTTTTTGGTTGCCCTTGAACCAACACCATGACATTGGAGATGCTGGGAGGATCTGGCAAAAGTGGGAAGGATCTGTATACAGAAGCAGGATAGCATCTTTGCATTGCCTACTTGATTGAGCTTTTAGACTTGCAGCGTGTTTAGAAACGTTGGTTTGTAAGTGTACCTCATCGGCCGCCTATTTCACACATACTGCACCCGTCACCAGACTTGTGTGAACCTATAGACCTATAGTCCTGCTCTCTATAGTTTGAAGTCCATTCTTTTCCAGCTCAGAACCATTTTCACAGATAACGCTTCTGCTCTCATCCTTCTCACAAAATGGTCACGGAAACTGAAGCCAAAATCATTGAATCCCTGCCATCGGTTGTTGCACCACCTGCATTGTCGCAGACCGGCTACCCAGGTTACTTGACAGACACCGAGAAATCCACATTGGAACAGTTGAGAATCATCTTGGATGCAGAAGGTTACACGGAGAGATTGGATGATTCCACGTTGCTAAGATTTCTAAGAGCCAGAAAGTTTGATCTCATGAAGGCCAAAGAAATGTTTGCACAATGTGAAACTTGGAGAAAGAGCTATGGCACAGACACTATTTTGGAAGACTTCCACTACACTGAAAAGAAACAAGTCGCCAGCTTTTACCCACAGTATTACCACAAGACCGACAAGGATGGTAGACCAGTCTACATAGAGGAATTGGGTTCCGTCAATATTCCAGAGATGTACAAAATCACCACTCAAGAGAGAATGTTGAAAAACTTGGTCTGGGAGTACGAATCTTTTGCCAGATTCAGATTACCTGCTTGCTCTAGAAAAGCAAATTTCCTAGTTGAAACATCGTGTACCATCTTGGATTTGAAGGGAATTTCAATCTCTGCCGCTTCCCAAGTGTTGTCCTATGTGAGAGAAGCATCTTACATCGGTCAAAACTACTATCCAGAGAGAATGGGTAAATTCTACTTGATCAACGCTCCATTTGGTTTCTCCACGGCTTTCAGATTATTTAAACCTTTCTTGGACCCTGTCACCGTGTCAAAGATCTTCATCTTGGGCTCTTCATACCAAAAAGATTTACTGAAACAGATCCCTGCTGAGAATTTGCCTGTCAAGTTTGGTGGACAAAGTGATGTCTCAGATGAGGAGGGTGGATTGTTGCTAAGTGATATCGGTCCATGGAGAGAAGCTGCTTTTATTGGCCCTGAAGGTGAAGCTCCAAGATCCGTTTAAGAAACCAAAGGCTCATATCCCCTGCCTAACTATCATGCACATTACTTCATTGTCTCTTTGATATCCAGTATATACGTGTAGCATACGCTTAACAATTATATATGTTTTCTGTCTTTGACGTTTGATATCAAGTCATTTATTAGCATAGTTCTTGCTTTAGTTCAGATTAACTCTGTGAGTATACCGTGACTGGCCATTTGGGGCCCCAATAATATGCTCTTCGTTCTTTTTCTTTTTCTTTTCTTTTACCCTTGTTTCAATTATAATTCTAGATTAAATAATTAAGTTTTAAAATTTGATGTCCGTTTAAATAAAATTTAAACAATAAAGAACTGAATAAAGGGCTGCAAACACCACAAGCAAAAGGCTAAAATACATACAAGAAACCAAATATATAAAATAATACGTAAAGTCTATCTTTTCTTACCAAACAGCTTCTTCAACATATTCTTACCATTATTAATACCACCTTCATCTGACCCAGCCCCATATCCATCCTTATGACTGTGTGCGTTATAACTGCTTGATGATTTTGATTCAGATAGTAGAACAGATTGCAAGCTTGCAGATTTAACGATATCCGCTCGTCTTATCAAATTTTTAATAAACTCGTCAAATCTAGAATCATAAGCAACTGGAATAGTCGGATCAGACATCGATGCCCTATCATACTTGACAAATCCATCGCTATCCAATCTTAGATTCTTTAATATCGAGTCTAAGAATACAATCCAAGATTCATGTGAAAAGACCGTTGGTGTATCAGATCTTTGCAACATCTTTTCCATCTTCTTATTCTTTTTCACGAGTATGGACGCCTCGTCCATTAAATCGTGAATCGACATGTTATCCTTCTCCAGTAATAAGTCGTGCAGTTCATCATCATCGTTGTCCAGCAAATTTTTAATAAACTCCTCAGAACCAAAATCCGTCTCATCAAAACCCAATATATCAAACTTTAGATCGGTCATCTTCAAGTTCCGATTGTTTATCTCTAAGGAACCCTTATGATGCGACTGGTTTTTGGTATCTAAAATGATAGCCAACTTGTAGATATTTAAATATTTATCAATCAAGTATGGCATTGTAGGCAACTCATTTAAAACTTCATTAGATGCATTCAAAGATAACCTTTCAACTAGATTTGACATATCTAACACCTTCTCCGTAAAATCAATTTTACGCCCAGTTATCTTATCACAATAAGCAAGCAACTCATCTTTATGTTTTTTGATAAAATCGTCATTCAAGGATATCAAATATGGATCCTTATGCTGTTGGAACTGTGATCTGTTGGCAAAGACCATCAACACTTTTGCGATCAAAGTTAAGTTTCTTGCAACTCTACCAGATAAGTGGGTTTTTGTCAAATTGAATAATTTAGGGTTCAATAATGCAGGGCACAGAAATCTTAAAAACACAAAGGAGCTTAAAGCATTCAATGGCGTCTCCGTATCGCTGGGTTCAACAACCATCTCAACTTTCTGTCTTAAATTCTTCCATTGATTTTTCAACTCAGCAGGCAAGTCGTTCGATGTATTATAAATTTTGCTCCAAACAATCTCCAAGTATCTAAGCAAATTACCATAGTTCAATTCATAAAAATCTGTAGCCAATCTTGGATCACATTCGCATTCCAAATTTTCAATCGTGATCTGTTGGATAAAATCACCAAACAACTTCTCTAAGTACTCTTGACCAATTCTAATGGCATACTTCTCTAAAGACTTTGATAAAATTGAATTACCTCTAAAAATAGTAGTGATACTAGTGACGCTGCCAGATTTCTTGATTCTGTTATTTCTAGTCTCAGAATCAATAGGCTGTAACTCCAATTTCATTAAGCTTTCAAAAAAGTCAGATTCTTTATATAATGTTTGGTAAACATCCAGAAGCATTATCGACCAACTCTCCAAATTCTTAGGAGTAATATATGGCTCAATGAAATTGATCACTTTTTCAATATTGAAACTTATTAACATTTTCTCAAAAATCTTGTAGTTTTGATAAGGCAAAAGATGGGTCTCATCAAGAGACAAGTTAATGACTAATTGTCCTAACTCTTGGTTAGAATTAGTGTAAATTGGGACCTTTCTCATAAACTGCGGTGATGTCAGAATATCAGGTGTAATGAATGCAGTACCTAAAATAGTATCGGTTTGCTTCTTGACATCCTGGGTCGAATAATCTTCGGTGACAGAGGACTTCAACAATATTTTAAAATATTCACATGATGAAGGTAAGTGTAAACACAATTCTTCTTTCCAAAATGGGTTCTTACCTGTATTTTTAACAATAGAAGTTCTGAACCATGGCGCATTCCACATAACCAACTCACAATATAGGTTCGAATTTTGATCTTCAATAGCACCCAACTTAGCCTCCAAAACTTCCAAATTTGCCTTCTTGACGACTCTCATTCTCTGTTGTAATATGGTATTACCGATAAATTCAAGCTTGGTAAAAGAACTTAGCGTGACAAACCAATCTTCCAAATCTATTCTCAGATCAAAATCAATCAAAATCCTCTTGAATTTAGCATATTTCTTAATGAAGCTGGCAGATGAATTTGTGCTCGATTTTGTGGCTGCGTTTGAAGATGAGTAACCACCACCTGATGATGTTGCCACAGATGACGTCTTAATTATTGGCTCTGGCTGATTCAAGTTCATTTCATTCTTAAATAAATGCATGTTTCTCAATTCCGTTATTGTACCCAAAAACAAAATGTTGGAATTTTGCAAAACAGACTGGTGAACCTCTCTGATTTCACTACTGAATAATTTAGTAACGTCAATGGAGTATATAAGCGAGCCATCGCTTTCACATAGTAAATCCAGAACACCGTTAGATTTCAAGTAACCCATTGCAATAAACCAGCCCTCTGGAATGGAATTGGAGTCCCCTGTGGACGTGGCAAGTGTTTCAGTTGGATAAATTGGGTTCACTGGGGTGTTGAAGGTCTTGACTTTTTTGTTGTTAGGTAGTGGGCCATAAACTTTGAATCTACAGATCAATAGATCATTGCCTTTCAAGCTATTGTTGTAAACAATCGATTTATTAAATGACCATTTGCTGACCAACCCGCTTGGTTTCAAGTTCTGCCAGACTAATAAGCAACTCAAAAACTCCTCGTACTCTTGGTAGCTTGCAAACCTTGTATATATGGCTTTTTGGTTTATCGTGACCAATTTGATAATAAAGTTTGTCTGGAAAAGCTGCACACTGCACTGCTGTAAATTTGACACCAGCACCAATGAGTGGTTTATTATAAGTTCACCCTTGGGCGATATATCCAATGCAGCGTATTTCCAATCGCCGTTGGCATTATTCAGGTTGGTGGAATTTGCACCAAAGTTTGTGGACTGAGTGTTCTGTGTCGAGGACGTGTAAGGGTCATGGTTATAGCACCACTCCACTGAGGAGCAGCTGTACAGCCCGTGCTTGCTATTTATGAGGCCTTTGAACCTCTCAAACACCTTAGGTGTAGGGGGGTTATTCAATTTCCCATTAGAGTTCCCATTGGCTGCCATTTTTTGACTAGTGATAGTGGGCATCTTCGGCTAGAGCTATTCAAAAGAGCACACTCGGCTCACTCAACGCTTGCTACTGTAGTAGGTATATCAGGAAAAGGCCACCCGGCAGTTCACTCGTCAAAATGGGCACTGGCCGCTAACCTTGTCCAGCGCTTCTGCTGTTTCAAACTTACTCAGGTGATCTTCCTACGGCCTCCAACTCGCCCCTATACTCTGCAACCTGGCTCTTCCCGCTCACCCTTAGCCATGCCCTCCCCTTCTCTGTCCCCTTTCCATCCCTCTTTTCTCCCTCTTCTGTGCCCTTTTTGTGCCCTTTTTGTGCCCTTTTTGTGCCCGCTCTTTATTTTTGCGCTATTGTGCCACTATTGTTGTCATTCCCGTTGCCTGAGCGCTTTGGTGTTACGTGAGGCGGGCACACGTGACGATTACGGGGTGGTGCACGGGTGGAATGTGCGGCTGTATTTCGCAAGCGGGACAGGTTGAGAAGAGCAGGAGAAGAGCAGGGTAAGGAGAAGAGCAGGAGCTGATTAGTGTAAGCGGTAGTGGGTTGAGCAGGAGCTGATTAGTGTAAGCGGTAGGGTAGAAGGGTAAAGCGAAATATATCAGTTAGATAGTATAAAAAAAGCAGTACAAACAAAGAAAAGATCGGTCGGCAGACGGGTATACGCCGAAGAGCATACATCAGTAGCAGTATCTGAAAGACCTATTCTGGAAGTCTGTCATGTTGGACCAGGCGTTCTGAACCTCCTCCTCGTCGTCAAAGTCATTGACCTCTTGGGCTTCGTCTCTCGTCTTGTTTCTCAGGAAATAAACAGCCAAAATAGCCAGAGTGAACAGAACACTGACGGCTTGAGTGACTAGCATACTCACCTTGGCCGGTATGTAGTCCGGGGCATCGACAGCCCTGTAGGACTGGGGACCAACTATGTTTCCAACAGCAAAGCCAAACATCACAGATATATTGAAACACACTTTCTTAGTGTGGCCAGACACGCATGCGCCAATCCAGGCATAGATGATGGCCAATGGAGCCACAATGGTGTTAATCATATAGATACCCACAAGCAGTCCTCCTTGATTGCTCTTTGGTAAAAATGACATCAGCGCTCCACCGGTGACAGCAGGGATACAGAGAATGATAATGGAAAACCCTCTTGGAAAACCCTTCATGATGAAATATGTGGACGCCATAGTTGAAACAATAGAAACCACACCAGATGGGGTGTTCAACAAAGCAGCTTGTTTAGAAGTAAAGCCAAAAGAAACAATGTCTGTAGATGAGAAGGTAGAAATGGTATTAGACGAAAATGAGATGCAGGCCGTCAACAAAAAGTATAGGTAGAATGTAATATCGGTCAAGCTCTCCCACACTTGTCCCCAAACTAATTTCTTGCTAGCACCACCAACTTTAGACTCTGTCAACTTCATCACCAACATGTACTTTTCATCTTCATCCAAAAAATCACAGGTAACTGGATCGTTAGGTAACAAAAAGTAACAGAGGATGCCACAAATCAAATTGATAATACCAATAACCAAAAACATTATTCTCCATCCGTGAAAAGAAACATTAGAAGAAACCAATTGAAACAAGTAGGAAATGATACCACCAATAATTTGACCTAAACCTAGACCAGAGTACCAAAACCCCATTCTGAAAGCCGATTGTTGGGGGCTGAACCAGCTGGATGTGATCAAAACTAGACAAGGAGATATTGCCGCCTCTGCGCAACCTAACAAGATTCTGACAGTCAGCATTCCGGCAAAGTTCTGAGTTGCTGCACAACATGCAGTCAATATACCCCAGATTATAATATTGACACTTAGCACTTTGGCTGCTGGAAACATATGGAGAAACCAGCCTTGGACTGGTTCAAAACATAAAAATGCAACAAAGAAATAAGTGGGCAAATCCGAAAATTGGTTATTTACTAAACCTAAATCAACGGTCATGCCCATGATTCTAGCGTAGTTTAGAGCAACTTTATCCAAAAACTGCAAAAAATATGCAAACAGCATCAACAAAAGCATCTTTTTGTCAATTTTTCTGACAATCTTAGAGAGACTGATATCAGATCTTGGTGTTATCCCTTTAGCCTGATAATTTGTAATGAATTGAAAAGTTGCATCTTCACTTTGGTTCGCAAACAAGTTCGATTTCTTGGTCGTCAAATGAGAGTCAACCTCTGTAACGTATAAATTTTGGTCTAGTTTTTCCAAAGACATTTTAAGTGAAAGAAATCGCAAAATAGAAGTGATCAATAGTGGTCAATACTATGGAATTTCAGATCTAGGAAGCTATCTGTTGAGCACCCAATGTTCCAATCAAGCTGAAACCAATAAAAACAAAAGTGTGAACTTGAACCGGGTCCTTGATCCTCTCTATATATATACCAAAAATATAATCATAAAGAAACAAAATCAAGTGTCAGACATCCAGTGAAATCAGTTATCCCAGTTGCTCTTTCCGTTTCTCTATCTAGATTTCTTCAACTATAGCAAAAGATAAGAACGATAGCCAGATTGGTCTTGAAAAGCACTGTCAATCACGCTCAACGATAAGCTCCAAAATTAACCGCATACGCACTCCGGAAAATCAACCCACAATAGCATATAACGGTCCGTTATTCAGGTTACCTCTAAGTATTTGGCTTGGCTTTGATAGTGTGATTTAACTTTCCGACTAACATCTCCTGTATTTGAAAAAATTAACTGTAAATTTTTATTAGATATCGGATTCGAAGCTCCGCCAAGCATCGGCTAGTTTAGATCGGCAATTTTTTAGAGGGAAAGATTAAAAGTCTCCGCCGAGTTTTTGCAGGCGAGTTTTTGAATTCTTCGGCGGAGTCTCGAACGCTCCGCCAGAAATGGAATAACAAAACTCGCCGCGGAAAGCTGTTCATGAGCTCGGAAACTTGCCGAGAAGCCATTTTGGGCAATTGTGGAGATAGGCGAAAGTTAGTAACGGTGTCCTTCAGGTTAATAGCTATATATTCGGCCTGTTTTTAGGGGCCCTTGTGTAATATTTTGTCTCCTAAATGACTGGTTTAGTTTGGTTCCTAGTTGGGGCTATATTGACCTTCAGAGTTAGCAAACAGGTTGCCTCTACTCTGCACAGTCACCAGAGGAATATCTTTGACAGTTGCTCTCGTCTCGATTCACTCATATATTTTTGGTTTTATATATAATCTTCATCTATTCTCACTAGATAAACAGTTCTGTGTTTTGGTGAAATTATTGCGTTTACCCACTCACCCATTAAACTGAATTCAACAGCTAAAGCATTACTAAAACATACTCACAAATAAGATGCCAGAATCATCTTTTAAGCAACTGAATGTCGGTGTCATTGGAGGAGGTTTAGGTGGTTTAACAGCTGCATTGGCTTTTAGAAGATTTGGTCACAAGGTGACAATTTATGAAAGATACCATTATGCTGGCGAGGTTGGTGCTTCGTTGTCGTGCGCTTCCAACGGTGGTAGACTTCTGAAAGCACTTGATGTGCCAATCTTAGACTCTCACCCAGTTATCTTAAAAAACCTGATTAAAAGAAAATGGGAGACTGGAGAAGAAACTAGTACATATGAGCTTGAAGATTACGAAAAGTCCTTTGGTACTCCATATTATAATTTACACAGAATCGATATTCACTCGTTGCTGTTGAAGTGCTGTACACAGCAAGAAGGTAAAGGTACACCAGCAACTTTGAAAGTGGATCACAAAGCCATTAAAGTTGATTACGATACTGGGTTTGTTGCGTTTGAAAACGGGTTCGAAACTACACATGACTTGATTGTTGCAGCAGATGGTATTAGATCTAAAGTTAGAGAGCAAATAGGATTGGTTGCAAATTACGAATCTTCTACCTCCTGTTGTTTTAGATGTTTGTTTAATACAGAGGATGTCTTGGCCAAGGGTTTAAAAGACTTTTCCAAAAACGAAGCCATTGAGTATTGGTGGACAGACAAAACAGGTATGGATGGTATCGATAAGATCGTGATGTCTCCTTGCAACGACGGAAAAGTTGTCTCATGTTATTGCTTTTACCCTTCAACTAAGAATAATAGAAAAGAGGGGGGTTGGAACGACGATGCCACGGTGGAAGATTTATTAGAAACGTTTCCTGAATTGGATAAAGATGTCTTGGATTTATTTAAAATTGCCTACGATATCAAGCAATGGAGATTATATGTTTATGAACCTTTTGAATACTGGAAAAAAGGTAAAGTTGCTCAGATAGGTGATTCCATTCATCCAATGATGCCAGACCAATCCTTAGGTGCTGTTATGGCATTTGAAGATGCTTACTGTTTAGGTTACCTATTCTCTGACGAATTCAAATTTTCAGTTGAACAAGCCTTGGAAATCTATGAAAAAGTTAGAAAACCAAGAGCTACTAGAGTCCAGAAAATGTCCTTGAAAGCAAGACAAAACTTAAATGAAAGAATTGGCTTTAGTTCCAAGACTAATGAAGATCCGGATAAATTGACCATTGAAGAAATTTGTGGATACAATATTCAGCAAGATGTTATAAATGTTGCTAAGGAGCTGGGCTATTTTTAAGACAATATATATTTATATACTTTCACAGAAAATAATATTATTTTAAAGTTATATTATATATACGTAATATATATATTTGCTACATATTTGTTGCTCTAAATATAACAAATATCAATTAAGAGGTATTCTTCCATTTATATTATTTAGTTGTAGATAAATCAAAATGGCTGTTTGAAAAAGCATTTTTTATGAGTTATACAGTAAAGTAGAGCTATGTGGATAAATTACGAAAAAGTTGAAAGTTGCTCCACTAAGTCAACCACAGTTTCCTTTAGCGGTCTGAACGTGACACCAAGAAGAGCCATAGCTTTGGTAGAGTCCGTAGTGAAATGAGTACCTGAGATTCGATCACCAGGGTTACCCAAGGGAATTTTCAATTTCCAGGGATCTGATAGGTTGTCTCTTAAAACGTCACAAATTTCCTGGTTACAGAAATCGCCTGCGCTGACCATGAATCTTTGATTGGATGCTTCTTTGGTGATTAACGCTTTGAAATGCGCATCTGCAAGGTCTCTCACGTCAACAAAGACAGGACCTTTTGTTGCCGGCACTGGGGAATCTGAGCCAAGATTGACCATATTCCAGATCGTACTGTTGCTAAAGTTTAAATCTTCCAATGACGATAGTATGTTCAATGACACAAATGGGCCATACACCATTGGTGGGCATATAACTGCAATATCGAATTGAACGTCATTTTCTCTCTCGATGAACTCCCAAGCTGCATTTTCGGCTACAATTTTAGATGCACGATAAGCCACTGCTGGGTCCTTAGTGGTTGCGCCATCTTCATATGTTAGAGGTGAGTAGTCGTTTTCTGAGAGTACAACTCCTTGTTGCAGGCCTTTCGAGGCATCAAAAACTGCAGCAAAAGAAGATGTGATGACGATTCTCTTGACTTTAGGCTCTGTGAGAGCGGCCTTTAAGATGGCAGTTGTTCCTTTTAGAGCAGGTTCTAGCAGCTCTTCGACAAAGTCCGAAACTTCGTACGTATAAGGAGAAGCCAAGTGAATAGCACCGTCACAGCCTTTAATTTCTTGCACTAGCGATTCATAATCCGTGATGTCTTTGATCAACCCAAAACTTAAATTAACAAGCTGGTGTTCAGGGAAGCATTGTTTAACTTTATCTGCTTTCTTCTGTGATCTAACAGCTGCCTTCACTTTGTAACCGTTGTCCAACAGACTCTTGATACAGTGCAATCCAATAAACCCGGACCCTCCGGTTATGAGTATGGTGTCTCCTTTTTTCAAAACTGGGTTGATAGTCATTTTCTATTTAGATAGGTATGCTGTAGTTCACTTGACTTTATTTCTTAAATTTCGTCTGTGTGTCTTCTCTCAGCTCATTGGAACAATCACCTAGTACCGATATTTGAATAAAAGAAAAATCGGAATATATAAAACTTGTCAACCACAGTTCCACAGATGTGCCGGCTGCTCTTGTCTACTTTCAAACTTCATCCTCTTGTTTCTATGTTGGGGAAACGCTGCATTTTACACGCTTTTACCGATAACATATACAGTCCAATATTCTTACCGGTGATCACTCCGAATGGCCAAAATAAACTTTTCCGACTTTGCGGAGGTCTCCCGCGGAAAAACTGGCCGCAGAAGAGACCGTCGGCGGCTTTAAAACCGGGGAAACTGGCCGACCAAGGAACTTTTCAATAGCCCATGCGGCTTGAGATGGGGAAACTGGCCGACCAAGGAACTTTTCAACAGCCCATGCGGCTCGAGATGGGGAAACTGGCCGAAGTATCGTTACTATTGCAGAAGGTAAAAGATAAGATCGCTTATGGAGACTGATAGCAAAGTCGGAGAAATCTAAACGGGCGGCACCTTATCTGAGTAATATTTTTACTGATTTGATTGCTCAAACAGAGTTGTGTTATTAGCAGCGCTTACGTTGATGTTTGGGCATTTGATCAATTATATTTCTTGTATGCTAAAATAGAAAAGAACTCAGTATAAGCAAATCTAAGTAAAAAAGGACTCTACAAAGTCAAAGTTCCGTGTGCTAAAGCTAGCTCTGTAGCAGTGAGATGAATAAACTGCTTAGCTTGCCAAAGATCTTTATCCATGTGCATAAATGGGTGAGGAACACCAGGGAACCTCTTGAAGACGACCTCATTGCCATTCTCAATCAACTTTTTACAGTACGCCTCACCTTCGTCTCTCATTGGATCGCAGCCTGCAGTGTAGATAACAGTCTTGGACAGGCCTGTCCACTTTGGGGCTGTCATTAGAGATTTGAACCACCCTATTTCCTTCATTTTCGACGCAAACTCCTCTTCTGATAGGTCCTTGAAAGAAGACCATTTTAGGTTGTCGAACCACTTCAGGCGTGCCCAGTTTAAAGTTGGAGCAAATTCGCATTCTTTCATTGAGGGATAAATAGATTCATCTGTTTTGGTGATATGCTGAATATCAGCAACCTGGGGTGTACCAGCGCACACAAGGACCAGCTTGATACCTTCGTCCCTAGATAAGTGATCAACAGCCAAGGCAATGTTCGCACCTGCAGAAACACCACCAATAGATATAGAGTCCTTTTTAAACCCTAGCTCTGCACAATTGGCGTACACGTATTTGACAGCTTCAAAGCAGTCTTTTAGACCCGTTGGAAATGGGTTTTCTGGAACCAAACGGTACTCAACGTCCACAACTGCCACTCTTGCCTTTTCCACATAATGCTTCAACACGTGCGACTCGGTATCTAGGTCTCCTAGACCCCATCCACCACCGTGGAAATCGATGTGGACAGGTAGCAACTCATCTGGCTTGGCATCGTTCGGTTTGTATGTTCTGATATTGATTTCACACCCGTCAAAAGATGGGAAGGTTGTATCTTTGATGTATGAGATCTCCGGGGCAGGTGCAGTACCGTAGCTGTAGATCCTCGAGTAGTTTTGACGAAGCAGCGCTAGGTCAATTGGCTTGTTTGGAGTATTGGCCACGTGCTCGTTGTATAGTCTAATGAACACAGGGTCCATCTTATCCTTCATGGTCTCGTGGATTGGGTTAACGGCTTCGTGTCCTTCGCTCATTGTGTCTAGTTGCCTTCAGATCTTCCTCTTTGTGACGTTATGCTTGTCAGTATAGCCTGCAAAGCCAAATGGTTCCGGTAATGCTCTACTCATCCAAAAGCTAGATCCTTGTGGTGTATTATATACGGAGAATGTTCTGCCCTGGGCTTCACAGATCTTACTCTTCTATTGAAAAAAGTCCGCCCAGCCAGTCGGCTCAAAACTCACCGTGTCTGCGGTGTTTAGCAGGATGCGGTCGGCGAGTTAACGCCTTCGCCACGGAGTTAAACAGGAGTCTCCGCCAGACATCGGCAATTATTTCCAGGCGTAAACTCCCCGATAGCCCGCAAGACGGCCAAAGAGGTTTCTCCGTGAGGAGGATAGCCGACATAAGTGGAAAGACGGATATCTGATAATAGGGGAACAAGCAGATGATTGATTTGGACGGTGAAGCTGGTATCGGTGTATATATAAGTATCTATCAGATCAGCAGTGGATAGGTTCGTGGACACTTTGAATTTGCAAAAATCAGGGGTTATATGAGTGGAGTGCACAAGACAATCAAAAGGCAAGGCACTCAAGGCAAAAGACAAGTCAATTCCAAAGCATTTAGAAATGACAGGTACAGCGGGTAATTGGGAACAGGGCACGGTGCTGATATCTGGAGCTGGGTTAGTGGGTCTCACGGCTGGGCAGATGCTAAAACGGCTAGGTATTCCATTCATCATCTTTGACAGAGATAGCTCGGTGAGCTCAAGAGGACAGGGCTGGGGAATTACGCTACATTGGGCACTAGATGATTTTCTATCGATGCTTCCTGAAGAGCTACGACACAAGATCCATGGGTGCCAGGTTCTGGAGAACTTCAACGAAAAGGATTCTGGTAACTTCCTCTACGTGAATGGGTCCACTGCTGAGACTGTTGTGAGGATCCCGCCATCTAAAAGACTCAGAGTCAGAAGAGAGCAAGTTAGGAGAACACTTACCGAGGGTCTTGATATTGAGTGGGGTTGCCAAACAGAGACTATCACTGTTGACGATACTGCAGAGTCTAAGAATGAGAGAGTCACAGTTACTTGCAAGAATGGAAAGGTGTTTAAAGGTGGCTTGCTGCTAGGATGCGAAGGAAACAAATCCATTTCCCGTCAGTTTACAACCGACGATTATCAGGTCCATGAGCTACCGGTTAGATTTTTGGGTGCCACAATTGACCTGAGTAAAGATGAGTATGAAGTCTTGGCTGGCCAGTTTGACCCTTTGCTATTTCAAGGCACAGTTCCTGAAACACAAACGTTTGTGTGGTTTTCGTTATTGTCCACACCGGCGCACAATGGAACGGACAACATCTACCAATGCCAGTCTAACTTTTCCTGGAGAGTTGACGACAAGTCCAGTGAACCTTTCAACACAGTTCAAGACAAGGTGAATGCTGTTGAGAAAAGGTCGGTTGGTCTTGCTCCTGGCTTGCAGATATTGAGAGATAAGTTTTTAGCCAACAAAGAGAAGCTGCTTAATATCAGTTTAACTGACTGGCCCAACTGTGAATGGGACGATTGTTCAGGATCTGTGTTGTTGGCAGGGGATGCCGCACATGCTATGGTTATGTACAGGGGCGAAGCAGGCAACCATGGTATATCTGATATCAAGCTACTAGAGACGTTGGTTGAGCAGAATATGGCTGGACACAAAACCTGGAAGGAGTGCTGCGATGAATACCAGGTGTCCATGAGAGAGAGAGCCAAACCTGCTGTTCTTCTAAGCAGACAAGCGTGTCTGGACGCTCATAACTGGCTCATGATCCGCCCAGATAGCACAAGTCCTCTTTTGTCCCTTAGAAAGAGAGAGTAGGCCTGTATATTTATACGTTTTCATAGAGATACAAGCATTCGTACGAGCACGTAATTAATTCAGTTTCCATTGGCACACACTAGTCATAACACTAATCACAACACTAATCACAACAGCAAATACATGCCCTCCAGCAGGGCTGCCAAGCTGTTCCACCCAATCGGCCTTTACCACCAAGGGCCTAATGTCCAGCCACGCACCCATTCAACCACTCATACATCCTTAGGCTCTTACTGCCTCTCAACCGCTTATGTTCCTTTTATGCAAGTAACCCATCCATGCGCCCAACTACCCAACCCCTCTAGCACCTCTCCAAACTGCAACACCGTCTAACTGCAGTTATCGCCTAATCCGCGGGTGGCTTGTTCCTTTTCCCTGTTTTATTGTGTTTTTGTACCCATTTTCTACATAGTTGATCCCGTTTCACAAGGTTGACCGCTCTGTGCGAGAGGGCAGTAGTGGCGCAGATCAGGCGAGAGGAAGTTCAGCTAGTAGGTGCCGGAAGTGCAGTATGAGGAAACGAGCTTGTGATAGGTGCCACGAGCTGAAACAGACATGCGCTGGGGACTACCCGTGTGAAAGATGCACACTTAAAAGCCTACCATGCGTGCTGTTAAGGCCGCTGAGAAAGACAGGAAGGCCGCAGAAGACCGCAGACAAGCAGCAAACAAATAAGAGTGGCATTGCTGTGCCGACAAATAATGGTACTCAGACGCAGACCAAGGGAGAGGTGAAGCAGCCTGCAGTGCAAAAGACGAACCAGGAACAGCAAAGGCCAGACAGACAACAGCAGGATCCAGAGCAGGTCCTGCAAAAGATTCAGCAGGCGAACGCAAGGGTGGTTAGTTTACCGCCTGTAATGTATCCACAGAACCCGTCTTCTCCATCTGCCGGGTTTAATGTTCATGGATACCTCGTACAATTGCCGTTACCATCAGCTCCCCTACCTGCTCACTCACATCCGAGTAGACAATATTTTCCAATGTATCAGACACCCATAAATTGGACGAGTCCAATAGGACTTCAGCATTCTTCTTCCTCCTCTTCGTCTTCTCCTCCTCCGCCCGCTCCGCCCGCTCCTCCTCCACCGCATCCTCATCATCATTATTCGCCATCTGTGTCACCACCAAGCTTAAATTCTCCTAATGGTACTTACCCTATATACACAGCAAATAACCATGCTGGCCACCCACCTAGATTTGAAGGTACGCAATTAATCGAGAATTTCTCCATGAAAGTGGACCCTTCAGTTTTAGATATGAGCGAAGATCGCCAAGAGGCGCTATTGACCATTTCTAGCTCTGTTGCTTCACCAGAATCAACTAAAAATTACAAAAGAAAGGCAAACATGTCTGTTGCTACAAGTTGCACTACTTGTAGAAAGAGGAAAAAGAGATGTGATAATGAAAAATGGCCCTGCAAGTTTTGCAGCAGACACGGACTCAAATGTTCTGGTTCTGCAGAATCTGATAATAAACCCCTCTTGGCTAAGGTCGGTATAGGCTTACAAGACTCTGTGGGCATTCCAACTTGTACACCTTCACCTTCAGGCTCTCAAATTTCTCTATTGAACAATGGCGATAACACTTCTGCTTCTGAATCATTATCAAGAAAACACTATGACCCATCAACGTCTAATTTGTCAGTCTTGGATTCCAGCGATATTCCTGGTCAGATAATACAAAGTGATGGATCTAATAATGGCAACTCCAAAGAAAACTTCCCGTCCAAGTTTGCCAAGTCAACTGATCTTCAAGGTTTGGCATCTACAGGTTTCTTATTAAATTTAATAAGTGAAAGAACAGATCTAACTGAGATTGAGCAATTCTATCTTAAGTATTTTGTCACCACCGTGTCACCATCTTTGTTTTCAAATGACAACTCGCAAAATTTCTTAGGTTGTATTATTCCTTTAGCATTAGAGACTTTGATTATCAGGGGTCCAGTAATGGCCATTGCTGCGACTCATAGGTCATTTGAATCTTTTAGATATGGCGAAAAGAACGAATCCTCCTGTAAATCAATACATCGGGTTAGTTACACCTCATCAAAAAAAGATGGAGTCACTATTTTCAGAGATTATAATTATTTCAGATCAGAAGCTAAAATGATTGGATTCAAGTACAGACATGATACTCCCAAGGAGGAAGTCCTATTGAGCATTCTTTTGGTGGTTGTTATGGAAGTACTAATTGGAGAATCGTTAGACTGGTTTGTGTTGCTGGGTAAAGCGAATGAGATTGTGGAGTCCATCGGCGGAATCACGGAGATTTTAAAAAATCAGAAGTCTAATGGTATTCAATTGATCATAGTTCAATTGTTTTGCTACTTAGATCTTGTTTGCAGCTTGTCTACATGTATATCACCATACATTGAGAAGCGAGAAAGAATAGCTGAGGACAAGAATGAAGAGATGGGTAATGAGTTGACTTATTCTCCCGAGAGCATGCTGGATGTTGAGTTTATGAAATGGCTTGAATCTGAAGAATTTGACATTGATAAGATGATTAATGCACATTTCTTAAAGCCCTCACTACTGCCTGATCATCAGAAGGAGGTTTCGGAAATATTAAACGCAGACTTAGGATTCAAATTTGGTATTGGTGGTGAGATTTTCAAGATAATGGGTAACATATCCACATTAGCAAGTCTTAGAAGCTATAGAGAACAAGGACCAAAATATGAGAACCAATTTAATGATCTAGCTCTCAAAATTGAATTGAAATTACAAAATTGGACTATTCCAGCAGCAATAGTATTTGATAATGTGGATGATTTAACAAGAACGCAGTATGCGTTGTGCTTACAGTGGGCGTGCTTTTTGAGACTGCATCAAGTCAGGTATGGCTACGATAGAAAGGATTCGAGGCCTTTAAGCTGTTTGGAAAACATACTAAGTGCAGTGAAGTTGATTCCTGAGAATTCCAATGTATCGAGTGGACTGGTTTTCCCTCTGGTGCTAGCCGGCTCGGTGGTTACCAGGCAGGATGATAGAGCGTTTATACTTAAAAGAATCAGGTCCATTGGTGAGGTGCTACGGTTCCCGTATGTTTATCAATTTGAAAAATTGTTGCTCAACATCTGGGACAGAGATGAAAGGGAAGGAGATTCTGTGAACTGGGCTGCCGTTAGATATTACGAGTTCCCTGGCTTGGTTATGTTTTAAAGAGCAGTTAAAATAGAGATATCCGTCAAAACGCTATTTTATAGGTTTTTTTTTCAGCCAGTGAGTATCATGATAATCCACCTAAGATAGTAAATGAGCGGGATTCGATACAACCACTCCGCTTGAAAGTGATACAGGGTTAAACCATCACGTAGATAGATTGTTTAAATACAGATAAAGAATAACAGGTATGGGAGTAGGTTGTTTTTGTTTGTTTTGAGAAGATACCAGGCTCGGTTAGAATACGGCATTTTACTAACAATGTTTCAACGTTTGTATGCTTGTGTGTGATTGAACAGAACGACGGAGGAACCATTCCATCTAGAAGAGAGATTTTGAATTTCACAAAACAGAAACTAGCAACCAAGGAGGAGGTCTCTGGAACAGAAAGACTAGACGCCTCTTATAAGCAGCTGGTAAGCTCAAGGGCGGTCAACTCTCTGAAATATTGCAGGCTGTCAAACAAACGACTATCGAAACCTATTGTATCTGATTACAAGGGGCAGCTATACAACAAGGAAGCGGTAGTTGAATATCTCATTTCCGTAAAAGCTGATAAAAGCAAGCTTGTCAAAGGTTTGGAGCATATTAAGTCTCTGGGCGATGTTGTTGAGATCCACCCCGACTACGACGAAGAACACCAGATAATCAAGTGTCCTGTAAGTGGATTACAGTGCAACTTAAATGATGAGTCTTCGTTCGAAGATATGGAGAAGAAAGGTTTCTGCTATATTGTTCCATGTGGCGATTGCATGGACAGGTCGATAATCAACGAGCTGGTAAAGATGAAACAAACGGAGAAAAGCGCAGGGTACGTTGAATTTGAGTGCCCTGTGTGTAACAACACAAGCAGCTCCAGAGACATTATCTGCATAGGTTACCTAGTGGTATCCAAAGATAAGAGCTCCGACTGTGAGAGTAGAATGAGTGAGTTGAGGGAACTAGGGGTCAGCCATTCTTTGAAGCCACTCAAGAAGAAGAAAGTTAAGCAAGTGGAAGGAGAACGGAAAAAGAGACCTCGGGAAGATAAAGGCAGCCAGCCAGCTAAGAAACCAAAGGTGTCCGGATTGGCCTAGTAGACCACCCGG
This sequence comes from Ambrosiozyma maleeae (nom. inval.), assembly GCA_003706635.2. Lineage (NCBI taxonomy): Eukaryota > Fungi > Ascomycota > Pichiomycetes > Pichiales > Pichiaceae > Ambrosiozyma > Ambrosiozyma maleeae (nom. inval.). The sequence goes on from PPLV02000012.1 coordinate 143,012, forward strand.
ACAGCGTACAATACGTTAGAGACTACAACGAGTTCTACTTTGCTTTTCATAAATAAATAATTATTTGACAGGATAAATATAAAATAAACCGTTTCAGAGACACCGTTTCCTTCCAATTGTGCTGTAACCAAGACTTTCAGCAACCGGGTCATGTAATGTATATGTACAGGGGCATCATCAGCAGAGGCGATCTGCTATACGGATGCGAGCAACTACTCACACCGCGTCACCTATGTTAATCTATTGAGTTTGCTCTTGGGCCGCCTCAAACTCCGCTTGCTTGGCCTGTAGCTCCTTCTGCTTCGCTAGTCTCGCCTCGTTCTCCTTACCGGTCACATATAACGTGTGTCCGACTCCAACCGTCATGTAGATGGAAAACCCAACCAAACTCAGAACCGTCAATCTGTGCGCAATATCAGTTGCTCTAGTGTACCAAGGGTAGTATCCCGCCATCCTGCAATATTCTCTATCTGTATGTCTCTGTCTGACCTGCTGTGACACGCCTCTGCTACACCCTATCCCCGTGCACTCCTGTCTGTCCTACTCTCTACTTATGGCCTACTTGGCCTTTCTCTTCAACTTGGCCTGTTGCCCAAGCCGGCCGGAAAAATTTGCCGTCGGGGATTTTTGTCGAGTCGGCCTCTGCATTCCAGTCGATAACGCGTTTGGGTTGTCGACTGTTTCGGGACTCGTATCATCACTTGGACAGGAGTTCATGTCAAGCTGGCGTGTGAATGGGAGGTATCGGTGTACAGGAGGGCTCACTGAATGTGTGAGAATATGAGTGTATTATGCTAGGGTATGAAATTACGCTTTGAAAATATGAGTGTATTATGCTAGGGTATGAAATTACGCTATGAAAATATGAGCGTATCAGTTGAAGGTACCCATTAATGGCACCATTCTATGAATCTATCGTGTGCCATGTAAGAGTACGGAGTGGGGCGGCTCTGGCAGCTCAGTTGTCACATCTCTAGTAGCCGCCTTTCATGAACTGGGTGTACTCCGAGGCATATCTCTGTCTGCTGATCTTTAGACCATCCAGGTAAACAAGACCGCTGAACCACACAATCATGTCCATCTCGTAGCCCCTCTTGTTTCTGAATCGTTCACTGCCAGCCTGCAATGAACCCACAGGCCACAGCTTGTCGTTTTTCTTCTTCCAGTTTAATAAACCATCCTTACTGTAGAGCTTGGTGTACTCGATGGAAAAAGCCTCAATGTCTTCGTAATCCTTTAAATTCAACGTAGTAGCCTCATTGAATGACTCTTCACTGCCATAATCACTATCATCTACATATGCTTCACTATCACCGTTCACAGTTCGTTGCATCTTGTCATAGAACACATAGGGATAAAGACCCTTGGTCAATGGATTCACCCTCAAATCTAATAATCGCAAACATCTTCTGAAACTCTCTGTGTATTTCACAACCTCATTAACATCCTTGATATTGTTACTTAATAATTTTAATTGCCTCAAGTACTGCAAACCTTGTAAACATTCTAATCCGGAAATCTTGTTGAAATTCAAATTCAAATCCATCAGCAGTGGAAATAACTTGCTGAAATTCAATGGCAAACTCTCCAAATTCATAGCACATAAGTTCAGATTAACAATACTCGAAAATTTACCCCCATTGCACTTTCTCAGTAAATTTGGACCCAATTCTAGCAAACCACCAGTTAGAGAAAGCTTGCGCAGCTTTGTTGACTGAAAACTGTGTTTAATAATCGCATTGCATAGTACACCATTTGACTGATACTTGATTGATATTTTCTCCAAATCGTCACCTAATCCAGTCAAGGACAATATGTTGTTTTTATCGGCACGTAGCTCTTTCAATTTTGGAAAATCAGAAAGATTCAATTTCTCAAAATTATTCATCACAATAGACAACTTTTTCAGACTTAAAAGTTCAGTGTCTCTGCATACCAAACTTCTCAAGTTGTTAGAATCTGCAGAAAAATAGATCAGATTGGGCAAATTCTCTAAGCCAGAAATCTCTGTTAGAGAGTTATTGTCTAGAATTAAATCTTCTAACAGCCAGAGATTATAATTCGCAAAATCTAAAGAATTCTTCAATTTATTATCTGATAAATTTAAGTATCTCAAAGATCTCAAATCCTGTATACCATCGACGCTCTTCAAAATGTTATCCTGTAAGCTCAGTCTAGTCAAGTTCCTTAAATTCTTGAAACATGTGAAATTATCAATTTGGTTGTGATCCAACTCTAAAACTTGAATATTTTGTAACGGAAAATCAGCCAGTGAATTCACTAAATTAAAATTCAGATTCAAAACTTGGACTGAGTCAGGGACGCCTGCAATATAAGATATGTTATTTTCGCTAGCATTAACATACCACACGTTTGGTGTGAACTCATCTAATCCACGTAATTTATCTAGTTTTTTATTATGAATATCCAGCTGCAATATGGAGTCCCAGTCTTCCATAGGATATGTTTCGGTTATAGCAGAAACCAAAGCGCTATTGGATTGTGAGAAAGACAAATCTCTGGTTAAATTTCTAGTCAAATTGGATTCTTCATTCTCGTCACCAGTCTCTGACTTTGATTCTTCAACTTCAGGTAATCTGAAAGAAACTTCTTGAGGCTGTTGTGTCGTCCGTGAGCCTTTCAATATACTCACTGATCTAGCGGTTGTGGCGTTTGCCTGTCCGGTTCCACTGGTCATATTGTTGCCACTAAAGTCCAAAAATACATCGCCTGAGTTATGTTCAGTTGCAGAATCATCCCCCAAAGAATTATATAACCTCTGATATTCGGTCTTGGAAATGTATTTCTTCTGTTGTTTGTCATAGACTTTATCCTTGTAATATTCAGCGGGAATAAAATTCATACCAGTAGGCCGTTTATTGGGCGAGTCAGATTCCTTTATATCAATTGATCTATAATATTCGTCATAATCACTGTCATTTTCTTGTCTCTCAACTGTTTCAACGTTATCCGATTGATTCTTTGCTGATCTTTGACTTAAGAGCTTGGACACTTTAAGTGAACTTCGAATTTTGGGAGCTGAAACGTGTTTACTTATGTCTCTCTTTTTAACGCTTTCCAAGTTTAGTTCTTTTTTCAGTTCATCCAGAGACGCAGCTACGTTTGCACTCAACCCGCTTCCTCCAGCATTGATGTCATGTATAGAATTACTGGATTCATGGTTAGCTTCTGAAACTTCAAAAATAGATTCTGTGCCCTCCAATTCATCTGCATCTGAAGTGTAATCCGATGACACATCACTAGTGTTGAGTGGCAAAGTTGGCCCCAACCTCTGCCTCAAGTTATTAAATAAATTATCACCATGTTTCATATATTCATTCGTATCAGATGTATCGTTAAGATTATTAATGGAGGGTATCTTATTAGCTGATGGAAACTTTTGTTTGGCTATTTGGTTGGTATCCCTTTGTCTCGAATTACCTAGTTCATCTGCATCAGAGGAGTACTCTTCAGTTATACTGTTTCCAGAATAAGTAATTGATGTTCCTGTCACCGATTCATCTTGAGTAAATTTAGAGGGATTTGTCATGAAGTTAGGAGCTTTCTTGATCAAACCATCATATAGAGCATCGGAGTTCGACATGATCTTGTTGATACCCTTGTCTTCATCATATTTGCCCTCTTCCCCCTTTTCATCTTCCAATTGCGTTGATTCTACAATCGAGGAATCTTTCAAGTCAGTTCTACCTTCTGCAAACAATTGCAAGAAGTTTTTCATTTTATCTTTTGTGTATGTATCTTGAGCAGAGCCAAACAATTTTAGAGGAGATTTTGGTATTAAAGAATCGTCCTTTAAGTTCTTCTTGTTTTTAGCACCGTTGTGGTTTGAATGTTTCGTTTTATTTGCAAAAGTATCAGGAATAAACTCTTGTGAGCTGTTTAAGGGTAGCCAACATAGGTCTTTTTTCTTCAACTGCTTTTTAAAGTTCTCTGATCTATACTTTTTCCAAGCTGCCATATCCCTAGCTTTCAGATTGACATTTTTTACCATTGTATTATTGTCACTCAACCCTAATAAAGCAGAAGCTCCTGGCCCTTCTGCCCCTATACTAGCAAATGGGTCCAAATTTCCTAGTGATGTATTATTCTCTTCATCATCCTGAAGCTCTAGATCGTTCAGCACACGAGTGCTCTCGGCACCGTCTGCGTGTTCTTCATCTGGCCAAATCTCGCCCTTCAGAATGGCCGGCATCCAAGGCAAGGTTTCTTTATTCGTGTTTAGTGTGGGATTGGGTTTTGTTTCTGTAGACTCTTTTTTCTCTCGGGGAACTCTATTAAAGTCTTCGTTCAGCAGGTACTTGTTCTCTGGCCTTTTGGCCGAACTAGGCACCGGCAACGACCGGTCGCCTGGACCAATCCCGCCAGCTCCCCGCCTCACACTCGCTTCTGACAACCCGGGCACATAGCAGTCTTCTGTATTCACAGTATTCGTGCTATACTGCTCCCCATCACCGCTCTTGTCCCAGTGCAAATCGTCAATATTTGAAGATGCCATCCTCGTCTTTGTCCCCATCCACACGCCTATTGGCTCGTTCTCTTGGTTTGCACTCGGTTCACCCATTACTTCTTCTCGTACCGGCTCTGCTAAATGTCTCTCTAGGGATCTTGGGCCTTACACCTGCTCTGTTCCTGCCATCCTTCCCACTACTGCTATCTTCTACTACAAACCAGCCAAAATGGTGTCCAAAACAAAAACAAAAACAAGGCCGTTAGACACGCGCCACGTGATTTGGTGTGGCGCGTGCTTTGGTGTGGCGAGTGCTTTGGTGTGGCGAGTGCTGTACGGGCTATTCATGACACTTGAGTCACAGATGTGGACAGCTACCATAGCAGTAAAGGGTACAGAAGGCTGCAGCAATGGCTGCAGCAAAAGTTGAGATAAAGGGGGCTATAAATAAACAATCATTTATGCATTTGGCGGGTGCAAAATAGTGGACGAAAAGGTATTCGAAACAAATAAGTGATATGGTGTGGTGAAGCCAAGGTGATGGATGCATGGCCAAAGTAAGCTAGTAAAGGCACTCACACGTGAAGGTGCTATTCAAGGCTCTCGACGTGCAACTGGAATTCGTCAAGCAGCTTCTTAAACTGGGCAGCTTCAGGGTCTAGCTGATCGTGCACGACGAATCCACGCAGTCTCTCCTCCTCTGCTAAGAGACTCATCTCGGAGGTGACTGTTTCGGTGTGAACGGTACCTTCCAACAATCCGGTAACCTTCTCCAGATCAGCGCCGGTTATATACTCCCAAAATTTGCCAATCTCGGTGTTCTCACGGTTGCCTCCCAAAAGCTTGTACAAAGTAGCCATTCCCTCGTCGGTGTTGCAGTAGCCGTAGATATTGACATCGACCGCAGTGTGGCCGTGTGTCGACCACCCAACTTGGGCTCTCACTGACACCATGTCGTTGAGATAATCAGATGGAGAGTGGATGTTCTCAATGACCTTGTGCACATCCTCGATCGTGTAATCCTTGATACCTAGATCGCCTTCAAATATCTCGGTTTTAATAAAACTCTTCAAGTCCTCACTCGATTTGGCCCTGTATGATGCCAACTTACGTGACAGGTACTCCCCGCTCTTTGTTGCGTTCAGCAAAGCATCAGGCTTCCATAGATATTCAGGGTAGCCTGGAGTCACCTGTCTACCTACAGCTAATCCGCCGGTTTCATGGTCAGAAGTGGAAATGACAAAAGTCTCCACGTCACTGGATTCTGCAAATTCTAATACTGCTTTAAACGCCTTATCGTACGCCAAGACTTCACGGACTTGAGCAGCTGGATCATTTTGGTGACCAGCGTGGTCAATTCTTGAACCTTCAATCAGTAGAAAGAAACCTTCGTCAGAGTTCTTGGTGGACTCTGATAATAAGTTCAAAGCAGTAACCACTTCTTCTTCTAGAGAAGGATGAACCTTTGGGTTTCTATCAAGGTCATAGGGGATATTATAGTATGCCAATAATGAAAGTAAAGGCAAGCTGGTGTTCTTGCCCAGCTGCAACTGATCAAACTCCTCCTTGTTTAGGGCAACGTTGAACCCTAGCTGTTTTGCTTCTTCGATCAAGTTCCGGTTATCATTTCTGCATCCCCCTTGGGAATCATGTGGTAAGTAGAAGCATCTACCACCGCCAATCATTAAATCGGTGACCAGCCCTAGGGACGTGTTAAAACCTAGCTGTTGGGAAGCAATCAAAGATTGCATCGTTCTGTAATCTGCATGAGAATTGAAAGCGGCAGGCGTTGCATCTGTCAAAGATGTAGTCACAACCAATCCCGTCTTGTATCCTTTCAATTTCAAGGCCTCAAGGATGGTACCGCAAGGGTTGGTTAAAGGGTCGACTGCAATAGCACCGTTGTACGTCTTGAGACCGCACGAAAACACAGTGGCTCCGGCGGCCGAGTCTGTGATCAGTGACGAGTTGCTTCTGGTTCTCGAGACTCCAATGAGGTGCTTGTCAAGCTCCAGGGTGTCGTCGATCGCCAAGTCGTAAGCGTACTGCTTGAAGTATCTGGCCATGTTGATGGACGCAGGCCCCGTACCGTCCGTCACCATCATGATGATATTCTTCTTCGCACTAGAAGACCCGTGGCATGAGGATCCCTTGTCCATGCTCCGCAGTGCTGTTTGCGCCGATCCTGACAAAGGCAGCAGGTACAAAACCACAGCTATGAACAGCGTCGTGAGCACCTGCCACTTCAGCCTTTGTCGGCGCTTCTGTGGATGCACTGCTGGCTCGCAGCTGCCTGTCCCACCCGTCTTGTCATCTGTAAATTTCATCGCTTGCAAAGTGCTGTATCTGTATATTCTCAGCAGTCTGCTGTGCTAAAACTACCTATATACACCCAATACACCGTCGACTCACCACAAGGGCACTACTCTGCTCCGTAGATGAACCAGTCCAGCCCGCCCGCTTCTCTATAGATAAGCCCATTTCCAGGGCCTCGGTTTGCCGTCTCGATTTTCCCGTGTGGCTGCTTTGGCCGTGCGTCAGCGCTGACGTCAGGGCTGCTGATAAGATGGCGCCAACTACCGGGCGGGCGGTGATTGGTGGTGGGTGGGTGGATGGATGGATGGATGGATGGATGGATGGATGGATGGATGGATGGATGGATGGATGGATGGATGGGTGGCTACATGTACACCTCAAGCGAAGAGATGGTTTATTTGTCAGATATACGTACAGCGTAAGGCATTGGCCCCACCAGACCAGAGTACTAGTAAAGATTTCAAGGTTTATGTGACTGGACCCGGTCCACTTGCAGTCCGCTATTTGGAGGTCAAATGGCAAGGCTCATCCTGGCCAAGAAGCCCGTGCACGTGCAGCAAAGGAGACCTCTCGTCTGAAGAAGCGGCGGCTGCCAAAGCAGGGGCCGACAGGAGTCCATCCTGTAGTGGGGCGTGCGCCGGCGACACAACGTACACGCTCTCAGAATACCCAGCCTTGTCCAGCTTCTTGATCAGCTTGTTCGTCTGGTTGTATTCTGGGGACTGGATAATGTTATCGATGAGATAGTACTGGACCGAGTTCATCAGCAGCGGGAACACCATCACAACAAACAGTAATTGGACATTAGGAAACCTGTCCGACCAACTCAAGATCCAGCTCGAAAAGCTAATAAACACGGGGAACTGGAGTATAATAGCGTACATCAGCACCTTCATCATGATCAAGCCCATGAAGTATAGCCCGAGCTGTTTCAAGTACGACGACACCAGCGGCGGGTTCCCGTATTGGCCGCTGTCTATCCCAGACACACGCAACCAATCCTTAAATATCCTAATCGTCACGTAGAGACACAGCCACAGAATCGGGATCCCGACAGTGGTGTCAAAAAGAATATTGAAGAAGTAGTAGTCGCAAGGGTTATCACACGAGTCGTCTCCGTTGCCATCGCCGCCACCCGCTGCTATTCCCAGCCAGTCATCAGAGCTGCCACCAATGATAGATATGAACAAATTCAAAAAATGGATGAACAATGCACCCAGTGCCTGTTTCGACACGTCAAACACCCATATCAGCCACGGTCTTCGGTGTGGGTACTCTTTCGACCTCTTGTATACGAGGGAAGACAGCGCAAGCAGCCCTAGACACACTTGAATGACTATCGCAAGCGGCCCCAGCAGCTCGCATCCGTCTGCATTGCCCATTTCTGCTATCCACGGCTGTCTGTCTGCTGGCTATTCCAATGCCAATGCAGACACCTGCCGCCATCGTCAACCACCCGCCATCACTGGTCTGTAATGTAGGGCGTTAAAGCCCTTCCCTGGAGTAGCCCTCACTAGCCATTATCGCCTGACACTCGCCCCCTCAGCACCGCCACTCGCATGCCCCTTTTCGGACGCCCCTTTTGCCGGCGTTTGCCAGAGAAAAGTCTTAGTAATGCGATTGGATGAACAACCAGTGTTGAGCTGATGATACTAGAGAGTATGAGGAGCAGATAAGTGTTGTATCGGCACCACATATCGCATATAGCACATAGTGATACAGAGCACCGCCTAGCATAGTTAGAATCACGCATAGAATGTCCGGAGCACCACAACAACCAACTGAATCGAAGCCAAAGCCATGCTGTGTCTGCAAGCCGGAGAAATCCACGAGAGACGAGTGCTTGCTAATCAACGGTGTTGACTCGCCAAAGTGCCAAGACATGATTGCATCGTATAAGTCATGTATGAAGGGATACGGTTTTTCAATCTGAGCAGCAGACGCCAGGCACGCCACTTCCTGTATATATACGTTATGTTACACTCACCTGTTTATAGCTACTAGCGTCTAAACCGCATATTTCGAATAAACCTGGATCTTTATTTATTATAGCTGGTGGGCTATTTGTGCTCTTGTAGTGGCTGTATTAGACGTACTTGCTGTGCTGGCTGTACCGGCTGTATTGGGCGTACTTGCTGTGCTGGCTGTACCGGCTGTATTGGGCGGTCACAGTTACTATGCCCATTAACACTTGTATTTGTCTAAAATGTACTAGCTGATATTTTTCTTGATAAACAAATATAGGTGGGTAGGGGAAAGATAACCGACAATGATAAAAACATAGATAAAAGATACATACATGTCATTTTACTCAACACTGTTGGCAACTAACTCACTCAAAACAGCGTCACTAGATCTGGTTTGATTCTTCATCATAACACCCTTAGAACTGGCAGCTAATCTGATCAAACAGGCAACCTTATCACCCTTGATGGATTTACCAAACAACTTTAAGGTATGATTAGAGCTGCTGACAACCAAATTACTCGATTCTAGCGGCATCATACTCAAGCTCTTAACAAACTTATCAATCACATCCTGTAAATTCAACTCATTAGAATCGCCCAAATTGTAGACTTGAGTGTTTTCGTTATCCAATTCATCCCATTCTTTGGTGAAGTTCGCAGTAAACTGTGGAACAATAAAATCGCCAGCACTGATGGATAAACTCTCGGTTGGATACTCGTCAGGGTAGCCTTCCTCACCGTCAAATGGTTCGCCAGTAGCCTTGTCAACTTCCTTGGTGGTGAAAGTCAAAACTGTGTCAAAACTGGCAATCTCCAATTCATCAGGTCTATTTCTAACAAATGAAACATAAATAGATCCAGACTGCTTTGGTTTCAAAACATCCAATGGAACAATAAACTCCTCACTATATGCAGCACCTTCATCGCCTTCTTCAACTTCGGTAACAACAGAAATGTCTTCGATCTGTGTAGTTTGTAATGTGTTTTCAACATTATATTGAATAACCAAATGCTCTTGAAAGATGTGCTTGACGGCAGTAACAACGAATTCCGCATCCTTGTCAGTCAACTCAACAGCAGACACAGAAGAATGTAATAACGTACCAAATTCAGCAATCTCTGGTATTAATGACAACTCCTCCCTGTATCTTTGTTGCAATTGAGCCAACTTAGCAGAATCGCTAACACTATCACCTTTACCTTCGGCACCTGATCCGGACTTGCCCGACTTTTTACCATTCAAACTCTCGTCACCAATAGAACCATCTTCCATTGGACCTTCCAGTGAACTGACCTGGGTCTTTAACTTGTATTGCTCGCTCAACAACTCTTCAGGAGAGATAGATGTCACAATACTGATATCAAATGGAGTGTCAAAAGACAGTTTGTCCTCATTGTTAACGTACAAATTCAATTGCTTTTCTAAGTCTGCCAACCAGAAACCAAATTGTGGATCCACATAGTCTTTCGACGAGGTTGTGTTCTTGGAAGATAAAAATTTCAATGCTAAAGCTGATCTGTCTCTCACTTCATCGTCAGCGTCTTGCAAACATCTCTTAAGTAAAATCTTGATACTCGTTGCTAGTGATTCATCACCTTCGATCAATGCAAATTTAGATAAAGCTGAGACTGCAGCACATCTGACAATGGAATTCTCCAAAACAACCCTGTTATAGATGTGTCTGACATACAAGCTTGGGTTCTTGGTGCGTGGACCTTGTTCACCAAGAATAAATATCACTTTTGTGGCTAAATTGGTGTATTCACAGTCCTCAATAAACTCACATAGCATGTCCAAAGACATATCTCTGGATTCAGGAATAAACTTGATCATATCTAAAATTGAATCGACAATGGCGGTTTTAATTGGTTGTCCACCCTCATCAGTCAAAAGATCATTCAAGAATTCTAGCATTGACTTGAACTTCTCTGGGAATTTCAATGATAGAGTACCAATAGCTTCAATGACAATAATCTTAAATTCGTCAGAGATGTCATCCATAAAGCTGGATATTGTTTTAACCAATCTGTCAACATTCTCAGCACTACCTGTCTTCAACAAGGTGGTGATGGAATATGTAGCGATAGATCTGTTAGAATCGTTAATCATACCTTCTAAATCATCATTACAGACTCTGATCTTTTCAGGCTCTCTCATTGCGATCTTGTTCAAAATTCTGACGGCAGCAAATCTTGTAACTGTTCTTGGCACGGTCAATAAAGTTTTCAAAGTGTTAATTGCAGCCATTTGCTGAGTAGGGTTGAACTTTGACAACGATAGGATTGTTTTTGCGGCTTCTAATTCAACCATGTCGGATTTGTTGTTGAGCCAGTTTTGGAAAACCGGCCACAGAGAGTTGGCCAAATTGCCGTCCTCTTCGACTAATTTACCGACAAATCTGATCAACTGCATAACAGCAAATGAGTTCATCAAAGGTTTTTGGTCATTTAATTGCTGAATCATCTTCATTAAAGCCATCTTGTCGTGGTTTCTCAAGTGGTATAATAGACCCAATGCATGGTATTGGTACGAGTAAGTGGTGGAAGGTAATCTGTAGTTGCCGTAATATTCGTGCATAGATTGTTGGGATTGCACAAAGGTCTTGGTAGCGGTGATAGCTTCTTGTGTCTCGTTTGTCCATCTTTTGACAACGTCCTGTGCAACAGGTAATAAATGATAAGATGACACCAAAGCAGCAGAAGACACAGATTGGTTTTTATCAACGACACAATTCTTCATGGCTCTCTCTGCGGCATGGATGGTTGAACCGTCCAACACTCTGGCCAGGGCTCTCACTGCGTTTGGTTTATACACGATTTCACCGTTTTGGATGTCTTTCATGATCGAAGCGGTTGCCATCAAGATATCATCCGAGATTGAGCATAACTCTTTAATAGCAAGGTACACCAATTGACGCAACGATGCATCTTCGTGGTGGAACAACTTAGAGATGGAGAAGAAAAGGTTCGTGGCCTCCACCTTTGGAAACGTCTCACCTGAGTAGATCAATCTCAGCAGTCTTGACAACAACAAGCGGCATCTTTTGGCCTGGACAGGGCTCGCATTGAACGCCTGCAGGCACTCTTGGTACACCGTCATCTTGTCTGGCAATGTGCCAGACTCCGCGTCCTCAAACTTCTTATACGTCAACGTCGACATGCTTCCTCTCGGTTCCAACGTGTCCTTACTATTTCCTCGTTACGTGTTCTGTTAGAATTCCACTCTTTGGAAACACGCAGCCCGCCGTTCAATTCTCTAGCTACCGCAATCCAGGGCTCAAAGCTAATATCCAGGCTCCTTTGGTACAACTGCCAACTCGGTCGCTGCTTCTGCTGTCACCCCACTGCCCTCCATCCTCTCTCCTCACCGTGTTCTCCCTCTACTTGTTGCACCGTTTGAACAGGTAATTTGGCCTCTGTTGTCAATGCTGATCGTCTGTGGTGTCGCGGTGAGGCCGGGTAAGTGGGTTTGGGTCGGTGAGCGGTTGACGCGTCGATCGGCGCGTCGGCGTCGTGGAGGTGGAGCCCGTGGAGATGGAGCTTGTAGAGATGGAGCTTGCAGAGATGGAGCTTATAGAGATGGAGCTTGTAGAGATGTTATACATGCGTAGAGCTTGTAGAGATGGAGCTCGTGGAGGTGGAGCCCGTGGAGATGGAGCTTATAGAGATGTTATACATGCGTAGAGCCCTTAGAGAGGGTCCCAGACAACTATATATGCCCCCGTGCCTCCATGCCCCCTCCCCCACCTCCCCTACACCTAAGCTACACCCACACATAAACACCCACATCAATCATAATACACGTCGTAAATATACAGACATACAGATATATTGACATGTAATTATACAAATATACATGCGCACACATTGTGATCTCATTGCATAGCAGCCAGCAACTGGTTCAAACAGTGTCTGATAGCAGGGTCTTCCCTTAGTATCTCTGCAAACGTGTCATCCTTAAGCGCCGCTGGAAGCCTCTCTTTCAATGCCACTCTCGCATCAAGATTGTCAGACAATCTGAGATAGCATCTAATCACGTGTCTTAGCAGTCTGGCAGTTGGCGCACCTGTGCACAGCTGTTCAATCATCAATTTCAATACATTGGACACTGCGTCAAACCTATCAAACGTCTGACAAACATATTGTAATCCCGCATCATCAATCAAAATCTTCTGCATGATGAAAATAGCAACCGTCTTTGATAGCTCCGAAGACGATTCCATGATCTTCAAGCACAGCGGAATTATCTCTGTAGTCAAGAGAAATTGAATCACTTCAGGAGTGTCGTTCTTCACTAGAGCGCCAATGACACCCAACGATGTCAATCTCAAGTATTCAAAAGGTCTCTGCTTGGAGTTTGTGTTGAGGAAAGGGTACAAAAATAACGGAATCTGGGCATTAAGGAATGGGGATCTTGTCTCTGGGTGAGATGCGACACATTGCAGCAGTGCCAATGCATTACACACACGGTTAGAAGCAGGGGTAGTCAAACTTGGCGGCGACAATAACGGGTACACAGCTATGATCTCCTCTAACAAGCTGGTCATGACTCCAAAAGAATGCCACAAAACTAACGCCAAATCGTCATAGTATTCCCTTTTTTTACCTAACTCCAATAACGCCTGCTCCTTATTAGGGCCATACACTAGTTCGATTATCCAAGAATACACTTTTTCGTCGTTTAGTGCCTTGTTGCCTGTGGAACTGGTAGACCCGGTGGAGCTCACCACGTCGGTGGCTGTGTTTATGTTAGCTAGCAGGGGGGTAGGTGTCGTATCAGACCCAGAACCGTTGTTGGTGCTGTTATTGGTGGTGCTGCTCACCTTAGCGGTACTTGCATCTATTGGCGCCTGTCGTAATGTAGAAGATAGCGGTGCTCCAGAGACGCCTGCAGCAGCAGCAGCAGCCTGCAGCTGTTGTGCTAAGAACGATGCGTTAGTCTGCTGTGGCTGCTGTTGGTTAAAACCAGCTCTTGGTGGCTGCTGCTGCTGCTGCTGCTGCTGCAACAGCGCAGCCGGATTGGACGTAAATGCCTGTCTCTGGTACATCTCAACAAGCAAAGTGCTGAAAGGAATATCCGACACCCTTCTGCATGCAGTTCCACTCTCCACTCAACACAGCAATGCGTCATCATTTAATCAGCACTCATCTTTCTCTTCGTCTTTTGGCCAAAAATTAGCCAAATGGCTGAAATCGCGTGGAGGCCTTTTAAGAGATTTTACGTGCTTAAGGAGAGCAAAGGGACTACTGGGAGAAGGGTATTAGGGCGTAGAGTATAAACATGTAGAGATGTATAGAAGGAAGGATATATGGCTATACAGGTTGCGAGTGCAGGGGGGCGGTCACATGAGGGTTGCCTGTGGGGGGACGGCGTACGCGAGTCTGGTTCTGGCAGAATGCAAGTGTTCCCATTCGACACCCTGAGGTCCTCTGATCATCACGTCCATTCTAGCGTTGTCTGCGTCTTGGGTGGTGTCTTGCTTGTCGCCAAGCCAGATATCGAGCACTGGTCTAAACCCGAACTTCTCGTATATTGGGATGTTGGAGAGGGCAGAACTCTCCAAGTAGGCGATACCGTTTGTCGGGTCGATGTGGTTATCAAAGATGTAATTAAAGATCTTCCTCACGTTACCCTTGCCTCTGGCCTGCTCTGTGGAGCCAAGGTACACCAAAGTCCAGAGGTTATCGTGTCCGGCGTGGTCGTCCTGCATGATGGACTCGCACGACTCGTGCAGCACCTTGAACAGTGTTCCAAAGACCCTCTTACGGCCCTCGGACCCAGCCATCCACGCAAACTTTGCAAACCCTGACTTGATCATCGTGGTGTAGCTCTCCACGTTGTGCGACTCTGGGTGTGACCACACTGCCACCGACTCGAACGAGTCCGACTCTTCGTGGTTGGCGCCCTTCACCGCCACCACAAGCCCTTCCAGGATGTGTGAGTACACAAACGCCTCAAAAAGCAACAGGTCACATTTATCCTTCAGCTCCGGCTGGGACTCCAAGTGACGTGTGCAGTATCTGGCCACACGGTCCTGGCCAAACGCTCTCTGCAGGCATCTGGCGGCCTTCTTGTAGTCTTTGAGCGTCAGAACCTCGGCCTGCGCGGAAATCAGTGGTTTTGTCATCTTAGTAGTCTTCTCAGTTGATATTCCAACTCTGTTGAATACTTGTCTACGAGTATCTAAGAATCTCTACGAATCTCTACAGTTCACCGCTCCAACCTTGGCCTCTTCTCCTTTGGTCTCTGCTTCTGGATCCCTCTTCCTTATATATTATATTGCTATTAGCCTTTTTAATGGGCTATTTAGTATATAATGGGCTGTAGGGTGTTGCCAGCCGGCTTTGAAACTCATCGCGGAACCTAGGTTTGGTGGGCGCACGACCCGGCGCGGCGGCAAGGGAAGAGGGAGAGGCAGGAGATGAAGGGAAGAGGGAGAGGCAGGAGATGAAGGGAAGAGGGAGAGGCAGGAGATGAAGGGAAGAGGGATGATGGCACTATGGGAGATGATGGGAAGAGATGATCGGAGGTGCAGGAGAAGGTAGAAAGAGAGCACGTCGTGTGATGTAACTGAACTAGGGTAGATTTACGACTGATGAGCCATGACTGATACTAAGGACGGTTAGGAGCAGATGTACGATTAAGCCCACAAAGGGCGATTAAGTAGACAGTTAGGGATCCGCTAGTGTACCTTTAAGGGCACACCAGCGTATCAGTAAAACACAGCTAAACTAGAGTAGAATGGGACAGCGTGGGCAGTTCAGCGAACCGGCTTGTCAACATGAATCATTTGGCTGTGGATATCTCTGGAACAACGTAACCACGTTTAGCCCTCATATCCTGTAGATACTTCCACTCAGATCCCTTCGGACCCCTTATCATCACGTCCATTCTGGCATTGTCACCACTAGGGTCGTTCTTGTCTCCAAGCCAGATGTCCGCCACGCACCTCAGGCCAAACTTCTCGTAGATTGGAATATTGGTCACGCTCGAGCTCTCTAAATACAACAGGCTCCCTTCAACGTCGATGTAGTTCTCAATCATAAACTCGAAAATGGCCCGGACGTTACCCTTGCCTCTAGCAGCAGGCGTGGACCCAAGGTACACAAGCGTCCATGCGTTCTCCAGACACTCCCGGTCCACAGACAGGATCGAGTGCGCCTCGTCGTGAAGCACCTTGAACATCGTATGGAAGATCCTCTTACGGCCTTCAGGGCCCGTCATCCATGCCAATCTCGCAAACCCTGACCTTATCAGCGTCAAATAGTCATCAAACCCCTCGCTTTCAGGGTGTGTCCACACAGCCACAGACTCAAACGAGTCCCTCTCCTCGTGGTTTTCGCCTTTGACTCCCACAACCAACCCCTTCAGCATATGTGAATGGACGTACGCTTCGTACATCAACAGATCACACTTCTGTTTCAGCTCCTGGTCGCCTTCCAAGTGACGTGACACAAACGTGGCAACGCCATCGTCTTCGCCAAACGATTGGAATAGTGTTTGTGCGGCTTTTCTACAGTCCTTGAATGTTAGGATTTCAACTTTGGAACGCTTCGACATGATGAGATGCTCGTGCTGGTGGATATCGTGCTGGCGAGCTTGCTGTTGTACTACAGCATCCAAACCCAAAGATGAAGCCAGCTAAGTCCAGTTAGTCACTTATGCTTCACTTTCTAGACTCTCATCTGTTTTTCGCCTGGGTTTCAGGATATGCCTCTCTGGACTCGGGTGTCCAGATTCGGAAACTATTTGGGGTAAATTGTCTATCTATCTAAATCCGCGTGCACACAATGCAGCTGCTCTCGTCATTCGCCTGTGTATCCGCCCTCCCCACAAGGCTGCGATGTGTAGCCGACGCCAGCGCTTCCAACCATCTCAGTTGCTAGCGCTCTTCCGCTTCTGCGCCCGCACACCTACCTGCGTCCGCACACCTCCGTCTCTGTCATAGTCTCCAGCAGCTCTGTCCACTTGTGCTGGGCTGCCTGTGGCCGGCTGTCCTGCGGTCTCAAGCGCCGTCATCGCGTCAGATCTGCTGGGGTTCATGTACCTTCTGTTTCGGGAACGCTGTTGCCGCCATGCGTTCACTTTCCTAATTGTGCAACGCAAGACTGGGCTGTGCGCCGGGTTTGTTCCCGGGCTGTGAATCAACCTGTTTCGGGCTGAGAGTAGGGCTAATTTTCAGGCTGTGCGCCGAGACGTGCTACAGAGAGGTGTAAACCTTAATTGATCTATTTTGCTGCTGTACAGAGTAGATAATACATTGGCGGGTATAGTGCTTGTTTGTGCGTGTGCATACGTCTATGCATGTATTGTTCTTCACTCAGCGCAGCGTTCTCATGAGATCCTCCACGCTCTTGGCGGCTCCATGGTGATGCAAGTGATGGTGGCTGTGAGTGTGATGGCCACCGCCGTTCCTACCACTGCCAATAAACCCAAACTCATCATCATCTCTGCGTATATCAAACAATTTCCAGAATTTTAGATTCTCGTCGGCTGCAACAGTGGCCAGCGTTGTCCCATCTGGTGATAGACAGCTGTTCAACACCCTGGATTCATGCGAATTCATAATCACGCCGGTTTTTTGTAGCGTTGGATAACTATACACAGATATATCGTTGTTTGGGTATCCATGAGTAGCTGCAATCTCGTTTCCAATACCATTTGAATAGCCCCATCTTAATGAAGAAACTTGAGATTCGGTTTCTATGGTGTTGACCCTGGCGCCGGTTGTCGTGTTCCAAAAATGAATTCTGCGGCAGCTAGAACCTCCACCGGTTGCCAATAATGAAGTTTGTGTAGGACACCAAGCCAAGGCCTTCACAGCCGCACTGTGTGCTGTCTTTGTAAACTGTGGTGTACTGCTGGATCTCACATCCCAGATATTGACAACGTTATCGTTACCTCCAGAGGCTAGTTGGGTACCGTCCAACCGCCATTCAATACCACAAACTTCGGCTACATGGTTGTTCATTTGCGAGGTTATATGGTTAGCACATCTCACATCGTGTTGATACATTTGGCCCGATCTTGAACCAGATGTTAAGTTGTGGTCAAACCAAGAATGTGAACTAACTCTGGTGTCATGTCCTGACATGGTTCTTAATTTTTCGTCGGCAACAATGTCCCAGATCTCTATTGATCCGTCTTCTAACCCGACAGAAAGATATGCGCCATCTTTTGACCAGCTAACAGAACAGACAATACCTTGACATTCGGCAGTCAAGTTAACAGATCCGGTGGTTGCATTCCAGCAATATACACAGTTCTCTAAGGCTATAGCTAGTATGTTTTCACTTGACCATGCAATCAAGTTCAAATAAAAGTCATCAATTAAGCCGGGAGCATCCAAAACTTTCTCTGGACATGTTGGGATTTTTTTCAGTCTTGCCTGTGCTGCCGCAGTCGATATACTGTGTTGACTCCTGAACATCTCGTTGGTCTTTAAACGTGCAGTTCTTTTCTTACTATCAGGTGCAGATGGCTGGAATCTTAGGATTCTCTCACCAATCTCTAACCCGCATGCCTGTGCAACGGAGTCCTTGTAGATCTTTGTATTCTGCGATTCTATATGGTCATTTGGTAATAAAAACAATTCAAGATTGTTGTTACCACCGTTATTGTGGTTTGCTGATTCATCATCCAACCGGTTGACATTATCCAATGATCCAGTACCAACTACGGTGTCAAGCGTAGAGCTACTACCGTTTTGGCTGTTCATCAGCAGTAAAGTACTGTCAGTATTTGTCAGTTTTCCTGATGTTGTCTGTCTAGAGGGAATGAATCTATCTAGTAGTTCATTAGTGCTTGTTCTACGTAGTTTCTTAGGCGATCCCCCAGATATTGATCCAGTGCCTGGC
The DNA here is from genome assembly GCA_003706635.2 of Ambrosiozyma maleeae (nom. inval.). Taxonomy (NCBI): domain Eukaryota; kingdom Fungi; phylum Ascomycota; class Pichiomycetes; order Pichiales; family Pichiaceae; genus Ambrosiozyma; species Ambrosiozyma maleeae (nom. inval.). Next base: position 161,621 of record PPLV02000012.1, read on the forward strand.
ACTGTGCCTGATGATGATCCAAACTTTTTACCGTATCCAAAGTTATCTTCAGATTTATTTCTCGTGTGGTATAAGGAATTCTTGTTGCCGTTTCCGACACTTGACGTCTGTCTTCTTGAGAGTATGGTGGATAGGGACGAGCCCGGTCTATCCAATGAATCCAATGCAAATGCACTTTTGCCAGAGTCGGTGTATTCATTAATAGCGGTATTACCATTTGCGGTCCAGTCTGATGAGACAACGTTGAACTTTGGAGAAATGACTTTCTGGCTCTCGTAGATTGATAAAGTCGAAGTCCTGCTACTGGACATCAAGTTCGGGCTCATGTTGTTGAAGACTGTTCTATGGCTTGGGGTATTAAATGGGGTCTTTCTGATTGGGCTATGTGACTGCGAGCGGTAATGCGAGTATGAGTGTGTCATGGTGAGGAGAATGTCGAATTGGAATGAGTGTGAAGTATGACAAAGCAAAAAGGAATTAAATGAAATGAAAGCGGTGGGAAAGTCACTTAATGCAGATGGAGAATTGAAATGGTATATGTGAGAGGAGTATGCAACAGAAATATCGGAGAGAAATATGTAACGGGAATGAGCAATTGGGTACACTGACAACTCTGCTTCTGCAAATGATATACCCACTCCCTGCTATCTAGATCTCTGCATGGCCCACTCTGTCCTCGGGTGTCTGCTTCACTCTCTTGCTCTGTTTCACGTCTTGTCTCTTCTTCCCTCTTTGGTATTTCTTCTTTCGGTTCATTAAACAAAAGAAGAAACCTTCTATTCAAACTCGATGCTTCTCTATTTACGTGTTTCCAAATTGGGAAGTGTAATAGAACGCAAATTTCATGTTACGTCACTGCTTAGCTCATTGCAGTGTACGTAATTGCTGACTAGTTTTGCTGACGTCAGCACTGACGTCTGGACCGTTTGGGAACGGACATTGCGGCTGTGCCCCGGGCGCAGGCAGCGTTTGGCCATGACAGCGGCACTGACATAGTCTGGTGTGGGCTCTGAGACCACAGCCTGTAGTGACACAAGGGCCAGCACACTCGTGCAACAGCATTGCTCTAGTAGCACTAGCATGGCGGCAGCGCCAGCATGGCACACCCTCCGAAACCTCTTCCTGTGGCCCCTAACTAACGGCATGCTTCAACCGCTGTGTCTCTTTATTCTCTTATTGTTCTTGAAAAAACCAGCGGCGCAGAGTGGAATAACAAGACATCAAATCGACGCAAATCCTGTACAATTCAAGATGTCTGAAAGGTAGCTGACGTTGAGCACATAGCATAGAAACTGACTCGCTCCTCTTGAAAGAGGTCCTTGCCACCACACCACATAACTACTGAGCGTCTCAGAGACACGGTCCAAACAACCTGGGACTGGTCGAGCACCCAATTAGCGTCATCTCACCCTGTATGATATAGCATACGCATAGACACCAATAGAATTGACCCACAATGACAGCTGCAGACCCTTATATAAGGCCGTACATACGACCTCGTCATGAGCTCCAGCACAATATATCGGAAAATGCCATACTGAGACCGTACAGCCAGATACTCTTTGTAAACTCCTCGCTTGACGACATTGACCCTTTGGCGTTCCAGGACATATCTAACTTGTCCAGAGCAGACTCTGAGACCTTGTCCGCTAAATCACAGGCAGCCAGCGCACAGCAGTTGTCCCAAAGAAATACACAGGTTGTGTCGGCTTCCTCAGCAGGTATCAGAGCCATCATATACCAGTTCACATCACTGTACATAAGAAACCCTGCTAAACTCTTCAGGCCATCGAGATTCGACTATCTCACAACTGCGAGAGCTTTGCTGCACGGCGAGCTTGCAACTAAACCGTGGAGTTATAGAACTCATTCCGGTATAGCAATGCTTTACCAATCGATTAAAAGAGAAGGCTGGAACTTTGTTCCTAGACAGATATTGCCTCCTATCATAATGAACTCCGCAGTTGGTGTTATCTTATACTCGAGTTACTTGACATTTTTGCAATACTTTAATAGCATGAGAAAGAAAGGTTTAGAGGATCCTAACCCATTTGATACTTTCCGTGCCGGGTTTCTAGCCGGTGCTTTATCGAGTTTTGCAGCTTCACCTATAGACGCTCTTTACGCTAGATCCACATATTCGGAATTGGTCAGCGGCAAGCATAATAACCTGTGGGAGTACGGCGTTCATAAATTGAAACAGATTGGTTTGGTTGGTGTATTTGCAGGCTTTAGTCTAAATTTCATAAAAGAGAGTCTTGGTTTTGCTTTTTATTTTTCAGTCTTTGAAATGGTCAAAAACCAAGGGTATCATCGTACACAGGACATGATAAATTGGTATACTTACTGGAAAGCACGCATTATCAACCGTGATCCAGAGCCTCAAATAACAAAGTATCCGAACTCTGAAAAGGCGCTACAGTTGTCCTTTATCTTGTTTGCCGGTGCAAGCGCTGCCTCTGTTTTATTGGCTATTCAATACCCTATCAATAAGGTGCAAAAGATCCACCTCAGTAGATTGGAAGCTTTGGATATTTACAATGAGGCTCACCTGGGCGAGACTAGACGGTGGTTCACACTGTATTACAATTCATACATTCAAACATGGGAAATCATTCTGAATAGATATTCGAAATCAAAATTATCTTGGCTAGGCTTTTTTTACAAAGGCTTTATTAAAACGAATTTGACATCTATCCCGGCAACTTCTATTGGTCTGCTAGTTTTTGAGATCAGTAGGCAAAGGTTGAGTCTTGATTTTGAAGAAATGTACGGAGAAAAAATGGTTGCTTGAAATGGTTTACAGCATAGATCGTGTATATAGAATTTATTTGCTAGCTTGAGCTCGAGACAAGAAAGTAAAGAGAAGAGTCAAAATACTCTCAGATGAATTTTCAGGTCCAATGGGTGTGGCACTAGAATAGAATATTATAATTAAAGAAGTAAATGAGAGTAAAAGCAGGGGAGACAAGCGTGTTCAATTTTGGTTTGTTCTCTTCAAGTAAGCGTTCCAACCGGCAGTCATGTATCTCTCACCTTCGACAACAGGGTCTCTACCCTTACCAAACAAGCCTCTACCAACAATGATGATATCTGTACCTGTTTGCATGACTGCGTCGACAGTTCTGTACTGTTGGCCGAGCGCATCGCCTGTATCGTCCAACCCAACGCCCGGGGTCATGATCAACCAGTCAAAGCCTTCATCCTGGCCGCCCATGCCGTTCTGTGCAATGAACCCAATCACAAAGTCCTTATCGCTTTTTGCGATCTCCACCGTCTGTTTGGTGTATTCTCCGTATGCCAAAGATCCTTTGGAAGAGAGCTCCGCCAACATGAGCAGGCCTCTTGGCTCATCGGTAGTTTCCTGCGCTGCCTGCTTCAATCCCGAGACAATGCCTGATCCGGTCACTCCGTGAGCATTCGTGATGTCGGCCCACTGTGCGATCTTGTACACACCGCCCTTGTACTGCAATTTCACCGTGTTTCCAATATCCGCAAACTTGCGGTCCTCGAAGATCATGAAATTGTGCTTCTTCGCAAGCGCAAGAATAGGCTCCACCGTGCCCTCGTACGTGAAGTCCTCCACAACATCAATGTGTGTCTTCACCAGGCAGATGTATGGCCCCAGCTTATCTAGCAGCTCCAAGATGTCCTGTGTCTTGGTTAAATCCACCGACGCACACAGGTTGGTCTTCTTCGTCTCCATCAGCTTGAGTAGTCGCCGTGCCACCGGAGACGCGTGCGTCTCCGCCCTTTCGCCGTACGTCTTGTGCTCCGTCATGTTCCTGCTGTCTCGTCTCTCTACCTCCACTCTCCTTCCCGGCCTTTCCCCTCTACACTTGCTCTTCTACCACCACTTCACCTCTTCAATCCCAATCCCCTAATAAAAATTTTCATGCCTGGGAGTCTGCCAAACCCCTTCTCTGTGTCAGTAGCCCCGGCGAAAAGTTGAAAATTTTTGGTGACGAAATGAAGGGCAACAAAAGGATAAAGAGAAGAAGGAGAGCAGGAGGGAAGGCATGGAGGGGGGAGGGGGGCAAGAGAGCAGGAGAGCAAGAGAGGATTCGGAAAGAGAATCAAACAGACAAGATGGATCAACTAAACTACAAGGAGCAGCAGGAATTCCAAAAGATTGTGGAGCAGAAGCAAATGAACGACTTCATGAGAGTAAGTAGAGACAAGCGGGTGGCCAGGGCGGGCCACGGCGTGGTGGAGTGAGTGGGAATACTAACGTGCAGCATATGCCTTTTCCGGTTGTGGGATTGATTTGAGCAGCTTTACACGAGTCTAGTGGACAGATGCTTCAACGACTGTGTCAACGACTTCACATCCAACAAGCTGTCCTCCAGGGAGGAGTCGTGCTTGAACAAGTGTGCCGAGAAGTTCTTGAAGCACTCTGAGAGAGTTGGCAGCAGATTCCAAGAGCAGAACTCGATGCTAATGAACCAAATGAGAGGTGGTAAATAAGTTCACTCTGTATAAATCCTACACTTGTATTTAGAACTGATGTTATCTTTATTTTTATACTATTTCCCCTGTTTTGCTATGTGTTTTTTCATCCTTGGCATGGAACTCAATATATATTAGCCACATGAGGACGTTTCAATCTAGAAGAAAGCGCCAAAGAGCCTAGACGGTTCAGGCAAAAACAGCCCTACAAAACATATCTTAACGTGCAAAATTAATCGTACAAACTTGATGAGTAAATATCTTAGATGGGAATACGAGACACTCCGTTCAAGTCTCGCTGGCAGTCTCTCTAAACATGTCAATCAAACTGCTGGCCTCCTCCATCATCTCAATGGTCCATTTATAGGTCTCGGTCTGACGAGTGTCATTGTACATGACCGCATTGCTGAACATCAGCTGCAACTTGAACTCCAACTCTTCAAAAGTGTCAATCTTGCCGGACTTGATCTCCTTGTTCAAGGTCTTGAGATCAACAGGTGTCTTGATCAACTTGTAATATTTAGGCTCATCGTGCTTATTCACAGGTTGCAAAAACATCGAAGAAAACCGGTTAGAGGAAATCTGATTAAGCAATTGAGTAGACAATGTCTGGAATCTCTTGTTCTTGTGAGCTTGTGCATGCGACGCCGAAAGAGTTACGTCTAAACGACGCTTTCTGGATGCACCATTAGCCTCAGGCTCCGATGGTGGACTTGCAGGTTCGGGTGTTGGCGCAGAAATCTCGTCGTGATTGAGCCCTCTTCTCTTGGATATTAAGCCTTCCAATTTGCCATCTTCGCAGGTTTCTTCCGACTTTTTGCCATCAGGTTTCTCCTCCTTGATAACCAATTCCTGTCTTTCTTCGGCTGAGTACGTTTCCGTCTCAGTTTCCTTCTTGTCCCCCTCCAGGTCCTCGATTTCTTCTTTCTTCAAAGTTTTCTTGTCTTCGATATGTGCTCCCTCCTTTCCTCTATCCTTTGAAACCACAATCTCTTCCTCAGTTACCTCTTTGCCCAACCCAGAACGCCCTGCAGTTGCAGCTTCTTTTTCACTTTTTTCTTGATCATCAGTGGCAACCTCTTCTGTCTCTTCTTCTGTGTCTTTATTGTCCACATGTTCATTCTGAGGAGGTTCTTCATCTGACTCAGACATTTGGACAGCATGTTCTTCATTTGCACTAGCTGCAACTTCTTTAATGTCGTCCAGCTCTCTATAATCTTCAGTAACTTCTTCGTGTTCTAATGCAACATCTGATTTTGCAATCCTCGTAACGTCACCCTCTTTGGTTGACTCAGTGCTTATATGTGATTTGTGTGTCTCCTTTCCAACCTCCTCCATCATTTCAATGTTTTCACCATCTTCTGGCGCAATATCGTCTGATGCGGGAGGCAGGCTAGCGTCAACCATTTCCTGATCATCCTCTGATGAATCATGTTCAATTTCATTGGGAGACTTGGACACATCTGCAGCCTCGCCGACCTTGCGCTGTTCAGCAGATGAGGTATCTTCGTTGTTTGACTCGTCTAAAACATCTTCACTTTCAGCTTTACTATCACTGCTTATGATATCAACTAATGTCTCATTGGCGGCTCGTTTTTGTTCCACTGTGATGGCAGGTTGAACTTCATCAGCGCCAAATGGTGGAGTAGTGTCTTTATTTATTTCACTAGATTCAATAGTGTGTTTGATCACATCCTCTTCTAAAACAACATCTATTCCTTTTTGAACAGTTTGAGCATTTTCCAGTATCTTATCACCTTCTTCCTCATCATTAGCCTCCATAGACTTTAATGCAATGCGGTCCTCGTCAGCTATCGTTGACTCTTCAATGTTAGACATTTTCTGAGTAAGTTTGGTTTCTTCTGATGCCCCCTTAGTTCCGCCTTCAGTAGAAGAAACAGTAGTGTTCAATTCATTGACGGAATTATCCGTCTCAACTGTCTGTCCATTGGTCATCATATAGTCACCATCTCGATCTTCAGATTGGTTTATGATTTTCTGAGAGTTCAACGCATTCTTCTCTAGTTGGTCCATCTGTTCAGAGGTCTTAACTGTTTCAGAATTGGTTGACTCTTCCGACAAATCACGGGCAGCTCCACTATGCTCTATGGAATCCAATAATACTTCGGATGTGGCAGCTGTTTTGAGCTCTTGATCCTCTTTTGGAACCAAAGGTTTATCAGCCTTAGGCGCAGCCGGTGAACTATTCTCACTCAATGTTTCAGTTTTGCTATCAGCGGATGTGGTTATACGACTAGTTGGCATTGCTGTAGTAGGAAATCTAGAGGTGATTTTTAAAGGTATAGGTTGCATATTGGAGATGGACTGCTTCGTAATTTGGACGTCTGCTTTAGATGAGACTTGAGCTTCATTACTTGGAGAAACAGACCCTGATGAATTATCTGATTGTGTGGTCTTTTGAGATTGAATTTGAGACTTCTGGCCATGAACATGTGGCTGTTCTTGTGTATGTGGCGATGCTGGTGTGTTTGGATCAGTCTGAATCTGGACAATCGGCTGCGATTTCTGAGGCGTCTGGGAGGCCTGCTGCAGTGATGTCTGCTGGCTTGAACTAGCAAGTTTAGCGTTATCTTGTTCTGGAGTAACACTGGTCCGTGTTGTCTTCTGTTGCTGGGTTTTCTGTGCTGCTATTTGCTGCTGCATTTGCTTCTGTTTCTGTGATCTTAGTCTGTTTATGAATTCCTCATAGAGTATCTTATCCTCCACCTTACCATTTTCAATCATTTCAATTTCATTTTTTTTCTTTTTGTAGTTTGTTTCCAGGCCGGTGATCTCCTTCAATGTTGCATTTTTGTAGTTGTTCAATATCTTGATCAACCTGTCTTTCACTAGGGATATGTCAATCTTATTCGACAGCTTGAACACTGTGGTTTTTGGAATCTGCTGTATCACCTGCTCATTTCTGCCATCCGGCCCTTCGATAGCCAAGGTTTCGGCTATCACCTGTACAATCTGTATCGGGGTCAAGATGTTTCTGATCACCATGTCGCCGTTCTGCTTCTTCAGTTTAATAGTGTTCAGCGACCCGTTAATGTCCAGCAAGTCAAAATCGTCGTTGATTAGCGGGTTGTTGTTTATCATCTTCTGGAGCTGGATGATGTTGAACGAGATGTCCTTTCTTGGCGGCTGCGACTGCTGGGCCGCAAGGTATAGTGAGTGTATGTGCTGCAACGTGACAATCTTCTGCAAGATCGTCACCTGGTTGTACATTTCAACTAGCTCTTCCTGCGTAGGCATCGTATCTGTGTGCTCCTCTGTGCGCCTGCGCGTCTGTCCGCTTCTCTCTTGCCTAAGCTCAGGTACTCCCTGTCTACCCCGCATACCCCCTGTATCTCTTTCTTCACTTCCCCCTGCTCTCCACCCTCCCCGACCTCTTCATCAAGCCTGGTGTTCCAACCTCCAAACCCTGTGGCCTCAACAAGAAAAAACGGGCTTTTCCACAGGCCTGCCAACTTCCAGGACCGTGTCACTTGCTATCGGGCGTGTGTGGTTGAGGGCCATGTCTAGAAGATTGGAGCTGAAGAAGTGAAGGATACAGAGAGAGTGGAGCTGGAACTGGAACTGGATCTGGAACTGGATCTGGAACTGGAACTGTGACTAGTGTGCTGAGGATAGCTATGTCGCAGGAGGAACGGTGGCAGGCGACAGATGCAGCAAGGGAAGCGGTCGTCGGGACCGGCGAGGAGCAGGCGGTGGAACTGCAGCTGCCGGACTTCTACCCGCTATCGACGAAGAGCAGCGAGTCGATGAGCAGGGCAGATGGGAGTGTGGATATCTACACATACCACAAGAGCGTGGACGAGCTGATCAGGGAGATGCTAGACAACCTGGCAAGCGTGGTTGACAACAAGGTGGAGGCTCTCCACCACAGCCTGATGGCGGGAGAGATCACACAGACGGAATATGAGCGCCACAAGAAGTCCTTATCCACCGACGAAGCGGTGGAGAACACAAGAGAAACAGTGAGAAGACTGTTCGGCAACGCCAGAAACATGGACTCCTTTATTGAAACGTTCGCCGCCTTCCGGTCTCACCTCCTAGATAACAACTTCCCAGAGATCACCATCGATAACCTACACGAGTTTGTTAACGTTGAACATCCACCTCAACCACCCGCAGATACCTTTAAAGAGCTATGGAAATCACGCCAAGAGACAGACGCTACGGGAATGGACGACGCAATCAAAGGTTTCATGTCTCTCTTTGAAAGAAAATTATATGTGATGATTAGCCCTACAGAGCCAATCCCACTTCGATTGGAAGACACCAATACCGACGCCGACCAGGAAGACGCCGAATTGCAGATGGATGGTGGTGTTATAAATCTCACGTGTCCAATATCACGTACATTGATTGAAACCCCGGTCGTGAACTCAGCTTGTGGACACTGTTACGACTTTAGATCGGCTAAAGAGTTTATAAGCCGAGCTGCTTCTCGTTCTTGCACTTGTCCCGAGTGCGGTGGGCCGCTTCTGTTAAGCAACCTAAAGCCTGATGATATTATGTCCCTTAGAATCCAAGCAAACAAGAGGGATATGAGACTGGAAAGTATCAGAAAGAAAGGCTTGCAAGATACAATAGATAGATTGTAGTGCTTTAATATGTTCCCGGTTGTGTAAACTACTGATTGCCTTAAATCATCAAAAATACAATATATCTTAAAAATACAAAATAATATAAAGCGTGCACTATGAGTGAAAGGTGAGATACCAGTTTGGTTGTGCCCAGTATCCGTCGTATGGGCCCTTTCTGATAGCATTCTTTTCCACTAACCAATCCAACAAAATCTTTAATTCAAATGGTTCTAAAATAGGATACATTCTGTCTGCTAACTTACTTAGCGGAACACCAGCCTGGAAAACAATTGTACGCAGGATTGTGGAAACACATTTCAACCACAATGTTTTATTGAAATCACCATTTAAGTCTATCCAAATTCTCGAGCATGGTGTTCCTGAAGGTGGAGCCAAAGTCTTAATCGCATACTCTTCCTTCGAGCTTATGTATCCAGACACAACAAAATCAGACTCGAGTTTACCTCTTTCTTGGGATTTGGTGATATACGTGCGTAACTTTGGTGGTCTTGAGTCAACCCTATTAATCTCAATTCTGTTTTCGGCAATCAAGTTCATAAGTGGAACAAAACTTCCGTCAAAGGAAAATGGCGATAATATAATACCTTTATTAACAGAACTAGACTCTTCAAGGATTTCATACAGTCTAGAAGCCGACTCAAAGAACTGTTCATCAAATTTGTTATCAATAATCGTCATCAATTTCTCCGTTAGCATGAACTTCGTTTGAGAAGATTCACCCAAAAATGCAATAGATTTGTTATCCTCAAGATCACTCAATGCTCTGGCATAAACACTGTTAGAGATGGAACTGAATAGTTTCTTGGCCTTCTCCGAGCTAAACTTCTCAATACTAGTAGCAAACAAGGCTTTCAACTTTGCCCTGGCAACATCCAGAACATCTGGATTAACAGCTCTCATGTTTGTTTCCTGCTCTGTATCTTGGTGAACTGGGTAGGTAAAGTTAGCTCTCATATACTGACCCTGTCTATCTAAGATAGAAAGCGAATCCTTAAAAACATCAGTACCCTTTTCTTGAATATGAGGTTGAAACACCTGTCCTTTAAAATTCTCGTCGTAATCCCTGTAAAGATCTACTCCAGAATCCTGATTAAACAAACTGACATCCACAGACTTCCAGAGTTCAACAAATTTATGCAAACTAAAGTTATTCAGATCCTCAAGAGTTACCTCCCCATTCTCAATTGCATTCATTAAGATTTTTTCCCAATTCTTTCGAGACCTTTCAAGGGCTCTAAAGCCAATAGTACGTCTGTAACCTGGCCAAATACGTCTGATGACATCTGCTTCATACTTACCATCAAAAGCAGATGATATTGTTGGCCAGTCAATTGCCTGCACGTTATTTAAGGACTGACAGATGATGACACATCTCACTAATAACATGATATCCTTGTTCTGCAGTTTAACGGATCTACGTTGTTTCTTTCTAACGCCACCTGAGACAGCGCTAGAATCAGCTTCATTGGCATTAAATGCGGAAGTATCCTGAGGACGAGTTTCAGACTTCTTCTTATGCTTCGGACGAACCTTCTTTCTCTTTCTAGAATTATCCATAAGTGGTGATAGCAAATCATCACTAGCATCAAGCGTGCGTTTGGAGGTATATCTACCCTCGGCAGATATACCATCATCAATATCGAATCCATCTCCATTTTCATTCTCAATCTTTACCCGAACCCTTCCTTGGGCTGGTCTTCTTGCCGCCTTTGCTCCCAATCTTGCCTCCTTAGCTTCTGATGTTAAAAGAGTGGATTTTCTAGTCTTTCTTGGGCTTTCAGCTTTTGGAAGACAAGGAGGAGGATGTTCAAAGAAATGAACATCATTTAAGTTCACTGTACGAACATTATCAGAAATTTTAATAAAGACTCTATTGTCAACTTCATTTAATGCCAGTGCTTGCGAGATGCATCCTTCAGATGGAGGATTTTCGACTGACTGAAATGTTGGAACCATTCCTTTTTTCTCAGACATTTCCATAACCGTTATCATCTTCCCCTGTTTTTCCCAATAGGTGGCATCATTGCTCAAAGTCCTCTTATCCACTAGATAGTCAACCTTCAATAGTTCAGAAATCACTCTCTGTGTAGCCAATGATCTAACAACACAACGCTGCTCGTCAACATACTTAAGAAAAATGTCACGTCTTCTCGAACGTCCAAAATCTAATAGAAGGGAGCTTTCTGATTGTGCTTCCTTTTTCGCAGAGCTATTTCCTGATTTCGATTTAGAACCGCCTGCTGATTCACTGCCACTCATGTCTTTGACTGCAGCATTGATATCATTTATAATTTGATCTATATGAACTGTCTCTTCGTGCTCAAACGTACTTGTTATATCATTGACGTTATTTGAATTGGTAAGTTCATCATTATTGCCTTTTTCGACAAGGGAAGCAGTTGGTTCATCAGCCAAACCGGTGGACAACTCAAATTTCCTGTTTTCTATATCAGTTAAAGCAAAGTTATTTTTGGTAGCGTCTAGTGAATACCAATTATCCCCAACAATAACTTTAATAATTTCCTTTTTCAAGGGAGGAAAACTTTGTAAAAATCCTTTTTCTATTCCAGGAAAAAGAATAAGTTTATTGCCGTTTTGTAATGTACCAACACGCATTCTACTCCGATTAAACTCCATATTTTGCACCAATGATGTTTCAATAATGGAAGGTTGGTTTTCACCGTCCAAAAGAGAATAATTAGAGTTGATTGGAGTCTCGTGAAATTCTTTACCACTGGCAATCGTGAAATCTTTCAGCGTATACAGTCTGTAGAATCTAGTCTTGCCATCAACGGCCTGGAATCTTTTTAAGCATCTGGAATCATGCGGCAGAGTATCGCTGTCTTCATCTGGAGCAGTCATCTCGATTAGCGTGGTGCTTATCGGTTTCCACTTCTTTGCACCAAATATTCCATCAATTTCAGCGACAGGAATGCCAGGGCTATCCCGAGCAATATGATAGATCTGATGGCTCAATGGAATTTGCGGGATATATTTAGCAGCCTGGGATTCTGTTTTGTTTTCTTCTGTGGTGGCTGCTGACACTCCGACGGTTCTTTCCTCTTCGTCATCGACGTCCTCGTCTTCTTCCCCTTCTTCATCATTGCCATTTTCAGAGGCATTTTCTCTTTTAATGATCTTCTGTACATCAGATGGAGACTTGGTAGATATATCTTTTATAAGTTTATAGCCACTTATAGCTCTGCGTCCATCCTCGACAATTGAAACTTTCTCAAGGTATTTCTTCTTCACGAGATGAAGTATGATGCTTCTAAATCTTCTTCTTTCATTGCGTATTTCTGAAATCTCTAACTCTTTTGCAAGATCTGCAAATCCACGAACCTTATTTGGAGCATCTTTTAATAGCTCGATCATTTTGATAGTCACTGTAGTACGGTCAAACAAACTCCCAGGAGTGAAATCGGCAAGATATTTAACGTGGACCGAGATGTATGTTTTTGTCTTGTAAAAAGCGGGGAACTTTTTAACCAACCCTGCAGCCTCAAGCTTCTGCAATCTAGAAGTTAAACTCCGCATATCCTGTCCTGATTGCTTTGTCAAATCTGGAGAGTAGATACCTTTCTCCTTTGATTTCGCAATGAGCTTTAATAGCTCATATGGAAATTTTCCCAACTTGTTGTCGTTCAATGGCCGCCCAGTTAGGTAATTGCACTGATATTCCTCGTCAACTTTCAATCGAATGCTATCTTTATCGTGCTTGCCCATAAATGCCTCATAATCAGCGGTATTGCCCTTATCTGGGCCGTCTTGGATTTTTTCCAATTTCAGCTGGCCCTTGGCGGTCTGTGATTTCACGCTGTATATCAAAAACTGCTCATTCTTATTCAACCAGCTCCACACCATTGTCTTATAGAACTCGTCCAGCGTGCCCTCTTCCTCTTTCTCAGGGAAGCTCGCCCTCACAATGTCCCACAACTCATCTATGGTCACGCCAAACTCCCCAGACACGCAGAGCGACTCTATAACCTCAGAGACTATTTCATCTGGAGAACGCAGCATCTTCTTATGGTTGCACACTCTCCAGGATTTTCAGATGATGTTTCTGCACTTAAACTGCAACCACCCAGTACCAATCCCTATCTATCCACTCAACTGATCCCTCTTTGCTTATATTCATTACTCTTGGTGGTGTTTTATCTACAAAGAGGAGCCCACGCGATTTCTAGAAGGGCGGTGATGTGGCATCCGTGCACCAGCAGTGGGACGGTGACCCTGTGACAGTATTCTTTGTTGTGGCGTCGGGCGAAGTTGGAGGGCTAGCTTCAGGTAGCATGGCGTAGAGCGACATGCTACTAGTTGATAAACATGTAAGAACCGGTGCATCTGCTTGCTACGTTATACTATTGGTTCGCTCTCATGAGTGTTTTCCAGTAGTTTGTTGTTAGGTGAGGGAATAGAAATTTAGGGAGGTTGCGATTTTATTTTGGCAGTACGCAAAAGCTTGCTACTGTGAAGGAAGATCAGTGTGATAACACCCAAGATGTGCTGTCGTGGACCTTTTCAAGTACGTATAAACACACACCGGTGCAGCTGGCTGAAAGTTGGACCTGAAAGATGGTGCTATGAAATCTGTGTGCTCTGGTGGCCTTCTTTAGCAGTTTATTGTTCTACTATCCCACTCTCCCCGTATCCCCCACTTCTGCTACAAAGTTACATTGTACTTTTCCCCTCCCGCATTTCTTGTATCATAAATAGCTTTCCAACATTGTCTTTCCCGACTCCATAAGTCTCTCCACTATTTTCTGTAATTCAACAGTGGGGAGCAGAAAGCTAATAATAAGGCCATGTTGGCTCGGTGCTGGTACAAGCACACTCGCAAAAAACATATCCGATACCAGACTCGACCGGATACTTTTCGATTTGAAACAGTCCGGTCTGTCTAACAGACGACAAAGTGGTCCTCCGAATGGCTGCACTCGCTACCGGGACCTAGTTTATCCTATGTACAACAAGAATAAATAATTCCCTTCATAATTGGGATACAACTGCCGATCCGGAAAAAAGTTTTTCCTTGCTTAAAAATTTTCAGTTGAAGCAAAAACAGGCTTCTCGGACTCTAAGACGTTTTCAAAGGCCATCATAGTAATTCTGTTAATCCTAGATTCAAATTCTAGCACAACATCACACTAGTCCGCATAATTAAGAGTTAACAGCATATCATTTGCTCTATTCACCATATGTGAACAGTATAGAAAATAATAAAGTGCAGGCAGGTATAGACAAATACTGGTCGGAAGAATTTCCTAAAACGAACAGAGCTTCCGCAGTCTTTGATTTTAGTCTTTGAAATCCGAAAATTTTGAAGACAGAATTATGTTTGAAAGCCGTAGGATAGAACCGGAAATACTTTGTGTTTGGAAGCATGCGGGAAAAACGTCAGCGCTCCGATCCCGATGAAGCCAGCCAACCAGAAAAGTATACACCGGTAAGTCTGTATGAGAATCTACACAGTGCGGTGCTTACCTGTTTTGTCACAAAGAACCCCATAGGCAAAGTGTAGGCGTTATTGGATTCTTGTTGCAGATTTTAAAACTATTTCATAGTAAATAATGTATTGCTATTTGAATTTTTCTAGAAACAGGTCAGTCACAAATCCTCTAATTTTATTACAAAATATTTGATTGACTCGTTTTAATTTACTAGCAAACAAAATGATTTATTCCTTGGTATTCGAATTCTCACCCTCAACTACGTGCGCCAATACTCCAAGAGGGTGCCGCTCTAGACGCGATGGTGAAAGAACGCCTTCTCCGGTACTAAAACCCTTTCTTTTGTGTAAATTACGCCTTTCCGAAGAGTGTTTCGGATAATAAGTGGATTCGTGGTGGTTGGTGGTCGTCTGCTTTCTTTTTTTTTTGCCCTCAGCCCCGTATGAAAAAACAAAGTTAATCCGCAAAACAATTGTGTTTTTCCGGTACAGCCCGTGCCGGGCGGTAAGAGCAGAGTATGAGGGGCAGCTCTGCTCCATCTCCGGCTCGCTGTTGCCAGTTCTGCCCCTTATTGTAATCCTCTTTTTATGACTTTTTCCGGTTCGGTGTGTACAAAGGCCGTTTACCAATAAATGAATAAACAACAACGCCATTTTTTAGTGTTTATTTGTTGGAAGAAGGTTCGCTGTACTGAGGGGGCCCGACCCCCAGTTTCCTTCCCCAGTGCGGGACACCAGTTTGCGGGTGGTATACGTGATTCTGCCGCTTGGTTTAAAAAGAAACATTGCGGGAAAACTATTGTCATTTCTCCATTTTCATTGATTATTCATTCAGCTTTTCTTTTCTGGTACTGTGGACTCATTTTTGCGACGAGTTTTTGTATCCATGTTATGTTTTTGTTGTCTGTTTTTTTGCTTCGGGCTCAATAGGTGCAAATGCTATAAATTAAGTGTACTTCGCTTTTGAATTTTTAGACTGGCTTCTCCCTCTCCTTTCGCCTTTATTATTACTTTTCTTCCAGTGTCAAATTTTATAAAATTTCTTATACACACATACACAGTAATGTCTGCTTCAGATAATACTTCTAAGATATCTGACGATATCCAAGCTTCTCCAGCCCCGGAAAACATTTACGAAGACAAGACGGCAACCAAATCTGCATTTGGTGATGCTGCTGAAGCACCAACTCAGCCAAAGTCCGCCTACGTCTTTATTGGATTATTGTCTTTGTTGGTTGCCTTTGGTGGTTTTGTCTTTGGTTGGGATACTGGTACCATTTCTGGTTTCGTCAACATGAGCGATTTCAAAGACAGATTTGGTGAAGTTAATTCATCCGGTGAAAAATATTTGTCCGATGTTAGAACTGGTTTGATGGTTTCCATCTTCAACATTGGTTGTGCTATTGGTGGTGTCAGCTTAGGTAAATTGGGTGATATGTATGGTAGAAAGTTGGGTTTAACTTACGTCATGGTTATCTACATTGTTGGTATTGTGATTCAAATCGCTTCTGTTTCTTCATGGGTTCAATACTTTGTTGGTAGAATTATTGCCGGTTTGGCTGTCGGTGCCGTGTCAGTCATCTCTCCAATGTTTATTGCTGAATCTGCTCCAAAGGCAATCAGAGGTGCTTTGGTCTCCTGTTACCAATTGATGATTACTGCAGGTATCTTCTTGGGTTACTGTACTACTTACGGTACCAAATCTTACACTAACTCTGTTCAATGGAGAGTTCCATTAGGTTTATGTTTTGCTTGGGCTTTATTCATGATGTTTGGTATGACTTTGATGCCAGAATCTCCAAGATACTTGGTTGAAAAGGGTGACATTGAAGGTGCTAAGAAGTCTATTGCTTATGTTAACAAGATCTCACCAGACCACCCATTTGTGAACGATGAAGTTGATACTATCTACACCTCTATTGAAAAGGAGAGATTAGCTGGTAACGCCTCTTGGGGTGAATTGTTTACTGGTAAGCCAAAGATTTTCTACAGATTGATGGTTGGTGTTATGTTACAATCTTTACAACAGTTGACCGGTAACAACTACTTTTTCTACTATGGTACCACCATTTTCAAGTCTGTTGGTTTGAGTGACTCCTTTGAGACCTCCATTATTTTAGGTATCGTCAACTTTGCCTCTACCTTTGTTGCCTTGGTCACCATTGACAGAACCGGTAGAAGAACCACCTTGTTGTACGGTTCCGTCTGTATGGCCATCTGTTTGCTAATTTTTGCCGCCGTTGGTGCCAAGCCATTGTATCCAAACGGTTATGACCAACCAACCTCCAAGAAGGCCGGTGATGTCATGATCTTGTTCACCTGTCTGTTCATCTTTTTCTTTGCCATCACTTGGGCTCCAGGTGTCTACGTTGTTGTGTCCGAGACATACCCATTGAGAATCAGATCCAAGGGTATGTCTGTTGCTACTGCTGCTAACTGGATGTGGGGTTTCTTGATCTCTTTCTTCACTCCATTTATTACCAAAGCTATCAGATTCTACTACGGTTTTGTTTTCTTTGGATGTGTCTTGTTTTCTATCTTCTTTGTCTTTGCCTTTGTCCCAGAGACTAAGGGCTTGACCTTGGAAGAGGTTGACGACATGTACGCTAACTACACCCCAGGTCTAGCCTTCTTGAAGAAGCATACAAAGACCGAGGCTGACGTCGAAGCTGAGGCTTGAAAGTATACGTACATGTATATAAACCACTTTTCCCCCTAATGACCCAGCACATATGAGAATTCCGCATATTGTGTATTTTATACAATTTCTTATGTCAGATTTTTAATGCAAAATGACCAAACTTATTAAATACATGTAACGATATGAAAGCTGTCTAATTCCTCAAAAACCCTGTAATGCCTTCCAACACGGAGCCCGCCGTGGTTTTCAGAACCCCGCCTGTCGGGCTGTGCAAAAAAAGAAACGCCCCGAGATGCGGATCAGATGATTCATCCGATGGGGTTTTTCCTTGCTGATGTTTTGCTCCGAGCAAGCTGAATCACCAGATTTATATATAGCCAGCCAACCCACTGGTGGATCTCTTATTATCAATTATGATTTTGATGGCTATGCTTTGCTTATTAGAAGAGTACAGGGCACCAAGATGCAGGCCAAACAGATTATAGATGTGCTTGTTTCATTACCGACGGAGCTGCAGATAAAAATCCTCAAAGATATTCCGAGGGAAGAGCTATTACAGATAATTCAAGCAGATGAGAGCAAATTTTGTCGATCGTCTTGTCTGCAAGTGTTTAGATCTCTGGTTAGTACCGTGATTTGTGAGCTGTTAGCTATAACAGACGAAGATGTTAGTTCAGTTTCGAAAAGCAAAAGTGAATTTGGGGTTTTAGCTGAAGGCATATCACTGGATTACCGCCACATAAGCAGGATTTCTTTTATTCATCACTTCAATTCTATTATTTTGCAAACCAGTGCTTATTTATCTCAAATTTTGTTCAAAAAGTTTGCCAGTATTTCGAACTGCATTACAATAAACCTTGAAGACTATTTAAGTTTCCCAGTCGAATCACCGCCACCTACACGGATCAACTTGCTTATCAATACCAGCAAAGAACTGCAGAATTTTATAGACTGGAGATCTAATAAAAACAACATTGACTTTTATTCGGTTCAAGTTGATATTGATCTTGAAAGTCGTATTTTGGAATCCACTCGGGAGCAGAACATTGCAGCCAAATCTCAAGACTGCTTTTTTGCATGTCACGGAATTGAAACCACTCAATTCAAAAAAATAAAGACTACAATTTTTAAAGCTTCTGAACCTCTTTTGCAGTCTTTTATTACTGATATGCATATTGTATCAGACCGTGTTGGATTTGCAGCATATGATACGTTTCCGAACTTGCAAAATTTAACTGTGACAAATTCATCCTTCATGAAGCCCTTGACAAATCCAGATGCAAACACCGATGTCTTTCTTTCAATGCCATTGCTCAAGAATATTCAACTGATTCATTTTAAAATAACTAAGAACTTTGATTGTTCAAAAGTATCAAAGTTACGCAATTTGATATTCAACAAATGTGATCTGTCAGATATTCAAGATTTAAATGAACATTCAACCGGAGAAACATTCCAAACACTTTCAAAACTTTACTCGCTCAGTTTGATTGATTGCAAATTCAATAGCTTTAAAGATATAATATTCTTAAATAATCTATCAGATCTCAGAAAACTACAAATACATTTTGACGATAGTC
The DNA here is from genome assembly GCA_003706635.2 of Ambrosiozyma maleeae (nom. inval.). Classification (NCBI taxonomy): domain Eukaryota; kingdom Fungi; phylum Ascomycota; class Pichiomycetes; order Pichiales; family Pichiaceae; genus Ambrosiozyma; species Ambrosiozyma maleeae (nom. inval.). The sequence goes on from PPLV02000012.1 coordinate 180,356, forward strand.
CAGTGATGATTCACGGTCTTCCTTTGCATAAATTGTCAAATTTAAAATTCTTGACCTATTCGAACTATTCAATTCCATTATCTTTATTAGAATTACCAAAAAACCTCCTTTACTTAAAAATGAATCTTACAAAGCAAAATATAAATGAAATTGCATTAAAGCGTGCAAGTTTATCAAGTTCTATTAGGTTCTTGGATTTGGATATACAGCTACACGATCCAATATCAGAATACGTTTCCAATCAAGAAAGTCTACTAAATTTCTTTCCTTGTTCAGCTAGTGGTGTGACTTTCAGGTCAGGACACTTAGAGAAAGACTTGGAATTGCTATTAAGCTCTGATAAACACAATTTGATTGGCTTAAACTTAATTCAAAAGAAAAAATGTACGTTTAGTTTATCAGCTATTCACGCAGCTACGCCAAATTGTTCTAGTCCCGATAATAGCTTTGCATCATGCGCAAACCAAAGGTTTAATGACAACTTTGCGAATTTTGTCAATTTTACCAAATCACTAAGGGTCCCTCATATAACATATAACGGTTATAAGTTGATATCTTAAAATTTTCACTTTAATATTCATCAATATGCATTTATATATATAATAAGAAAATTGTCACTAATTGTGTCTCAGCTTTTTTTAGTTGATGATGCCTAATTCCTTTAGGAATGCATCAGAGTTTGGTTCTCTTCCTAGTAAATCAACCAAATTATTCATCTCCTCCCTGGAGCCACCCCGACTTAAGATCTTATCTCTGTATTCTAATCCACTCTTTTGGTTCAGTGGATTCTCTTTAAATTTCGTGTAAAAAATATCGGCAGCAAACACCTGAGACCACAGATATCCATAGTAACCAGAGGCATATCCACCCATTAGATGACCAAAGCTCCCGTAGCCTCTAGTGGTGACATCACCGTTTTGTACCAAAGCGATATCCTGTCTCAGCTCATTCCAAAGCTTGGAGATATCTAAATCCTCACCTGTAGCAGAAGTGTGCAATGACATATCAAACAATCCAAAATGAAGCTGTCTCAAATTAAACATGGCACCGTTGACGTTTTTAGATTTCACTAATGACTTAATCAAATCATCAGGTAACTCTTCACCAGTTTTATAATGAGAAGACAAGAATTTTAATTGGTCTTCACACCAACAAAAGTATTCCAATAGTTGAGATGGCATTTCGACAAAGTCCCATGACACAGAGGTACCATGGAATCTAGAATAGGTGGTTTTACCCAATAAATCATGAATACCGTGGCCTAATTCATGGAAAAAGGTGACAACTTCATCGTGCTTCAATAAAGAAGGTTTATCACTCTTGTCTCTAGTGAAGTTACACACCAAAGAAGTTGATGGGTAGACTCTGTTGCCTTCAGAGTCAGTGTAACCAGGAGCCAAACCAAAATTGGCTGCATGGCCATACTTACCAGGTCTTGGGTGTAAATCAAAGTACAAATAACCAACAAACTCAGGCTTTTCAAGGTTATCCAATTTCCAAACGGCAAATTGTTTAACCTCTTCATGCCATGTACTGTATAATTGATCTTCTTTGGCGATCTCGACAAATTTTAAATTGAAGATTGTCTCGTAGATCGAAAGCATCTTTTCAATAGTATTTGACATAGGGAAGTACTCAGCAATCTTTGTCTCGTCAACTTGATAATCTCTCTCTAGCATCTTGTTATGATAATATCTATGGTCCCACACGTAATAGTCCACTTCACTCTTGGAAGAACCTTTATCGGCCGCCTTAAGCTCTTTCAATTTGCCCAATTCGATTTCACCCAATGGCTTTAATTTAACTTTCAAATCATCCAAGAACGACATCACGGTCTCTGGAGTCTTGGCCATTCTCTCTTCTAAGATGTACTCTGAGAAATTCTTGTAACCTAAAAGCCTAGACAACTGAGCTCTCAGTGTGACGGCTTTAACAAGGATATCTGCATTTTCAGGGATTTTATTTTGATCCCCAATAAAAGCTGTTCTTCTAGTTTCTTCATTTTGGGCGAATTTCAAAACTGGGAATAAATCAGGGTATTTGAAGGTCATCTTCAATTTATCGCCAGCTTCGGTTTTTTCAAATTGAGACACAACGTCTTCTGGAACACCTGCCAATTCCTGGGTTGTGAATTCTACAAATTCGGTTTCTTCACCCAAATTTTTAGAAAACTTCAAAGATAAAGAGGATAATTCCTGTTTTATTGATTTAATCTGGTCTCTTGTCTCCAAAGGGAGAGCCAAGCCATTACGTTCATATTGCTTGTTCAACTTCATGATGAATCTCTTGGTCTCATCATCGACCGATCCATCATTGATATCCTGGGTATCTAAGAACACCTTATTGATATTTTTGAACACGTCCTCTCTGAGACCTGCCTCGATGGAGTAGGATCTGAACTTTTCATCAGACTCTGTCGAAGCGTCTCTGAGTGTCTTGTTGTCAGACACGTGCTGGTAGAATGACAACTGATTGATTAACGCAGCTTGTCTGTTTTCTAATTCGGCGTATGGCTTGATGACCGTGTCAATTGAGCATTCTCCAATGGGAACTTGGGCGATTTGATCGTCCAAAGCCCTAGCGTCTGCAATGAGGAGTTCGGTCATCTCGCCGATCTCCGCAGGGGTATGGGTCCATGCCAGAGGTGTCTGGGGTGGGGCTAATGCCATTTTGGAAGCGGTACTGAAACGGTGGCTGGCTTGAAAGTGGTACGCCGTGAACGCTGTGACGATGCCGGTGGTGGTGAAGAGCAAGTAGTTTCTTTTGGGCGTGGACGAGGCGGCGGAGACTAGTGACTGGATGTGTTTGGTGATCAGCATATCCTACTCCCGGTGGTCCAATTGTCCAGTGAGATGTCTGAACTCCGAATCCTAGCACTGAGTGTCTCTCCAGTTCCGGCGCAGCAACCCCAGCACGTCAACCAGGACAGCTATTACACTCACTACAAAATAGAGGGTCGTGGCCCCGCCCGCTGCCTCTGGACACCCGTACACCGCCGGGCTCAGCGGGAAAAATTTTAACCGGCAGTAGGGTCGTGTGCCCACCGGGAACTGGGCGGGCGGAAGTCCCAAGGCTAAAGAGACAAGCAAAGGAAGGGATAAAGCAAGAGGGTGGTTGTTACGGATGGAGTAGACAGAGAGAGAGAGAAGGAGGTGTACGAGTAGGGGACAGAACAGCAGGAGATACGATGTCGAACAATATACAGCAGATAGATATTCCATCGCTTCCTATTCCAGGAGAGGCCAGAGGGTCTGGGGAGACGAACACGATCTACATCAACCCCCCACAGCAGCAGTACACGGCCGCTGGGGCCGGGCCATCTGCGATGGAGCAGTACTTCGACAGAGCAAGCGAGTACATGTCCGAGCACCCGGTGATAACAGGAGTGGGTGCGTTTGCGACAGCGTACGTGTTGGCGGGAGTGTATGCCAAACTGTCGCCAAACTCTGGTACGAAATTTTTCAAGGGAGGCTTCGACTCCAAGATGAACGCCAAGGAGGCACTAAGAATCTTGGAATTGAAGGAGTCGAGTTTGAGCAAGGCGAAGCTGAAAGAAAACCACAGAAGAATCATGTTATTGAACCACCCTGATAAGGGCGGCTCGCCATACTTGGCCACCAAGATCAACGAGGCCAAGGACTTTCTTGAAAAGAACAGGCTCGTGAAGAAATAAACACGTGCAAGCTTGCTGTCTAAGTCGCCTTTGACCTTTTTGCTAGTTTCTGTTGATGCATTTGTCGGTATCTTGGCTTGTTTCACTAACCTCTGTATATACGAAAACACGTTCGCTCACATGCGATATCGTCGCAAGGCATCCAAGGCCGCCACTATATCAATACATATACGGTTTTGAATGTGATTTTCCATCTTTTTCTTCTTCTCCATGTCCCATGTATACGTATCTGACTCCGGGGTACTCACCAGTAGCTAACCAGTACAAGCTTCAATGGCATTTACCTCTTGATGGGCATCCGTGCACCATTCTGGTGGCTAGACTCTGTCCAAGTCACCCTCTGTTCTTGTAGCTGCTACCACTGCGTCACTCACACAGTTGGTGGTGTTAATCATAAATTAAAGTAGCTTATACATCATAATAATGGCAGGAAAAAATAAGAGAAGCCTGAAGGCTTTTAAAGAGTTTGTTTGAGGTGATGCAGATGTTATTGCTAAAGATGTCTCAGGAAATGTTTGTTTAGTCAGCTGAGCTATTGCGCTATGATAGTGCGCAATGGCCATTTCTTTCGAGTGAGTAATATGCTTCCAGAATAGGCGTCCTCTGTCCCCAGAGGCTATCTCCAGAATTTCCAGGAACGTCCTGTGCCTCCCTTGTCTTGGTCAGCAGTTTCAGCGATTTTCCCCTGCATTTGTCTCAATTCCAATTCTCTGGCAGCCACGTCTATGGCTTTTAGCAGGTCCTCTTCATCGTGCTGCTTTATGCTTTCGGCTTGAACAACATGCTTATTACCAAACCGGTCCTTGATGAATTCGTTGTTCTTGGTGTCCTCACCTTCTAGACCTGTCTCGACATTCTTATCGTAGACAAAACTAGGTAGCGCTGTCTGAGGAATGGCCTTATCCAATCTATAGTTATATAGGTCATTATAGTCCTCTGTATTCAGCTCACCCACTGCCAGCTCTTTTACTTTCAACTGTAGCCGTCTAAGCGGCGCAAACACGTTCTCGTAGTCGTTCCATTTATAGAAGAAGACGCCGAATATCACCACTCCGTACATGGTGATCTTCGCCGTCAGGTTGGCGCCCCTGTTAAAGCTGCTCTTCGTGTCCACTCTACGCAGCACCTTGTACCGCCCCGGATACAGTTCGCTCGGGGGTCTTGGGTGGTACTTCAACTTCTTCATGTCCACTCTGATCTTGTCGAAATCCGTCAGGTCCTGCGGTGCTCCCTGGCGGTCGTTCTGCTTCAGTCTGTCCGGTTCGTCAAACTCAGACGGGTAGCCCTGTGCTGGCCGTAGGTCCGTCGGGTCATATGGGTTGTACGGCGCCTTGGGCTGGACCCATCCCCTTGGGTTCGGCCGTCTTTCAAATTGCCACGGCTCCTCCTCGCCTCCGTTCTTTCCCTGCGCCATGTCCTACCTCCTCGCTGATGCCTAGCGTCTGATGCCTAGCGTCTCACTTGGCCCCTTCATTCCCTCTCCATCTCCACCTCTCCCTGTCTTTCTGTCTCTTCCTTTATGGCCTTTCCCGGCCTCTCCTGTTATCTCTGCCATCCGCCATACTGCCTTTCCCCGCTTTTGCGGGCCTCCCGTGTCTCGCGTCGCTGACGTCAGCGCCACAGGGCACGGTATCGAAAAAAGCGAAAAAGGCCCAGTAAATGAAGAGTGTTGAAGGTTGAAAGCAAGAGGACAGCAGGGGAAGGGAGGTAGTGGAGAGGGGCCGGGCAGCAGAGAGGGAGCAAGAGCAGCAGTAGGGAGCAAGAGCAGCAGTAGGGAGCAAGAGAGCAGACAGTGAGCAAGAGAGCAGCAGACAGAGAGCAAGAGCGCAGCAGACAGAGAGCAAGAGCGCAGCAGACAGAGAGCAAGAGCGCAGCATTGGAGAATCAATAGCACAGCAGACAAGGAACAAGCGTGCAATGTTGACTATGATGTCCTTCTTTTCGCTGGAGACCCTAGACACACGTCTGGAGGAGTCCAATGACCAGCAGAAAAAACAACGAGTGGTGCAGTCCTCGCCAAAATCAAGATGGGCAACCAAAGAGTTCAGGTTCTACCTGGCGTGCTTTGCCGTGATCGTCCCGCTGATGTTCAAAACAGCCATGCAGGCGTCCAACGAGACAAACCCAAACTACTACAGATACGAGAGAATCCTAAGCAAGGGCTGGATATTCGGCCGCAAAGTGGACAGCTCCGACCAGCAATACAGGTTTTTCCGTGATAACCTGCCAATGCTCGCCGGGCTCCTCGTCCTCCACACTCTTATAAGAAAGTCATTGAAATGGGCGTTTGGGTTCACCAACAGATTGACCTTTGATCTTGTGTTTGGGTCCGTGTTTTTGTTTGGTGCGCACGGGTTCAACAGTTGCAAGATCCTGGTGCACGTAGCCGTGATGTACGTGATCGGAAAGCATCTCTCCAAAAAAAGTAAGAGACTGGCCATAATCTTGCTCTGGACATATGGTATAGCAACCCTATTCATTAATAACAAATACAGACTAGCCAAATATGTGCAAGTCTGCTCCGCCTTGGGCTTCATGGACTCATTCAACGGTATAATTTCAAGATGGGACGTGTTCTTCAACTTCACTCTACTTAGAATGTTGAGCTTTAATCTAGATTATATCAAAAGAAGAGATCAGCTATTGGAGGTTATCAAAACCCCAACAAAGTCAAAAAATAGTGATGAGGTCGAAGACCCAGGTATCTCATCGTTTGAAAAAGATGATTTCCATCCCTTGAACGAGTATGAGAGAATGGATTTTGGTCTGCCCTTATCAGATTTCAATTTCGCAAACTATTTGTCCTATCTTCTTTACACTCCATTGTTTATCGCTGGCCCGATAGTAACTTTCAATGACTACATGTACCAATGCAGACACACTTTACCCTCTATAAATCTGAAGAGAACAAGCATCTATGGATTGAGATTGTTGTTTTGCATTCTAACAATGGAATTCATTTTACACTACATATATGTTGTTGCTGTGTCAAAGGCCAAAGCGTGGCAAAATGATTCGCCATTTGAGATCTCAATGGTGGGATTTTTCAATTTGATCATTATATGGCTAAAACTTTTGATTCCATGGAGATTGTTTAGATTCTGGTCCTTGTTGGATGGTATTGACCCACCAGAGAATATGATCAGATGTATGAGTAACAATTTCTCAGCCATGCAGTTTTGGAGAGGATGGCATAGATCCTACAACAAGTTCGTGGTGAGATATATTTATGTTCCACTAGGCGGTACCACTAACAGAGTGTTGGGATCGCTAGCAGTGTTTTCCTTTGTTGCTATTTGGCATGATATTGAATTGAGACTGCTAATCTGGGGTTGGATGATTGTTTTGTTTTTACTGCCAGAAATCACACTAACGCAAATGGCTAGACGCTTCAATAAGGAATGGTGGTATAGACACCTATGTGCATTAGGTGGTGTGTGTAATATCTGGATGATGATGTTGGCCAATTTATATGGGTTCTGCTTAGGTAAAGAAGGTATCATGATGTTGCTAAATGATATGTTTCATACCTTTTCAGGCTTCTTGTTTTTCATTGGTGCTTGTGCTAGTTTCTGGATTGCATGTCAAGTTATGTTTGAATTAAGAGAATCAGAAAAGAGAAGAGGCGTCAGCGTGAAATGCTGAAGGGGACAAATCGAAGCAACAGCCCTGCATACAACGAGACTGTATATTTATTGAACTACTATAACGGTATATGCTTATATTAACTAGATTTTAATGAAATGGTTTTGATAAGTGCAAAGAATGCAAAATGCAGAGAAGAAAGGGTGCTGTGTACATGGGGAAAGTCAATGCAGTAATCATAAGTCTACAATAAATATATAAGTGTGACATGATAGTATCACTTATAAGTGTTTTTATACTCTCGTGGAGTCATGAAGCTCGCCTTGTTGGATATGCTCCACAGACCTAGTTTCTTCTTTTTGGCACGAGCCTCCAGCTGTCTGTACTTGGCTTCCTTCCCATCAAACTCTGCTCCCTGCTTAGCCTCGTAGACGGTTGCTATTCCAAATTTCACCATCTCCTGGCTCACGTCTTTCAATCCAAACGGCTTGAGTACCTTCACCTTACTCACAACTCTATTGTACTGATCCAGATGCAATGGCTTGATGTACAATCTTTTGCCCAAGATATAGTTTCTCAACCAGTCTAGGGCTTCGTCGCTGAACGGTTGAGCCGGCTTACCGAAATGTGATCTCTCTGGAGCGTCGACCCCACAGAGTCTGACGTGGATGGTCTTGTTTTTCAGTTTCCGGAACTTGTTGATCTCTGGCTCTGTTCGAAGCCAGCCCCAACCGGCAATCGGGCCTCCTGGTAGGTGGAACAGGTGAAAGTTATCTCCGTCTCCCACTGACGTCACTTTGCCGTATAGGTATCTTGACTTGATGAAGTTCGAAGGGATCTGTAGTGCTGTAGGGATTCGCTTGAGCCGGTTATGGTAAAATCTGTATCCACAGATGGTGCTGATCGTGAGCCCAGCGCTGTACAGTAGTGTCCCAGGGTCCAGCAGACTGATTGGAGCGGGCCCTGCCGCACCATCTGTCTCTGGCTGCTTCATGATGTGCTAGATCCACAGCTATATCTAGTCTCGGTGCCTCAACTGGCCTACTTGTGCCAGTCTCTATAGCTCATCTGTGTTTTGACAGCCAGTGGAAAAATGGCCTCTCGGGTCTTCAAAAAAATGGCAAACTCCTCTAATTGATAAGAGGTTGGCCAGCAAGGAGGTTAAGGCTAGAGGTAGGAGGAGGAGCAGTGACAGAAGGTGTATGGCACGTTGTGAATCACCAGTGCTACTATGTTGAGAACATTGAGATATTTGAGCGGAAAGCCGGGGATGAAGCCGGGGGCCAGCTCTTGCTGGAAGCACCAAGGAAGGCGACTATTCCAGTCATGGGCGCAGAGGGGATCCAAGTACCACTACTTTGGAGGCCAGAGCACGAACCACTCGTTTCCGTTGGTGTCCTTGACACCGCAGGGCAAGAGAAACTTGTACATAGGCATTGGGGCTGTGATGGTTGTGGTTGCGACTCACTTGGAGCAGGCGCCAGTGACAAACAGGCTTCGATTGATGATTGTGCCAACATGGGTGGAGAACATGATGGCGAAATCGAGCTACAAGTCTGTGATGGCGCAGTACCGCCACCAGTGCCTGCCTGATAACCACCACGTGACTCAGAGAGTCAAGAAGATCATGTACCGGCTCATAGAGGCGGCATCCAACTACAGGGACCCCGACACGGGCGCAGTGACAAACCTGTTTGCGGATAACAAGACGCACACCATTCCTGCTCTCAACTGGGAGATCAACGTGATCGACGACTCCAGAAACCCGCATCCTAACGCGTTTGTCATTGGTGACGGAAAGGTGTTTGTGTTCAGGTCTATACTAGAGTTGGCCGGCAACGACAACGGCCTAGCTACGGTGTTGTCGCACGAGCTAGGCCACCAGCTGGCCCACCACATTGCCGAGAAGCTGGCCACGTCTCCGCTCACCCTCCTTGTGCTCATGGTGTTCCAGTCGAACTTTGCCCGCACAGTGTCTTCCCTGCTCTTTGATTTGCCAAACTCCAGAGAGATGGAGACGGAGGCCGACTACATCGGCTTGATGATCATGTCGCAGGCCTGCTTCGATCCCCACGAGGCGCCAAAGTTCTGGGAGAGAATGATCAAGTACGAAGGCCGCATGGGCTCCGCATACCCAGAGCTCTTCAGCACCCATCCCGCCTCCTCCAAGAGAAACCAAAACTTGACCGCCTGGATGCCCAAGGCTCTCCGTGTCAGAGAGGCCGCCGCCTGCCACGACACGGCTCCCTTCTACCAAGGCTTCAGGCTCCGCTGAGCCCCCAATCCTCTACGTATCCATCTATACATGTATCTAATCCTATATTCACCTCTTCCTCTTATCTATACCCCGTAGTGTTGCAGTAGTTGAAGCCAAAAAGATCAACGTTTTGACGCTTCAAATTTTTGCAGTGCTTTTTTCCAGCTATTAGGTTTATGACAAGGTGGTTGCTCTCTGGAGTGGGGTTGTGGGGGCTGGGAGGCAGATACACAGGCATAAGCCGGGGAGTTGGACTACTAGCAGCATGCGATACCATATAGCTGACCTTTTCACGCAGACGAGGGACACGGATCCCGACATGCGGTTCATGGCGTTGAACGACTTGGAGAAAGAGCTGTCAGCATCGCCGGGGTCATTCCTGGCCCAGGAGGTTATACACCTGTCGGAGATACTTGTTCGGTGTCTAGAGGACGAGTTTTCGGAAGTGAGAACGCAGTCCTTGAAGTGCTTTGAGACGCTGGCGCCGATTCTAGGAAAGAACTCGCTGGCGGTGGTTGAAGCTCTAGCCCAGAAGAAGCCGGAAAAGGTGTCCATCACGTCGTCCATCTATACAATGACTCTGCACAACATTTTGAAAAACTTGAAGCCAGATGACTCCACGGGAATAAGAATAGTGCAGTTTATACTCAATGACGTGTTTTCAAATGAAGAGAAATTCTACAATACAATTGATTATATCGAGGTGCTAAATGATCTCTTGGTGTTCATGGGATCCTATTTCACCCAGTCCCAGCTGGTCAATGTTGGAAAATTGTTGGTCAGTGCAAGCTTTGAAGCAGACAATTTGATCTCTAAAAGATCGGTTGTGTCGTTGAGTGCATTGTCCAAATTGCTCTCTAATGAGACCGCAATCAACCAATTGGTTGATTTAACCGAGAATTATAACTTGTCAAATTCATCACTATCCAATACTAAATTCAAATTGACTCTTTTCGGCATTCTGACTAGCCTAATTAAAGGTAATCCCATTTTGATGGGCAACTTGGATGAAAACATTTGGAGAATAATAGTTTTGCATCTACAGTTGGATACTTTGAAAACACCTGAAGAGTTTGATTTGCAGCAGGAGATTGAAGAGGTGAGAACAGAGGCGTTGATTTGCTTGGGTGCTATGGTTTCCAATTTTGAATCAGAAACTTTAAATAACTACACTAGTGAAATTCTACAAACAATCTGCTTGTTCATTTCATATGACCCATATGCTGATGATAATGAGGGTGAGGATCAAGATGAAGACCCGATGAACGAAGACGATGATGATTACGACTATGATCAGGATGAAGAGGATTATGATGAGTACGACGATACGGAATCATCTGGCTTGTCTTGGAAGTTAAGACGGGAGGCTGCAAGGCTGATTTCTACCTTGTTACAGGTGTTTCCATCGTCTTTGGTATCCGTATTTGAGAGCGCATTTGATCTCTTGGTGAACCAGCTGAAAGATGAAAACGATTTGGTGGTGACTGAGATTTTGAAAACTCTAATTGTAATCTTCAAATACTCAGTTAAGGAAGGTCCTTTCTACAGCTTAAAGGCTTTTAATTCTTTGACAGAGATGGCAGGAGGTAGAAGGGGCTCTGATGTTAGTATGCTAATCGAGGATGATCCATTTGCTATACTCATAAAAAAGTCCAAGTTTATTAACGAACACTTTAGCAAGCTGCTAACAATTAAGAACTCTTATAAACTTCCTTTATTTTATGAATTTGTCTTGGAATTGTCAAATGCCATGGAAGGTATAGATGGTACATGGATTGCGTCGTATGTCACCAAGTTCTCGCAATTGAAAGATTCAAAGACTATGTCCTCAGACCAGATCAAATTTTACATGACGCTTCTGTCGAAGAATCCATTGCAAAGCCTAGGAAACAACTTGGGTCCTGTGTCTGACGAGATTGTGAACTGCTTCCAATCATCTAAAAATCATGAACTTGTATCTGATGCAGTTTCTTTGATGAACACGATTTATTCGGTTTACGTTCCGAGAGATAATGTCTCTCCAGAAGAACAGAAACTGATTGCAGGCAACGCTATTGAGTCATTGGGTCTTAAGATTACCAGTAAGAAGTTTTCATTAGAAATTAGACAAAAATCTTTGACTTGCTTGTGCAATTTATTGCTTAACTTTTCTTTGCCATCAGAGCAGGCTTCCCAATACCTTCAAATCTTTGCTGATGTTATCACCACCGAATTCCTTGTGTTCACTGACCTTGTTTGTATTGAAAAATTGGTGAAATCAGTTCACACAGTGGACTTTATTAAAAGTGAATGGACTAAGAGTTTGGTTCAGCCATTGATTGACTACATTTCAATGAACGAGTTACAAATCCAGGCATTATCAACTATCTATGTGCTGATATCGGCCGGCTTGTTTGATTCGTCGGATAGGGAAAAGGTTTTGGACCCTCTTTTGAAAGAATTCCCTAGTTTTAAATTCACTGCAGAAACTAAGAATCTCTACTGTCAAATTTTAGCATCAATTATCAAATCGGTTGATATTGGAACAAGATTGGATCAAATTGTGCAAACGTTTGTCACTTTGTCTTCAGGTTCAAGCTTGAAGCAGAATTCTTTAATGTCGATGTGTCAAGCTATTCTTGTCTCCACTTCGAGTGAGCTGTTTATTGAAACTCTATTAAAGTACGGCAAACAATCCGACCCTAACATCTCAGAGATATTGGCTATCACTTCGGTTAGCTCCAATAAGTATGACTCAATTAGTGAAATCTTATCAGACTTGAACAATGGTAAACAGGTTCTGTTTTCAATCATTTTTTTGGAACAGGTTTCCAAGTCTGTTGATTTGGATTGTGGGCTTGAGCCATTTTTTCAATACTTCGACAACTCGGATGACGAAATTAAGCGTGCTGCTATAAATACAGTTGCCACGATTGTCTCTTCAAACACAGGTAAATACTTGACAGCATTTTTATCGCTTTGGAAGTCCTCAAACTCTAGGGTGCAGGGGCTACAATGTTTAAACTGCATACTGAATTTGAATCCAAACATAGATGAAGCATCTGCAAAAGACATATTCCAGCTGATCGTTGACTTAAAAAGCACCAACACACAGGACAATGTTAACGAGGTTGAATACTCTGCAGCTGGTGAGGTTTTCAGCAAGTTGGCACTGATCAATCCTCTGTTGCTGGATGAGCTCTTCCAAGTCTTGAAACAGCCCCAATCCACTGCACTGAAAGCAGCTGCCGGATCAAGTGTCAAGCATTTTTTTGAACATGACGAGTTTGTCAATGAGCATAACTCGATGATTGTTAATTTGCTTGAGCTTTCGACCCTTGATGGTTTCTTATTTGATCAAAATTTGAGTTTGAAACAAGTTGGTATTTCGAATCTAATTTTTGTGGTGCATAAGAAACCTATAATTGCATTGCCTTTGATCTCCAAAGCTATTCCCAACATTTTGGAGAATGAGTTGGTTCAGAAGAAGGAGTATGTGAATATAGTGAGGATTGGCCCCTTCAAGCATAAAATGGATAGCGCATTGAGCTTTCGTAAATCACTTTATGAGCTCTTATATTCTTTAATCTTGTCGTTTGAAAACAACCTGACTTTACTTTCTTTAGGCCATATTGACTGGTCCAAGGTGTTCTCCGAGTTTTTTGCCAAGTCATTCAAGGATGATTCAACTGTTATTTTCATTTCCTTGTTGACCTTGCTAAAGATTGTTCACTTGAAGCCAACCATATTTGAAGACACGGAGCTGCTATCTAGCTTTATTGAATCATGCAACAAGCTACTAAACAAGAAGTTAAAGGAGGACGCACCGAAGCAGGATGTTGACAAGCGTGAGGATATCAATAACGCTGTCTTGAGATGTGTGAAGAAGATAGATATACTAGCCAGCAATGGCACCTTGAAGATGCACCGTGAAGGCGAAGCTCAGTGGGCTAATTTCAGTAAAAGCCTAAGAGCTAGGTATACAAGATTTGACTCGTTTGATTAAAATGCGTCTCTTAAAATCAATATCATATACTTAAAATCTACATAAATATCCAAAAAAGCAATAAATTCACTTATGTTGAAAATACCAAGTTAATGGCGGCTAATTGAAGCCTTTAAAGTAATTGACAGCTGTTTCAAATCCCTGATCCCATTCCCAAATAAATCTGCTATTGCCTCTGTTTCTCTTGTGCTCCAAGCGTCTGGCTTTCTTCCAAGCCACTATTCTACCGATTCTGGAATTGTCGAATCTGGCAAACTCCATACAGTCAGCCCACGCAGTAGTGTATCCCTCTCTGTATCTCCAATGTTCATAACTCTCGTTTGGGTTCTGCGAGGCCCAGTAGTCCACGTGTTGGTTATAGGACGAGTTGAGGGCGTTATTGAAGTCAATCTCAGTAGGTAAATTAGAAACATTCTGTCTTGCGGGAATGCACCCTTGGCTCACCATGGGGACGAAGCCCCATTCTCCGCCATCGCCATGCTGGAACTTGAAGCTCCAAAAATAGCAGCCCATGCCGGCTCTGGAGTTGAAGAGCTGCAGCTGCCTGTTACCGTATTCTTTGACTTTGCCTGGTCTATCACAGTGTCTCGTTAGGTTCCAAGTATTACTATCAAGAACGCAGGAATACTCGCCCACAACCAAGTCTTGCTCGCAGGACAAGCCAGTCAGCACTGTTGAGTCCAACTCTGAGATCAACTGGTCAGCATTTTTGCTTCGATCAGTATCAGAGAAACATCTGTATACATGAACATCAATAACAACACCCAAAGACTGGTCTTCGCCTGCAGACTGCTCTTTGTCTCCAAGAAACTGGCACCATTGGTCTGTCCACCAGCCATCGCTGATGACAATTGGGATGTCTGCATTCACTTGTCTTATAGCTGAGATTGCAGATAGATAGTACTCTTTCTGGCCGGAAGCCCGCTCGTCAAAGACGGACTCATTCACAATCTGTAGACCGGCAATGTTATCATATTTGTTCAACTCACAGGCGATGAACTCAAGTGCGCTGCATGCAAGAGACTGAGCATTGTGATCTGACCAAAACCCAGCTGTGTCAAACTTCTCACCACTGTGGTCGCCCGTGTTTGCACCTTTGGGTAGTGCATGGAGATCCAGCAGGATCGAGATGTTATACTGCGCCGACTTGTGGATGTAGTGATCCACTAGGATTCTCCAGGCGTTGCTATAGAGGTGGGCTATTGGCTCAAAAGACGTTCCTCGGGCAAACCGGCCGCCGTCCACCATCCAGTACCCAATGGGGATTCTGATGGACTGCACACCCTTCGAGTGTAGCCACGCCCACTCTTCGTCCGTGCAGTAGCTGGTCCAATGCGATTCCAGGTCGGCCTTGGTCTTTTGCGGCCCGTACCTGGCAACGTACCTGCTGACAGCATCCAACTCGTACGCCGACCCGTCCACAAAGAACCTGTCAAACATGAATTTCTCCTGCACAAATAGAGACCCAAAGTTGACCCCAAAGTTCTGCCTTGACTGGTACATCGATCTCAACGTTGGCTTCGACCCCGCAGGAGCCGCTGCCCTGCTCATCTTCGGGCTCCTCGACTGCTTAAACTTCTCCTTCAAGTGCTCCAACATGGCTGTATCCTCGTACGCTGGCCGCTACTCAACCGATCTATACCCATCTACTTTACACTCCTTTTATCCCCATTCCCAGTCCACCATATCAGCCAATCACCACACCTACAAATGGCTTGCCCCGTGCCCCCCTCCCAAGTGCCCTTTAAACCCGTGCACCGTGAACCTTTAAAGAGGCAAAACCACCTAAAAAACGCAAAGTGAGCGACCTTTTGGGAGGTTGGATTGCTGGGTAAAAGGGGACGGTGGTAGGAGGCGTAGGAGGGAAGGATATGGTGGTGCGGACACAGTGGAGGGTTGTTGGAGCAGCAGGAGACTGTAGATATGAATTTATTGGCTAAAGTGAGTGTGCAGTGGCGGGCAGGGCTCTGCGAGCAGATGTGAAGTGACGGGGCAACATAAATACTAACAGATACACTACTGATGATTGGCGTCTTTGTGCTGGATTAGCTTGGCTTGAGCGTTGCGGCTTCCACGTCGGTGCTTGCAGGCACACAAATACACACGATCAAGAATGAGTCCAAGAGACAATTCTACGAGGACAACACCAAGGCGACAGTGCCGGGCGTGCCAACGGTTGTAGAAGAGGAGAAGCTGCCTAAACTGGTGCAGAACGAGAACACGGCTGACTCTTTTCTTGAAGACAAGATCAAGCTGGCAAGAACGCAGTTGGTGGGCTATTTGCAGGAGTCCAAAAAGCTGTACTTAGAAAACTCTGATAAATACTACAAGGCTGAGAGACAATTGACAGATACTCTGTCATCTTTGCATGACAGAAGAGAGGCCTTGTTTCCAAACTCGCTGTACGTGCTGACTGGGTTTTTGTCCGGTATGGTGCTTGCCAGAAGAAAGAACATTTTGGTGAGAGCAGTGATGCCCCTAGCAACCGGTCTAGTTGCATTCAAGGTTTTCTTGCCTTCCACTTTTAACAATACCTTCAGCTGGTTGGGTAGAGTGCAAGAGAAGAACCTTCCTGAGTTGTACAGTAAACAGACCGAGTTGATAAACAGAACCGAAAGCTTGGTTAAAGAAACAGAAGCACTGGGCTCTGAGAACGCTAAGAAAATCACTGGCTACTACGAAAAGACAAAGAAAGTTATTGGCGACTACACCGGCCTCAATGTCGATCAGGACATCTCGGAGAAGAAGAAATGATTACTAGTGATCGAATTTGGCAAGTCTTGCCTCTGTTTATTTATGCCTATACTCTTTCTATCTCACGCTAATAGCACATTATATAGATTATACATAGGTTGCTCTCTGTTAACCTCGCATCTTATATTTATAATTCCATCAAATCCATTTCATAATGATCTTTGGTTTGCCTGTATCTTATAACTACAGAAATCAAGAGTTTAACAAAGACCTATTTGCCTCACTCAGTATCCGTTTCTGCTTCATCAGACTCTGACTCTGACTCGGAATCTGAATCTTCCTCATCGGATTCCGAATCCTCCTCCTCCTCCTCCTCCTCTTCTTCACCCTCAGAGAACTCCTCTCCGCTTTGGTCATCATCGTTATCAGAAACAGCCTTCACATGCTCAACAGACATATCATAGCCGGCATTATTGAAGAATTTCTCAATAGCATCAGATTTCGAAGGATTGCAGCTGACAAAACACACAGATCTCTGTGGATCAAAAAGCTTCACAAAATACTTGTTAAAAATATAAACAATGTCCTCCGGTGTGATCTTGGTCAGCTCCTTCATCAATTTTGTATTGTAATCTGGACCTCTCTTGATTAAAACGTCATCCAATATCTTTCTACTCGATGCCTCAAAGAAATTAGACTGCGCATTGGTCAATGAATTGACAACTGACGAGACTGCACCCTGTAACATCTTAGCATCAATAGGTATGGTTCCATTGGCATGCTGCTCCACAATCTGCTTACCAACATCAAAGCACTTTTCAATGTCGGCACCACGGTAAATGCTGTAGGACAATTGACCATATTCCGAATCTCTGTACATGTTGGCGCCATATGCTAAACCAGTACCTCTGATTCCTCTCCAGAATGGACCTTCCACACATTGTAGGTACTCAGAACCTAAAATGATTTTGTAAGCATCGTCTGAGGTATAATCCAATGGGATATTGGTCATTAAATTCATGTAACTCGATTCGGATCCTGGTGTTGTAATAATGAAACACCTCTCTGACTTGGATTCACCCAGTCCTGATAGAACAGATGATGTAATTGGTAATTCAACCAAATTTGAACCTGAGGCTGGTTTAAAAAATTCGTCGATTTTTTTCCAACTTGAAACTGGGGTTTCCATCTTGGAAACATCACCTAAGACAATAACTCTAACATTTTCTGCCTTGAAGAGCTCTTGTCTGATCTTCTCTAGCTTTGCTTCAATTTCTTCAAATTTATTGCTCTTGATTTCAACAAGTAGTTCTCTCAAAAACTCCTCCTGTTCAATCACGTTAGTAGCTCTAGAGATGGATCTGCTAGTGACAATATTTTTAGCTATAATTGATCTCAGCATCTCAGTACCTGATCTCTTGTATTCTGGCAAACTCTTGACAAGTTTTTCAACAGCCACCTGAACCCTCTCCTTTGAAAATCTAGTTTTGAATAATAGCTTACGGAACCACTCAATACCTTTATCATAGTTTTCATATTTCACTGTAATCTTGTAATTAACAATTTCTTCAAAGTTACCAGAGAATGCGGTGGTAGCATTGGCTTGAATTGTATCCCTTTTCAATTGCTTAACAACATCTTCATATGGAATCAAAGTACCATCTTCGCTCTCAATTGGCAAAGAGAATAAAGTATTGAAGATATTCATATACGGTAGCAGGTTTTCGGTTATTTCAAAGGAAGAAAATAGTAAATGCATGGTGACAAAATTCGACTCGATGTCTTCAAAGTGAACATATAATGGAAATTCCTTTGGAGTATCAGCAATAACTTTCTTGGTGGATTCTTTTGTCATGTCATTAGGGCAATCTTTGTTCAAGCCGGCACCAATGGAAAGGGTCTCAATAAAGTTAATTTTAGAGGGATCAGGTTGACCAAAGCTATCTAGAATAGATTTTGGAATTGGTTTGTCATTTTGCTCTTGAGCTTTCTTTAACTTCTCCTCTAAAGCTTTCAAGCCTTCTTCACCAAGGTTTTCTTTTCTTTCCTGAATCAATTTCTTGCCTTCAGCCTTCAATTTCTTGTACAAGCTTTTGGATGGTTTGGTGATGATGACGCAAGGCTTGTTTTCAACAAAGTACTTTCTATAAACTTCCAACCATTGATCAACAGACCAGGTCATCAAAATATCAAACTCCTTCAAATCCTTGACCCAAGATTCTAAATTCTTTCCACTGTTGTCACCATACAAGAACTCCAAAATTGAGATCGTAGCAAAGGACTCTGAAGATTTTTCAGTGTCAAATATATATTTCCATTTTGTTTGCTCTAATATATCTCTTAGTCTACCTAAATCTAAGTTGTCGGCAGTACAATGATCTTCAATTAAATCTAAAACTGTCTTTGGGAAATCATCAATCTTCTCAGTTGGAATATTGCTGAAGGTCAAGTTGATACCTGTTTTCAAAAAATCATCAGTGTAGTATTCTGAGCTGGTGGCAATTGGGTTTTCAATTTCAATAAATGTTTTGCTGAACAAGGAGATTGAGGAGGTGGTGAAATACTTGCCCAAGGTATCTAGAGCCTGGTCCACAATGTTTTCATGGATAGAGGGACCAATCCAGCTCATCATCAACTCACTGGATGATTCATCTTTGTCTGGGAATTCGACTGTTTTATAAATAGTTGTAGTCAAAGACTCGTCGTGTTCAGAATCGACAAAAGGTCTCTTGTTCGGGATATCAGGTAGATCTTGTAGTTCGGAGTCAAACTCAGTCATTATTTCCAAGAACTCCCTCTCGTTGATCGAACCGGTGATGATCACGTTCAAATTGTCTGGTCTGTAGTTATCACTGTGGTATTTTCTGATGGTATCGCTCTCTAGAGTACGCAAGTTGGTTGTCAAGCCTCCGGTCTCTGATTTGTAGCCCGACTTCTGGTACAACGTTCTCTGGGCCTCTAGTCCGGAGATGAACCAAGACTGGGTCTCGATTGCCTGCATTTCAGAGTACACGACACCCTTGTCCTTGGCGTCTCCGTCAACGTGGTACACCTCGGTGCAGCACGCCTCGTCTGTGATCGTTGGGTTCATCAAGTGGTCCATGTACACCGGCAGGAGCATTTTGAACCCGTCCCAGCCTGCGGTCGTCAGCGTGTACACCGTCTGGTCCGTGGCTGTCCACGCGTTGGTGGAGCTGAACGCCAAGTTCCCCAGCACGTCCAACAGGCCCTTGTACGGGTACTTTTTCGATCCCATGAAGATCAAGTGCTCTAGCGTGTGTGGACACCCACTGTCGTTCATGATCTCCGTGCCCACCGCAAAGTACCCGTTCACCATTGGCGACTCCTGGTGGATCAACGTGAGCTGCAGCCCCGTTCTCGACGACCTCCACTTCTTGAACGTTGTAGGGGCGTACTCCGCCTTAAAACTCGCTTCTAACTCAAAAAAGGACTTCGACATCTGTGCAAGCGCCCTCTTCATCAACTTCGGTCTCTCCCTGACTGCTCCTCCCCCTTCCATACCCACCTCTTCTCCTCTCCTAGGCCCCATGGCCTTTCTTTGCCTCTTTATGAGGGCCAAAGATGGGCGACCCAGGGCCCACCGCCTTAGTGGCACGCGCCTCGGGCCTGGCAGACCCAAATGGTAGCAACAAGAGACGGCTCTTGTGGCATCAAAAGTGGTAGCAGTAGCTGTGGCAGTAGCCAGTGCTACGAGTAGCGGGTGGAGTGGTGATAGACACACGGTGAAGAGCATCAGAATCAGCGGAGGCAGAAAAGCATGTTTTCCAGAGCACGTTTTGGGGAAGCGGTGGAGGTGCCGTGCTCGTTGCAGTCGAGTCCGCTCCAGAACTCGTCCGGATACCATAACCAGCAGAACTCACAGTCGGGGCTGCACTCGCAGTCGGTGATGAGCCAGTACGAAAGCAGCAGCGCTGCGTCGTACTTGATGAACCCGCTATTCAAAACACTCGAGTACATCGGGGCAAAGAGCCCAGACGTGCCGAGCGCTGCCACAGTTGGGTACAAGCTCAGAAGGTCCATCAACTCCCAGAAGAAGGCGCTCAAAAAGAAGCACGACCTTCTAGCAGGACTATCGAACTGGCTCAACATCTTGCCGAGCGAGGAGAGCAAAACCTTCCTAATTGAATTCAACAGGGTGGTGGAGTTGCAGAGCAGATTGGAGGAAGACTTGATTAGAAAGCAGGAGAACATCTCATTGCAGTTGAACCACGTTTTTCAAAGAGAGTCAAAAACAGAAGAGTTGAAGCAGAAAAGAGCAAAGACATTTAAACAGATGAGAGACCAGGAAAGAAAGTGTGGTGAGAACCAAATAACGCACCTATCAAAGGAGTCCCTAGAAGAGTTGAATGTATCCATCGACGTTGTCCAAGAACAGCTCATCAGGTCAATAAACACCTCTTTGAAAGTCTCTCTGGTTGACAGCATCTTAACTCTACAAAACACCTCAGCTGAGATAAAGGACGCCTGTAATGATTTCTTTGAATTCTTGAACACCACATCAGTCTACAGCAATAGAAAACCATACATTAGAGATGTCGTTGATGAGGATAGAATTCAGTCAATATCCGATTCAAGGCTGGCTTCTGAAGATAAAGAAAATGATCAAAGTTCTCCTCGTTTCATATCTTCTGCTAAACCAGTTGTCTTGAAAGATACAAACAATTCTTTCTTGCAAATTAGAAAAAGAGATTATTTAAAGAAGTCGGCCCAACTTTCCCCTGAACCGTTGCAGACGAATACAGCAATCAAAGGAAACAGATTTGAAGCCCAAGATGCCGAGAATGTCAAAAGGTGCCCGGGGTGCAATGCAGTGCTTACAAGTCATCGTACAGACCATTTAGAAACCTGTCAATTAATAAAAGGAGGCTCCTATGATGGCAACGGAAACAGCGATGGAAGATATGACGTTGTACCACCAAGCTCATCTCACAGCGTTTCGATGCCTGGCAAGTTTTCCCTAAGAATTCCAAGTGTGCTACGATCAAAACCAAATGATAATAACATTTGGCAGTAAACTGCGAAACATGCTATTAAATCCTAATCTTACAAACAAATAAATAGATTTGCTCAGAATTAGATATATAAAAAAGACGAACCGTAGATATATACAAGACTATTAAAAGTGGGAACGTACTCTATTGAATTCCAAATGAAAAGCAGTCAACAGTTCAGTCACCTCTAATTTCCGAGAAAAAACGTTTGCTGACTTCATATGACGATATCATGATCGCACATGCGGGAGATATCTTCATGCACCGAGGAACCAATCCAACAAACAAAGCACTGATACCATCCTTGGAATATATTCTAAACAAGTAGCTAAACATGGAGGATTTGATTTTCTTGGCTGCTTCAGATGAGCCATTTCTAGTGTTCAACAAATCTTTAGGCTCTTCAAATGACACCTGCATTCTTGTCTTTCCAACATCAAATGGATTGGTGAAGATAGCAGCAATAATACCAGCCATGGATCCTCCAATAAAAGATCTCAGAAAGACAGTTGAATTCAATGAATTTGGAGCATTTGTGTTCATATGTTGATCGTCTTTTAAATATGCAGTTGTCTTCAAGTAGCCGGTGATGTATTCGTATGACGACCAATAGATTCCACTGAATGGAACGTCTCTCCATAACGTCAACTGCAACCCTTTGAAGATGCTAAGCACACCTTTAGATTTGATTTCGTTATAAGAGTTTGATAAAACCATTTTCATTATATCTGATGACTTGCTGAAAGATTTGGTAGGCACTGCTTGGAGTCTTGTCTTGATCAATTCTATAGGTGAAACCACTGTGGCGGCCATGACTCTCGCTATTGAACCACATAGCAATGGATTTATGATAGGGTAGTTTGAAGACAAGGGCGACGCATCCCTTAGAAATTCGTATCCGCTAAAGTACACCACGTTGGATGGAATAGCCATGATCAAAGTCAAGGACAATCCTCTGTACAGGGTCGAGACACCTTCTGTTGATGCTATCTTTGAGATACCCGAAAAGGTGCCCTTGATCTTCGATTCCTGCACACATGCCTCTGTGCCGGCACATGCAGCGTCCGACAGCGAGACAGACCTCTTTAAAGCGCTGGACGTGTCTGCGAGCTGTGATTTCAGTGGTGCCGGCGGCTGTGTCGACTCTTCCCAGAACACCTTTTTGCAGCACTCTGCTGCATCTTTGCTGACCGACGGGTACAGCAGCTCCTGCTGCTGTAGTCGGATTCTCACCACGTCGAAGGGTGTCACCACCAGCGATGTCAGCAATGACCCGGCACAGGCACTCACCATTCTCTGGCCTAACGTTATATCCGAGCCCACCAGCGGTCTCGTGCGTCCTGGACCACTGGCCCGCACACTCCTCGTTGCGTCCTGCCCTAGTACGAGGTCCTCCGCCTCCTCTATGGTCCCTGCAATTTCCGACGACAGTGACATCTCCTACCCCAAGTATCGCCTATCCTGTGTGTGTCTCTCTTTCTGTGCACCGGCTCGCCGCTGTCTTGTCTCTTCCGATGTCCCGTTCTCTCTGGCCGCTCGTGTCCGGTCCTGCCTTGCCCTCTTCTGTCCAAGGTCCAACTCCACCTCTCTGTGCTGTTCCGCAACTTCCTATCCTTTCTCCTGGCCCGCTTGCTCTCCTGCCCGCCTCCTCATCCTCACCGCTGTATTGCCCTCTTCCTTCCCCTTCAAAATGGCCACTGGCGCTTCAAATTTTCAGCCCTCAAGGGGTCCGAGAACACGGCTGTGTCGGCACTACAATAGGTGGAAAGACCAGTACGACGGTGGGTGATAAGATGAATAAATAGCATTGTAGGGTACACAAGTAGGGTATAAGTAGGGAGAAGGTGGGAGAATAAAAGCAGGCTGGGTTAGGGCCGGTTGCTGCTTTACCCTTGTGAGAGCAGCCGCTCCGTAGTGGAGACGGCCTGGAACAGCCTGCTTGCCATCGGCACCTCCGCCGATGGCGCTGGCCCACTAACAAGAACCTCCTGGGAAGACTCACAGCTCATCCTTGCCGGCTGGAGCCTCCTCCTTGTTGGATATCACCTTGAACAGCTGGCCGTCAACACCTCCACCGATTTCACTGGCCCATCCTCTGGCACCCTCAAAACCGTTCGAGGAAGACTGGTAGTCCATGAATGCCTTGTAGATTCTCTCCTTGGACGTCTCAACAAATGGACCGTGCTGCACAATAGGCTGTTCTAGCACCTTACCTGCAACAATAACAAAGTCGGTTGTCGAGGCAGTCTCCGGCACAGACCCAGAAATGGCATCACCGTCCCTGTTGAAGAAAACAGAGTTGAATTTAGGAACGTCGGTGCCGTTGATGTTCAAAGCACCGTTCAAAATGTACAAGAACCCGTTAAAGTCGTTTGGGATCTCTTGCACAAACTCTCCACCCGGCTGCACCGTGTAGTGGTAGTAGTCGACTGGGGTGTACGCCAAATCCTTGACAGACTCCACGCCGTACGACTTACCACTGATGACTTTAACTTCAACCTTGTCGTTTGGCTTCACCACAGGAATCTCAGACGCTTTCAAGTCTCTGTATCTTGGCTTGCACTCCTTCAACTCAACGGGCAAGTCGACCCACAATTGCATACCTTCAACGTTGGAGCCGTCTTCGGTGTATGGCATCTCACTGTGGACAATACCTCTACCGGCGGTCATGAACTGCAAGTCGCCCGGTCTCAAAATACCAGACTTACCGGTGAAATCCTCGTGCAGCATGTTACCCTTCATCACCAGAGTGATGGTCTCTTGGCCTCTGTGTGGGTGGTCTGGGAACCCAGCGTCTGGTGAAACGTTAAAGTGGTCCAACATCAAAAATGGCGTGAAGTTTCTCATGCCCATCGTTCCAATGGATCTTCTCACTTTAGCGCCCACACCCTCTGCCTGCTCCATGCAGTACATGGTCTTCAAAATACTTCTGAATGACACCATATCTGTGTTTCGCTCCTTTTCTTCCTTGTTTGCTTTTAGCTTGCTGTCTGCGACTCTCAACTTTAAAGATCTTCTCTTGACTACCTTAGAAAGTAAACTGTCGATGTTTTCAGATACAATCCTCTCTACCAAACGCTCTTATCCAAAAATCCCCATCTGCCAAAACAAGTGACATTCCACCTCAATTTATACTCTTCACTGCTCAATCTCCTTCTTTTCCACAACCCCATATCAATCAGCTTTTATTCATAGTCTTTCTACCATCAATTGTGTCTATTGTTTTACTCATCTCTTAGTAAAAGTGCGCTGTGCCACAAATGCGCCGTGCCACGCGGCCCAGCCGCATTTGTCATGTGGCGCTGGGTTTTAGTAAAAAGGTGCTGCGCCATGCTCCTCAGCCGCAGCCCCGTGTGGCTTGGGCCTGGCCCAAATAGACCTGGCCGGGCCATTTACGCTTCGATGCCTCTGCAGCAACCAAGAGTCACAAATGACCTGAATGTTCTAGAAAGCAGTACAGACAGCTTATGGTGGGGTGTCTGTGCACTGTGTGCGCTCTTCTGCACTTGTAGAGTACACAGGAAACAACTCCACAGTCTCCTCACATGTCTCTAGATATGTATATTTTAAGTTTCTAAAATAGCAATTACACAATAATTACAAATGACCTCACCTTTCTGGAAGCCTCCAGTCACCCGTTCAGTTGTACTCCTCGTCTGTGGCATCACTGAGACACTGGTAGACAGTTATGCTGGAAGACTGGTTGTAGTTGTTGCCAAACATCATTCTGTGCGGATGCAACGCCAAAGAGTTGATGTAACTGTACCCTCTAGAAGTACCGTTCAATTGGTTCATAAAACCAGTATTGCCAATGGAACTCACTAACTCTCCGCTGGTGCTGTACAAATCAACCTCTTTGGAAGCACACGCAATCAATGGCGCATGTTCATGGATTAATGCAGTTGTCATGGTCTTCTCAAATGCCTTAAACTTCAAGATGGGATTGTCCAGTCTCAGATCCCACAACTGAACTAAACCATTAGAAGACCCCGAAATTAACTCTCTCAATCCACCTCTCTGCATATGCACATCAGTGCTGCATTTATTCCCAGGTTCCGGCTTCCAAAGCTTAACCATCGTATCTCTACTATCACATCTTCTATCATACACCCTGATGGTGCCATCCCTAAACCCACCAACAATCATGTTTCCGCTCACTTGATCTGAAGTTAAACTGGTTATTTGTGAAGTCGATCTCACTGGAATGTCAGAAACGCACTTTTCACGTGGCGCATCCCAGATTCTAATGATCTTGACATCACCGGTAACCAATAAGGAACCTCGACTCTGTTGCCACTCACTGATCAAGCCAATGGATCTCGGGGTTAGCAAGATGTCAGACAATGCCCTCCATGATGATATTAACTGAAATTGAGAAACGTCGTGAAAGTTTTTATAAATCTTAACGACACCATCACTCGATCCCGTCAACAACAACGGAACATCATCTTCGTTCAAAAACTTTAAGTCCGTTATCTTAGTACCAAATGGATTTCCATTTGAAAATCTTGATAGCTGTGACTCGTTTTTCCAGTCAAAAGTGCTTATATTATCCTTTTCATCGGTGGAAACAATCCAGTCCTCAAACTGAGCGAATTTCAATAACTTGGGTTGAGTCTTGTTGTCCAAATTGGCAACCACATTTTTCCAATTACCGACCAACGCTAATTCTTTTTGTGGTTGAGTTTCAGCAATAATAGATTCATTTCTGTTTCTTCTCCATAGGCGCTTAATATACTCTTCACTTCCTGGCTCATCAGTCTCACCATTTCCGATTTGAGGCTCTAGAAAATACTCACAGCTGTATTCAAAAAAGTCGCTTGTCAATGGTAACACAGGAACACCATTGTCTCTGTGTTTCGGATGAAATCTCGGTGTTGTAGGCCTTGGCTCCACTCCATATGCCAAAGATGAAGGCATTAAACCACCACTTGACAAAATATTGAACTTGCTGACGCTACCAGCAGACAAAGACTCATCATCATCATACATATCTTGAAGCCCAATGCTATTCAAAAATCCCTTCACGGAAAGTTTGGAAAATAGCTTTTCTCTCACAGACATGTTCGACATACTGGATGCAGATCTCATATGCCTAGCATTCTTATCACCCGGATCATTCCTGGTTGGTAGATTCAAAGAATGTAGCCTTCTTCCATCTTGGCCAGAAGCTGGAAGTTTTCCATTAGATAAACGCCCATTTGATCTATCACCAACCTTTTTCTCACCATTCAATCCAATATTTCCTTGGTGTGCATAAGAATTACCATTACTTGGCATTGGCCTTAATGCAGTCAGTTCACTAGAATAGTTAGATGCCACACTTGATCTTTTTTGCAATAGGTACTGCTCAATAGCATTTACAACCTCACCCAGTTGACTCTCGTTCAATTTCCAAAGAATATAATCTGAAACCTGCTCAGCATAGTCTTTAACCTCATCATGAGGATCTTCACTTAAAATTAGAATGGCTTTCCAAATCGAAGAAAATATAGAACCATAAGCAGGAGAACTTCTTCTAACTTCGTCGATCTGAGAAGGATTATCCACTAATGTTATCTCTTCCTCTAATTGACTGAAAGCACTCACCAAGAAAAACTGAGAATAATTAATCACAAATCTACTAAAAAAGCATATAACCTCTCTTCTAATTAACGGTGATCCATCGCTGATCAAATTCAAAACTTCTATAGCAATCTTGATTTCTTGTTGATTTAGGTCATCTTTCAAACTGGAATAATGGGCATCATCATCTTTGTCGTTCAACGACACAATGCTGCTTAGAGCGCTAATAATAGAAGCACGGATTTCAGGAATGGGATCGTTCATTAGTTGCAATAATTTATCAGTCAATCCACTTCTTAAAAAGACAACAACTGCCTCAATATTGCCATTTAGTAGTTCACTAATCAACAATGCACTCCATTGCCTCAATAGAGGACTTTCTGAAGTCTCGATATAATAGATACATGTCTTTATGAGATCAACTGAAAAACATAGTTTTTGACCAGCTTGATAGTTTCTCACAAACATGGATAAAATGAATGCACTCATTGCCTTTTGTTCATCATAATTCACCTCCACCGCAGCATCAACTGAAGGTTGTGCTTGTGCTTGTGCAACCGCATTTCCATTAGCGTTTGATGTTCTCACTTGCATTGTCAATATGGAAACAAAATAATTATAACCTCTATCCTTACATAGCTCTTGTTGTGCATTTTTGTAATCAACTGACATGATCCTAGCCCAGATAAACGTCAATGCCGGTTTTAGTTCTGGTGACGGACTTTGTAGCAACCTCAAAATATAAGGAAAGATACCAATGCTTAATGCCAAATAAACGGCCCATGAACCAAGATCTAAAAATCTGGATAACAAAATTAAAGCTCTAAGTCTATGTGCTTGGGACAACAAGACCTGTAAAACAACTGGTAACTGCTGTGGTGGCTGCTTTGTTGAAGATCCATATTGCAGCCAGATCTCAAATGCAGTTAGATGCTGTTCAAAAAAGGATGAGTGCTGATAGTTCATAATTGACTGATTAGTTGGCTGATTAGTCTGGGATGATGGAAGATTTGCGTTCATATTGTTAGAACTTGATGAATTTGCGGAAATTCCTGACTGTTGACCATTACTTTGTGACGAAGCATCAGTAGCCTGTAATGACGGTATGTCTAATAAATCAATTTCTGGTATTTCATTTTTCTTATTTTTAAGTAACTGAGATAAAACCTCATCTATTGCCAATTCCCATGATTCCCACATTATATGATCATTTATGTTTGGAAGTGGTGGATCCGAGATTGGGTGACAACCAACCACAGGCATTATCTTCTTGGCTAATAAGAAATTTCTAAACAATGCAGCAACCATCAAGTCTTGTCGAAAAAGCTTTTTGAATAATGGACGTGATAGGGATGTCCATGCTATCGTATCTGTTATAGCTGTAAAAATCCAATTTAGCTCACCAAGAGGTGTTCTTCTATCCGTCAACTTTCCAGGAATTATAATTTCTCCTTCCTTATTTTTCAAGATATCATAGTAACCATGCTTGCTTAAAGATGAAGACATAACAAACCATTTAACACTCATTTCAATTGGAGTAGTTAAACAACACGTGAATAAATCGGCAGGTAAGTCGGGATTCAAAGGCAATATCTCATTAGATCTGCAAGCACCTAACTGGATGGACTCGATATAAGAACTTACTGGAGAAGGGGCGGCTGCATCTCCCCTTTGGTTTGCTTCATCATCAATTCTTTTTTGGATGAATTTTTTGTTGTTTTCAATAACATTGCCTGCACCTGACGTGTCGATAACAAAGATACATGGAGCACCAATCCAACTCTGTAAGTCGTATAAACTAACAGGAATATACTGAGTGTAGCCTCTATTGAAAACCCATATCTCTCCACTTTGCGTTGGTTGCGGAACACCGTGACCATTGTAATGAAACAATATTCTTTCATCCTTTGAATTTCTGCGCAAAGTAGTGCATAGCCTTTTCAAGTCTTCCACCGAAGGGTCTAAAGACTGTTTATATTTGGTTCTGGAGGATATTGACTCGTAGTTGGACTGTAGGTTGTTACCGATTGCTTGTAATGCTTTCTTCGGGTCTGAATATCCAGTGGGATTAATGAAAGACTCCAAAACAGGACAGTCCTGCGGTTTTTGAATATCCGGTGGTGGAATACCTAAGTTCAAACAGAGAACCAAAGCAGCCGTGGTTGTCTTCTTTTTATTGGACTGCGCCTTCCAGTCTGAAATCTTATATGTGTCATCCTCCGGCAGTGGATTAGCACTCGTTGTGTTTCTTTTCAGGTCCCAATGCGAGTAGTAGTGAGATTGTAGCACATTCAAGTAGTTCTGGTTATTGAGTAACCCATGTCTTAGTTCTGTGCCCATGGTTTCCGCAATCCTCCCCCCAGTAAACACAAACTCGCAATGAAAATACAAATCAGTCAGATGCTATTCTTTATCAATTTCAAACCTCCTTGTTAGATACCTTTCCTTATCCCAGTGTACTGCTGTTTAATCCAACATATTAACTGCTTCTCTCCTTCTCTCTCCATATTAATTGACTAGCCTTGTTTCCTCAGTAAACCGAAGAAAAATGGTGATGGTAACACCCGTACACCAGGTATTATGTGGTGGATGTAAAAATAAAACGACAACTGCAGGATTCGAACCTGCGCGGGCAAAGCCCAAAAGATTTCTAATCTTTCTCCTTAACCACTCGGACAAGTTGCCAGTTAACAAGGGGAAAAGGAACAGGATGGCACCCGTTCTCCACAGCTTAAGATTGAAGCACATTGCTGACATAACATATGACACCAATTGCCAGCTTATGTAATTAGGCAACTCATTACAGAAAAATGAATGCAATCAAAGGGTATTAAAATGAATCAGTCAGTAATCAAATGTAACTTGATACTATACTTTCCACTTTCTGATGTGATATATGATTTTATCACAAGCAGCTAGTCTATAACATGATACTCCACTTTCTCAGACTATAAATACGATGACCAACATCATCGTTAGCTATCAGATTATATCATATGATGATCACTATCATCATATGGCTCTATAAAAAGAGATACATTTTCCCATAAGTCAAAGAGTGAATTTCAACTACTTGTCTATATATATTGATAAGAAAGAACTTCGAAGTTCAGAGGAATCAGTTCTTACTTATCTAGCCAAATATATTTTATCTATCGAAGCTAAAGGTAAACTGCTTATTATATAATCACAATCTACGTTATGTCCTCCACCGGGCACAGCAGTAGTACCATAACGGATCCTCAATTATACAGAGAGTCGTTCAGAGATCCTCCTACTGATAATAAGCAAAGCCTAGTCAGGCACAGGAATCACCCAGACGCTCAATACCCGTACACCAGGTATTATGTGGTGGATGTAAAAATAAACGACAACTGCAGGATTCGAACCTGCGCGGGCAAAGCCCAAAAGATTTCTAATCTTTCTCCTTAACCACTCGGACAAGTTGCCAGTCAGTGTGTTATTGAAGCCTCATGCAGAATATCCGTTGCTATACAAAACTAATAACAAAATCAATATAGTAATCTTCAGAAAAATAATAACACGATATTAGGCCAGTAAAACACCTTAAAAATAAGAGAACAAATATGTTAAATATAAAGAAGCAGACATTAAACGTATGCAAGACAATAAAATTAAACAAATAACTAAATTAGTAAATTCTTCCTGGAGTATCACATTGAGCTAAAGGGGTAGATCTCGGATGTGGTGATTAACAGTTGGAATTTAAGCAATATCTAAAACATTCCAACTAGGAATTGTAAATAAACACCAAGTATACTATATTAAAAATAGAATTGCCTCCCACAGTTGCGAACTCTATTACGATAATTGAATTATTTATTGGGATAACTAGCTAATAATTATCAGAAGTGAAAATGCAAAATAATGTATAGAAATAAAGTAAAAAATCGAGAAAGGATAGCTATGAACTAGATGTTTATATTTTGGTGACTAGGCAGTCATGACAGACTCCAAAGGCGGGAGAGCATATCTTATAACAATATACGCCCTTCTTTGTGTGGGTAAAAGCTTGTTTCAGCCAAAGTGAAAAGAGATACCTTTGGCTGAGATTCTTCGGAAGCATAAGAATCTAGAAAAAAGTAAAAAAATGTTATTGAGAATGGCTCTAACATGAACTATGGTTGGTATATAAGTAACATCAGGATTCCACTTTTTTTTATTAAACTTTCGTTAACATATAGTAGATAACTAACCTTATGAGTTAAGCCAGTATTTCTTATTATTTTATTTATTATTTTGCTTTATTATCATTAATATTATTACAAATAAAAATATTTCATTGTAGGATTATAAGAGAGTCTTTGTGACTTCTTGGGATGTGAAAAAGATGATGATATTGTGACATTGGGATATGCTAATTGTCACACATAATCGGGTATGTAGATATGAATGAATATGGATGGTGACTGTTGAAGTAAATTAATTCTAGCTGTAAAAGTGTCCATAATAATGTAGTGATAATGAAATAAATCCTAGATTGATTAATTAAGGTAATTATACATAATTGGTAAGGTGGGATCTTGATGCTACTTCTATATATTGGTGCATATTGATAACTAGCCTCCAGATACTTTTTTCCAGAATGTTCCAGATTCTTTGCTTTACATCTCAACAGTGAACACACATACGTAAATGGGTAGGCATGAAAATATCCACTTATAATTCAATAGGAGTCATTGAAATCCACTATCTAAGTAAGCATCGTCCGTCACGTCACCTTTTGTCAACTCTTCAAAACTCTTTGAAAAAAAGATCTTTAATCAACTGATCAATCCAAAACTTATTTTAATATTACTATATAGTATGGATATTGCTAAAGCTAGGATTAATTAACTTCATCACAACCCCTGTCGGATTTCAAACCCTGTCTGCAAAGTTGTCGTCTCCGCACAAGCTATTACGGGAAGTTTCTAGAGTTTTGGTGCCACGATGATTTCGTGAATACTTTTTCTGTAATCTAATTCCAAAGTGATTACTAAGTGTAACAAATAATAAGAGAGAATCTGAAATAATTAATGTTAATTTATAATATTTGTTAGAGGAGAGTTGATAAGTGTTGAGATGTGAAGCGAAGCATCTGGAATATTCTAGAAAGAAGAAATATTGAGATGTGAAGGGAAGCATTCAAAACATTCTGGAAAGAACGCACCTGGAGGCTAGCTACCAACTGTCCTAACTTACCTAAACCTTTATATATATATAATTACTTTAATTAATTAATCAAGTATTTGTTTTATTATCACCACATTATGGTCACTTTTACAACTAGGAATAATTTACTACAACAAGTTACACCTAAAACATGTTGACAGCTGAAACATCTTTATACCCAAAACCAAACATCCTGATAAGCGTGACGTCTAGGCACCTAGGTTATTGTAAACTTCTAGATGTTCACAATATTTTAAATGTGAAAATGTCTCAACTATCAAGATGTTTCAGATGTTAACATGTCTCAAATGCTTTGCTTCACATCTAAATTATAGGATAGGAACTGTTCGAGCTGTGAAGCCAGACATCTGAAATGTTGTTGAATCTTCTGGAAGAGCAATTCTTTAAGAATGCAAAATGTGGGATTATCATGCGACGTCTGCTCCTGTTCTTGGCAGCTTATATTTGCTTCTTACACTGTAAAACTATACTTGCTGTTTATTGTTTCTTTGCCAAGCAGATATCTGCAACGACTCCGTGTGTTCATTTAGAGCCTGTCAAAATGGTCCCCTCATATATTTAAGGCACACTGAACTACCGTATTAGTTACAAACCCGTCTTAATGGCCTATGTCTAGTAGCCGGTCCAGATTTAGACTGGACCAGAACCAGGACTGACAGGAAATCTACCATCAGATATGTCTTTGCAATTGGAAGTGGGATGCCACTACAAGAAAACAAAAAAGCAGAATACAAGGCACAAGAATTTGTTGAGATGTGAAGCGAAGCAGCTGGAATATTCTAAAAAGAAATATTGAGATGTGAAGCGAAGCATTCAAAACATTCTGGAAAGAACGCATCTGGAGGCTAGCTACCAATATGCACTATATAAGTAGCATCCAGATCCCACCTTACCAAAACCTTTACATATATATATAATTACTTTAATTAATTAATCCAGCATTTATTTTATTATCACTACTACATTATTATGGACACTATTACAGCTAGGATTAATTTACTTCAACAGAATTGACCTGCCGTTCGTTGTCCACATATTGTTGATATGTTGTGGTTGGGACTAAGCCACTTGGTAGCTTGAAGTCTGCAAGGTTGTGAGATATGATTGTATACCTGCTTAGTATGATGCTGAGCTTATGTGGTAGGCATGTTGATATGTGAAGTACAAAGCATTTAGCACTTTTGAGAAATACATCGGGACTTTTTCAGAAAAGCTATCGAGAATGCCTGGCTAACAATACACATTATATGTTATTTGCATCAAGATCCCATCTCTCTCAACTTACATGAATCTAATGAATGTATAGTTTTCCTTAATTAGTTAATCTATTATTTATTTTATTGATTTAGCTTATATATGTACGTCACTAAAACTAGGATTATTTGAATTCAAATAAAAACAACCACGAAACTTAAGTGCCCTTCAAACTGAATATTGTCCAGAATTCATGACGCGGTATGCTTTGTAGTTTGAAAGATACCCCCAATCAAGATGCCTTACTCAGTAGTAGGATTAAACGTGGATGAGCGCTTTTAGGTCAAAAGTACAACAATCAAGACAAAAAAACAGAGTCAAAAAAATAGCCAAACTATTTTGTCAAAGGAGTTTAATTTTAAATTGAACATCTAAAATTGGCAACCAGTTAACCAAAAATGCTACATATTGAGAGCTTTTCCCCATAAGGACTTACGAAAAGCTGACAAAATTAGTCCCTCATCGACACCATTTTGCAAACATTAATGAAAGATTAGTAGGCGGCTTATGGACAATTCGGTAACACCCCCCTTCTATAAAGAAGGACCTCCAAAGACACCCAATTTCAGCACTATTATCAATTCTTAATGTAGAACCACAAAACCTGAGGCACAGAAAAGAAGGCTTCGGTATCATGATACCCAGTTTGAATAATTAATTAGCAGTATCAGTTTAGGAATGGGCATCCACTTCACAGAAAGGGAGGGATAAAGCCCTCCATAATAATAAGAAAGTAATGCTCTACAAAGAAGCCAGAAGCTGGAAAAGATCTCAAAATATCACATGAAACTAGATCTAGTGGATGGGTTAGCCGAATAAAAGTAGATCATAGGAATAAATAGCTTTGGTGGCGTCTCCGGCCAGGCATGATAAAGATATGTTGTGGTCAGGTGGTGAAAGGTCAAATAGCGAATCGGCAAAAACACATACTTGCCTCTGCAGTATATCTGAGCTAAAACTCTGAGTAATCTTGTTTGTTCTGATATCGAAGATAGCTTTAAAATCCTAACTGTAGAAATGATCAGTAACAGCCAAATTCGTTGAAACTTAAATCACAGCAAGGCTTTTTGGATGCGGCTTCAACGAAATTCTTGGATGCTGACATGTGTTGAGATGTGAAGCAAAGCATCTGAAACAGGTTGACAGCTAAGACATCTTCACATTTAAAATATTGTGAACATCTAGAAGTAGCTACCAATATACACTATATAAGTAGCATCAAGATCCCCTACCTCACTAACTTTCTCAACTTAGCTAAACATTTATATATGTATAAGTATATATTAATTAATTTAATACTTTATTATTTTTACTATTACATTATTATGAATTCTTTTACAATTAGAATTAATCTACTTCAACAACATGCACGTATATATATATGTAACCCAGTGTACAAATTGATCTTATTACTGTCAATGCGTACCACAAATGCTCAGCGTAGAATAACCAACATCAGAGACCAAGCGGGATAGTCTTTGTTGTTGGTTATTAAACAAATTGAAAAATAAAAGTCCAGGCGGTACTACATTTGATTGTGCCTACTAAAATTACAACCGTGCTAAAGAGAGAAGAAACAACTACTTTGAAGCGGGAAGGGAGATAGTCATGATAGTGGCCACGGGGACTTACAATGTGATCAAATGCATATATACTTGTGTTGAGACGATAGATAGAATGAAAAGTACGAATTTGCACACATGGATCAATATGGACCCATTCAGCTACAACTATGGTACGCTATATAAGCAGCTTCAAAATTTCGTTTTACTAAGTATTTCTCCAATTATCAAAACCTTTGTATATATATCTATATATAAAGTTTACTTTTGTTGAGATCTCTGAAACATTCTGTGGAAGTAACACAATCCCAGCTGTAAAAGTGTCCATAATAATGTAGTAGTGATAATAAAATAAATACTGGATTAATTAATTAAAGTAATTATATATATATAAAGGTTTAGGTAAGTTGGGAAAGCTCGTAAGGTGGGATTGGGATCGTGATGCTACGTATGTAGTTAATACTACTAGCTAACTTCTGACGCTTTCTTTCCAGAATATTTCGGATGCTTTACTTCACATCTCAAAATTTATTTATTCTATTGCTACTTTATAATGGACATTGTTATAACTAAGAT
Organism: Ambrosiozyma maleeae (nom. inval.); assembly: GCA_003706635.2. Classification (NCBI taxonomy): domain Eukaryota; kingdom Fungi; phylum Ascomycota; class Pichiomycetes; order Pichiales; family Pichiaceae; genus Ambrosiozyma; species Ambrosiozyma maleeae (nom. inval.). The sequence goes on from PPLV02000012.1 coordinate 215,715, forward strand.
TAACTGGTTTTAACGAGGAACAAGCATCTTTAAAGCGCATCATGTTCCAACTGTAGCCACAAGTTTTTGTCTCTCAAAAATTATTATCCATGGAGACACAATAAACTGCTGTGTGGCTTTGATCCTGTACAGTGCTGGGATTTGTGAGCCTCCATTCATGGATAGTTTTGGTTTTGCGTAATACCTCGGAGGAATCCCAGACTTTATTAGTTGTGCAGCTTAACTTTTCGTTGAAAAATGCTGATACAAGCTTTATTCAACCATCAGGGTGTTGCCGTCCACAAATAAATCCAACCTTTGTATTTCTCAGGGATTTTTGTCTCTACTTTGAGAGAATGGTCTAACAGTCGAGCCCATTTTAGGCCTGGTTTACTTCTCTAGTTTTGAAAATAGCACGGCGGATCCTAGAATGTTGTTTACTTGGCTTAATAAATCGTGTGACAACAGTTATTCCGAATAAACCACTTTTATGTTGAAGCAAATTAGTGCAAGTCGTAACAATATCCATAGCAGAGTAACAAATAAAATATACTGAAATTATTAACTGAAGCCAGTTATATTGGAATGTGTGGCAAAATGAGATTTTGATACCTTCTTTCCCGGACGTTCCAGAGTGTGTTGAGATGTGAAGCAAAAGCATCTGAAACGGTCTGTGCACCTTAAACCTTCTGGAAAAAAACATCTAGAAGTTGGCTACCAATATGTACTCTATAAGTAGTAGAATAAAGATTCCACCTTACCAGCTTTCCCAACTTACCTAAACCTTTATATATATATAATAAGTTAATTAATTAATTTAGTTTAATTTTATCACTATGGACACTTTTACAGCTCGGATTAATTTAGTTATTTTTAAAACTAGTCAGAAAAACCAGACCTAAATAGCGATCAATTAATTGTCAAACCATGTTCAAAGTAGAGACGAAAATCTTTGAGAAATTCAAAAGCAGCAGGATCCATGGTAGGAACTTTCAATAACTTTCCCCGAACAAGGGCAACACACATTCCACGAATAGTCTTTTTGCCGTAGTCAGCTTGCAAAACAGCTAATAATCTAAATGCCATCAGCAGCAACACAGGCATAGTTGGATAAAGCTTTTGGATCAACCATGTTAATTAAGACAGTTTGCAACAAACGGTTGAGCTGTGCAACAATCAAAGTCCGAGCATTCTCCCGAGTATCGTCCGGAATCATAATTTCACCATTCACGAAGCATTCACAAAGACCAGCACCGTAAGGGGGTTTTCAACACTGTAGCAACCTTTTGTCTCCAAGCATGATAATTGCTTGGAGATGACAAATTGCGGCTAGGGCTGAAATCTGAAGAGGTCGCAAAGGTACTCATAAAGATTAAAATATCAGAGAAATACATGTAATGAAAATTACTTCTAACTATATCTGCAGGCGGGGTTTTCATTTAGTTATCGACACAATAAAACTCTATATTTTATATAATCCCATTTTCTCAGAAAGACCAGCTTCAAAAAATCAAAGATAATGAAATTTTTTATCGAATTAATCTACTACTTAAGCGTTCAATAAATAATAAATTATAATCATAGAGCGAATTAATTTACAAATAAGATAACAATAGAATAGGATTTATCTATTATCGATTTAGGGGATTGAGGAATCTCTTACTCCAATGTATTTGACCAACGTATTTGACCAATGTATTTGAAATTAAAAAAAATAGATGAAGGGACGAACGAGTCTTTGCAAATGCCTATAAAAAACAACGCAAAGCTACAAACAATTCAACTATCTCCTCCTCATCAATTTGTGATGCAATGCTTAAGCCATCAAATAGTTGGCGAAAATTAAACCAATCTTTTAATGCAATAGTTTAATAATAATGCCTTTAAAAAGACCCAAAACCTATTTAAAAAAGAAGTTTTCAAGTTAGATAGATGTGTTCAAATCTGAAGCTGGTACATTTAGGAATTAATTTGAGCTATCGAAATCTAATATGTAAGTAGCATTAGAAGATATGTTAACTTTGCTTAAAGTACCTATAGGTTGTAGTAAATTAATCCTAGCTGTAAAAGTGTCCATAATAATGTAGTAGTGATAATAAAATAAATAATGGATTAATTAATTGAAGTAATTATATATATATATAAAGGTTTAGGTAAGTTAGGACAGTTGGAAAGGTGGGATCTGGATGCTACTTGTATAGTGCATATTGGTAGCTAGCCTCCAGATGCGCTCTTTCTAGAATATTTCAGATGCTTCGCTTCATATCTCAACAATTTATGTGCGCATGAGACAAATAAAAGACTTACACAAAACTGAGGCCAAAAAACTTGTACAGACGCAAAGCTAAATAAAGGTACTCTCATTCCACATTTGGGTATGTATGAGCCCAAAGTATCAATATATCGTGCGGCAGCATCCAGAATGAACTTTATCAAACATTTCTCTACTTTATTACTAGTGGTATATATATATTATTCGCTTTAATTGTCTATTGTAATTTCATTTTTGTTGCCCTTTAAATCGATGCTAGTCCAATTTATCACAGCTAACTTGCATTATGGGCATTCACAACCAAACCTAATATAAATCAAGGCTAATCCAGCCAATCAGCGATATAGTTACTCAATTAATAAATTCAATGTTTATGATAAGGTATTTAAATTAATCCTAGCTGTAAAAGACTCCATAGTGATAAAATAAATACTAGATTAATTAATTAAATTATTATATATATATAAAGGTTTAGGTAAGTTGGGAAAGCTAGCAAGGTGGGATCGGGATCGTGATGCTACGTATGTAGTTCATATTGCTAGCTAACTTCTGACGCTTTCTTTTCAAAATATTTCAGGTGTGCATAAACCAAACCCGGTTCAGATGCTTTGTTTTACATCTCAACAGAGTCCAGAATTTTAGATACTGGGTCCCTACCTAAATCTGTCCCTCAATCATGTCAACTCGTGTTTATTAAACTTGAAAGAGTCGCAATCTGCAAGATCGATCGTCCCAGATGTCAGATCTCAGATCTCAGTCCTCTTTTGCTGCTGTTCATAAGAACAAACCCAAAGGCAAAGTCGTCGTTTGCCATCGTTGTGATGCCACTGGACATACTAGTTCAAAATGCCCAGTTCCTGCACCTGTTGCTACAGACAATCAGGCTGGGACCGAGGGCACTTCGTGGACTTACTCTGATGATTAGCCTTTGTTTAGCACGTCTGCTATGTCTGCAGAATAAAACATCATCAAACCTTTTACTGGTTGGACAGTGGCTCTTCAATCCATTTGACCAACAACAGGGAACATCTTTTAGGCCATCTACTGGCTCGGTTTCTGTTATCGGCCACTCCCTGCCGTACTGGTACCATTCAGATGGTACACGGCGATGGTCGAAAGATCAATATGCGCCATGTGATGTTTGTGCCTGGTGCTGTAAAGAACTTGATTTCCATTAAAGCTGCATCTAAAAAATCTCATTTGGACTATATAGTTTCAACGAGTTTGGCTGTTACGAGTTTTTCTTCAATGGTACTAAGGCTCAGGTATGAAGTCTGATTGCCGACGATCGGCACCACTTGGATTTTAAAGCTGCCGCTAATGTTAAAACAAATCAGATAGTTCAGGGTTTTAGCTATGCTGCAAGTTGCTGGTGGTTCTGTTTCTGCGAAACTGATGCATGTGTTGAAGTTGATACTAGCTGTAAAAGTGTCCATAATAATGTAATAGTATATACTAAAATATTGAATTAAATAATTAAAGTTATTATATTATTATATGCATGAAGCTCTAAGTTAGTTGAGAAAGTTGATGCTACTTATATAATGCATATTATTAGTATCTAAGTTCTAGATGTTCTTCCTTCCATAATGTTTCAGATGCTTCGCTTCACATCTCAAAATTGATTACAATGAGACCTTTAGCCCGGTTATCCGTAACGAAAGCATTCGCCTGCTATGTGCACTCGCTGAGGAAACGGTATGCGCAGGCAAAGGCATGGTGGATCTTAATGCTACTTATGTTCATATCGGTAGCTAGCTCCAGATGCTTCACATCTCAATACAAAATGTATATGAATTAATTTTAATAAAGTTCCCTAATTGTACTATTGCTTTGTGGGACATGTAAAGTTTTTACTTTCAGCACATATTTTGATACTATTAATCGAGACCTGGAGCAATAGAACGTTGTTTGGGGATATATAGAACGTGCAGATTTATATATTAAGTAAGAAACAAAAGAATCCATCGAAATTGATAATCAATCTCGCACTTCGTAAGTAGCAAAATTCTTACTCACTTTCGTCAGCTTGCATATATATGAGACATTCTGGAAAGAACTGTTGTGGTAAATTAATCCTTGCTGTAAAAGTGTCCATAATAATGTAGTAGTAATAATAAAATAAATACTGGATTAATTTACTTCAACAAGTTGGTTATACATAATTGTAGGAATTTTTATGGCAAGCATTAATCGAACAAAGTTAATAGTTTAATGTCTCGAAAATACCTATACTTGGTGATTCCTATACTTGGTGATTACTGATGTTTACTGATGTTCATACCCGATAATGTCGTTATGTCGTTAGGACAAATATTTTAAATGTTTTGCTTAACAGCTAAATAATCTTATCATGAAAAAAGCATTGAGTCTGGAATACGAAAAAATTAAAATAGAATACTATCACATTCAATCTCTCAACTGTATAAATAGTGCGTTCTTTTTATATCTGAAAGGAATATATAAAACTATCGAATAATATTGAACAAGATTTTTCAAACTCAAATATTTTATAATAGCCGAAAAAAATTATAAATTTTTTGCTTATATCAAGATTTGCAACAAAGCAACTGAAATTTTTCAGAAAAGTGATTCACGAAAATAGCAACCAATGTGGCATATATAAGTAACATTGGGGCTTTCCCATATTAATTAACTTTCCCAACCCACCGTACACATCTTTATTTTGTTAATTGTTTCCGTATTTATTTTATTGTATTACTGTAAACATGGACACTCTCAACTGTTGAGATGTGAAGCAAAGCATCTGAGACATGTTAACATCTGAAGCATCTTGACAGCCGAAACATCTTGACATTTAAGACATTATGAACATCTCGAAGTTAACTACCAATATACACTATATAAGTAGCATCAAGATCCCACCTTATTAACTTTCTCAACTTACCTAAACATTTATATATGTATATATAAGTATATATTAATTAAGATTTTGATTATTTGCTTTTACAATTAGAATTAATTTACTACAACACTCATACCTAAGATTTATTTATTTCGAAACTTAATGCTTTATTTTAAATAATGTTAGTAATTTTTGACAAAATTTTATCAAATATGATTTGGAAAAGTTCAAATCTGATATCAGGAGTGAAGATATATATAAATCAATAGCACAAATGCAGATCATATGCTACTACTGTAAAAGTAAGATAGAAATCGTTTCAAGCTGCTGCAGAATATGTAGCCATTTGATATTAGCTCTTACAGGAAGTGGAAGATTGGCCAATTAAGGTTAAATTTACCGAAAAGTTGAGTACGACCGGTACTACTTCTTAGCTTAGAGACAAATAAATATGTACTCACAGACATCCAACATGTTGAAGCTGTTGAGATGTGAAGCGAAACATCTGGAATATTTTAGAAAGAAATATTGAGATGGGAAGCGAAGGGTTCAGAACATTCTGGAAAGAGCGCATCTGGAGGTTAGCTACCAATATGCACTATATAAGTAGCATCCAGATCCCATCTTACCAACTGTCCTAACTTACCTAAACCTTTATATATATATATAATTACTTCAATTAATTAATCCAGTATTTATTTTATTATCACTACTACATTATTATGGACACTTTTACAGCTAGGATTAATTTACTTCAACAGGTTATGAGTACCTTTGCGACCGCGTCAGGCTTCAACCCCAGCCGCAAGTTATCGTCTCCAAGCATGATAATTGCTTGGAGACAAGAAGTTGCTATGGCGTTGGCTCCTTACGGTTCTGGTCTTCGTGAATATTTCATGGATGGTTAAGTTTTAGTTCCGGGAGACACTCCATAGCATGCTAGAACTTTGATGGTTGGGCAGCTTGACCGTTCGTTGCAAACCGTCTTGAACAACACGGTTGATCCAAAAGTTTTATCCAATTATGTTGGTGTTGCTGTTTATGGCATTAGTTTATTAGCTGCTCTGTAAGCTGACTACAGCAAACAGACTCCTCGTGGAATTTTTGCCCTTGCTCTGAAGTTATTGAAGGTTCCGACCATGGATCCTACTGCTGCTTTTGAATTTCTTAGAGATTTTCGTCTCTACTTTGAGCATGTGTCTGACAATCGACTATTTAGGTATGGTTTATCTCACCAGTTTTGAAAATAACATGGCAGAGTCCAGAATGTTAGACACTGGGTCCCTACCTAAATCTGTCCCTCAACCATGTCAACTCGTGTTTATTAGACTTAAAAGAGTCGCAATCTGCGAGATCGATCGTCCCAGATGTCAGATCTCAGATCTCAGTCCTCTTTTGCTGCTGTTCGTAAGAACAAACCCAAAGGCAAAGTCGTTTGCCATCGTTGTGGTGCCACTGGACATACTAGTTCAAAATGCCCAGCTCCTGCACCTGTTGCTACCGACAATCAGGCTGGGACCGAGGGCACTTCGTGGACTCGTTTGGTTGATTCGACTGTGGTGTTTAACACATTTTCTATGACCGTTGAAATCAAACACGATCAAACCTTTTACTGGTTGGACAGTGGCTCTTCAATCCAATTGACCAACGATAGAGACCATCTTGTTGACTTTAAGCCATCTACCGGCTCGACATTGTTGTAACAAGATTAAATTACTTCAACAGGAGTATCTATCTTTATAATCGCATCTGGTTTCTAGGGGCAAATAATTATCATGCTTGGAAACAAAAAGTTGCTATGGTTTTGACCCGTACGGTACTGATTCCTGAATATTTCATAGATCGTCAAGTTTTAGTTCCGGGTAATAGTCCCGAAGATGCTCGGATATTGTTAGTTGCACAACTCAACCAAACTCTCCTCATTAAAATGGTTGTTGCTAAAGTTTTATCCAACTGTACTGGCATTCCTGCCCAGGGCCTCAACTTATGTTGAAGCAGATTAAATCTAATTGTAGAAGGATCCATAATAAGAAAGTAAATAATAAAATCTTATGTAATTATTAAACCTTACGTGAGGTTTACGTCATTATAAAGTATAACGTAATTATAAAGGCATACGTCTACTTTTAAAGTCATCCTATATGTATAAATAAGGATTTAGGTAAGTTGGTAAAGCTGACAAAGTGGGATCTTGATGCTACTTATATAGTGTATATTGGTAGCTAACTTCTAGATGTTCATAATGACGTAAATGTCAAGATGTTTCAGGTGTAAGGATGTTTTAGCTGCCAACATGTTTCAGATGCTTTGTTTCACATTTCAAACAAACACCTTGGAATATATGTAAACTTTTAATCAATTATTACAGCTTATTATTTTATGAATATAACCTTACTGTAGTCATCCTACAACTTGAACTGACTTTCTTCAACAAAATTAAGTTACATCAATAATTTGAAATTGTTTTCGTGATTTGCCTAACTATATTTGTCATAAGTCTCACCCCTCCCAAACACAAAACAATATCATTCTCATATTTTTTGAAGCAAATAGTTGAAAACTTAATAAAGAAACCAGTCATGAACCTAAATATCTGCCCCTACGATGAGTAGGCGAATCTAGCGGTTTGTAATTCCCTATCAAGAGTCACCTGTATCAAAAGTGTTTCTGTTTAGCAAAATCATTTTGGGGCACAATGTCTAATGGCTGCAGCTTAAGTAATCAGTATTTAGTTTATTGGACTCACCTCATTGCATTGAGCTGGCTTTTTTATAAAAATTTCACATAACTTGAGTCAATTCACGAAAATAAAGAGCTGTTACACCTCTTTAACTTCTCCTCTGTCGGAACATTAATCAACCACTTATTAATATACAATGCAATTAGCATATCAACAGCCTGGTTAGCTCAATCGGTAGAGCGTGTGACTCTTAATCACAAGGTTGCGGGTTCAAGCCCCGCATCGGGCTTCTTTTTTACTTTCTAAAAAGCTATATTTTTGAACCAAGATTAACATCCTAAACATGTTTTCGGACGGGCATTCTTTTCTAATAGCAATTAAGTTGCTAGAAAGTAAAGAATTAGTTTAGTTGTTTTTGTTTATTGTTAATTTCTATTAGAAATCACAACAAAGGAATGACTAACTTTTGGTCATCTCTACGCAGCTATCATGTGAAGGAGGCTTCAACACAGCGAAAAACAGCCTAGTCGGAGAACAGTTGTGGATTGAATATGTCTGTCAATCGAACACTTTACTTAGTAAATGTCAACTAATCATTTTGCCTGCATTTAGGATTGTTAGTACATCCACAAAACTGTAGAATGACTTAGGCAAATCATCTACATGCAAGTAAATAAAAAACATGTGGCAACAGGCAAGTACTCACGGAATTCTTAATAAACATATGCGAGAGAAATCTTTGATTAAATACTCTATTTGAGGTTGCTTTCTAAATCAATTAGAGTCACAAGTATATATATACATATGAACACATCGACACGCCAAACTAATAATAAACAGTACCCTTTGTATTTGTAACTAATTCTGTTATGAACAGGCATTTGCAATTATAAAAATCATGGAACTAATGATATTGATAAGAGTGGTAATCTAGTTGGCAAGATGCATAAATTTAGGCACTAACATTATTAAACGATCCTTCTTTTTCCTTGATCTCCCAAAACAAAGGCCCAACATCATGATTACCATGGAAGACCCAGCCGTTCTCAGTCACGTGGTAAAGATTAATAGAACCACCTGAATAAGCATCTCTGTGAGCCGCAGCCAAGATAGATCTCTTACCAAGATACAAGGCCTCCTCCACAGTAAGATCCCATTTATAATTTGAGTCCAAGACACCATAGGCAAAAGTTTGACCAGAACCAACGCAGAACAAGTCACCTTTTAATCTAGTACCATCAGAGTCGACATAATATATAGTTGGACCCTCCTTTGGAGTGAAACCACAGATCATGGTACCCATGGACAATCCCATACCTTTATATTGATATACCAAGTTTGAAAGCATCTTAGATGCTGCGCAGACAGAAATACGTTCGTGGTTTCTTAGTTCATGCAATCTACACTGGGTACCTAGCCATGTTTCCCAATACTGGCAATCAGCCGCACCACCAGCCATAGTACCTAGTAGCATTGGGTTGATTTCAATAACTTTTTTAACTGTTTGAGATGCGATCCAATTACCGGCAGTGGCTCTGGAATCCACGGCCACAATAATACCTTCTTTGAATCTGAACGCTAGTGTAGTAGTACCGTGTGCTATCTTAATTTTACAGTCTGAGTTTGTCTCGTCATCGGTGTGTGCTCTCAAGAAGTCGGTTGGCTGTGAGATTGGAGGAACTGTAATTGATGGCGCCAAGTTATCTATTGAAGCAAAGTCGAATTTCTGGCATTCTTCGGTCGCTGACAGTAGCTCATTTTCAAACTGTGTTTTATGTGTGAATCTGGATGCTATTTGATTGATCGACATGGTTGGTGTGCTGTGTTGAGTGTGTTGAGTGTGCTGAGTGTGCTGAGTGTGCTGAGTGTGCTGAGTGTGCTGAGTGTGCTGAGTGTGCTGAGTGTGCTGAGTGTGCTGAGTGTGCTGAGTGCTGTGCTGAGTGTGCTGTCTATTTCGTAACGTGTGAAAGCCCCACTGAATCAATGAATTCCCGTCCAGTGCTCAATGTGTCTTCTATTTAAGAGTCCTGTGATCCCCTAACTTGTGCTCCCGCCACTTGTCACATATTATCCTCCTCCCATCAGCAACCACCTCCCCCTTCTATCCATTTCTTGTTTTGAGCTGGTCTGGTCTTCTCGCCTGCAGCCTTTTTTGCCACCCAATCACAATCACGTAATCAACTACATAATCTAACACCACACCCGTGCACCTCTTAAAGCACCACACGAGGGCTAAAAAACGAGGGCTTGCCAATATCACGTGAATAGCACGTGTAGTCGACAACTCACGAAAATTTTTAAATTTTTTCAGGAGAGCGGATGCAAGAGGCTTTGGGGGAGACGCAGAGAGACAGAGACAGAGCGGTAAAAGTAACTAACTACCTTGTCTTTCAAAATTAAGAGAAGAGGTGTTGGGCCCATGATTTACAGTCATTAGACCAAGAGAAACCTCAAGCTTACCCATAAGTTCTAATATATTCAAGATGGTATGTGCATACGAGCCAGGAAAACGGTAGATGGCGAAGGTGACAGTCCACTCAGAGGCCTGGGGGTAATTTGAACATGACTGGGAAACCAAGCAGGGTGGCTCTACTCAAGAGCAGTAGCTGAAATTTGGTGATCTTGGCAAATGGAACCCAGCAAATGCAACTGAGCATGTTAAACGAGCAGGTGACTCGGTCGAACAAGACTCATTATTGCATTACTTTCTAGTACCCACACCATATGAGAGAAAGTGTTCCACTTGATTATTGCATTGCAGCTCATGAACCTCGCCGGTTGCTGGTCCATAGACTAAGCAGAGTTTCTGTGAAGGTTATCATTTTTGGCATTTGAGAAATTTAGCCTGAGCAGTCATCATACCAAAATATTCCTATCGTACATTATCAACAGTATACTAACTTTTCGTCAAAATTATTTCTGTTTTATTACTTATTCAGTCTGCTAAGTCCCAAAATGTTATGAGAGAATTAAAGATCGAGAAGTTGGTCTTGAACATCTGTGTCGGTGAATCCGGTGACAGATTGACCAGAGCCTCCAAGGTTTTGGAACAATTATCCGGTCAAACCCCAGTTCACTCTAAGGCTAGATACACTGTCAGATCTTTCGGTATCAGAAGAAACGAAAAGATTGCTGTCCACGTCACCATCAGAGGTCCAAAGGCTGAGGAGATTTTGGAGAGAGGTTTGAAGGTCAAGGAATACCAATTGAAGGCCAAGAACTTCTCTGAGACCGGTAACTTCGGTTTCGGTATCCAAGAGCACATTGACTTGGGTATCAAGTACGACCCATCTATCGGAATTTACGGTATGGACTTCTACGTTGTTATGGGTAGAGCTGGTGCCAGAGTTGCCAGAAGAAAGAGAGCTTCTGGTAAGATCGGTAAGCACCACAAGACCAACAAGGACGACACCATCTCTTGGTTCAAGGCTAAGTACGATGCTGATGTTATCGGTGCTTAAATTCAGGTTTAATTCACTATATATCGTTCGAAAATAAAATAAACCCGTAATTTTACAAAATTCAATTACTTGCGTAAAGCTGCATAATTCAGAGCAATTTTAAGTAATCGTTGTATGCTTGGAAATGCATCTGGGTAACAGGCAGATCATTAGATAATATTAGCAAAGATAAATAGTTAGAGAAAAATAGTATATAGAAAAAGAAGTGTATCAGTCAGCTCCAAATCTTCATGACAATGTTTGTCCATTGAAAACTTCCCTTTTTGCTGCCTCAACACCTATATCAACCAACTCTTTGATTTTTTCATCCCATCTTTCATTCAAATAATCATTCATTGGTTTGAAATTAACACTCTTCAACTTTCTTTCAAGATTGAGTTCTTCAATTTTTCTCTTTTTATTGTTAATCTGCAAATCTAAATTTTGTTTCAAAATTTGCAATTCTTGATTTGCCAACTCCCACTCATCATAAATAGCGTCCTCCATTTCATAGCATGCCGCTATTGCCAGTTCTCTTTGAATGGAGTGACTAGCTAGTAGTTTCAATTTATGATTGTCTATTTGGCCCGTATTTTCATCTACGAAACTCGAATATTTATCTGCTAGCTTGGTCTCTGATGGCTTGACATTTTTGCTTTCTGTGATCTCAGGATACTTGTATAACACTGATGGATGTAAACTCGGCTCCTCGATCTTTTCAAGTTCAACATCCACCAGTTTCCTCACCTTGTTTTCTATGTCATCAACATTTTTGCCACTCGTCTTGTATGTGTCAATGTACGACAAATAATCCACAACCAATCCCTCACTTTGCATGCTATAGTGACACCCAAAAGCTCTGTTTCCTCTCTTATTAAACGAAGCTCTAATTATGTGTGTTACTTGTTGATATGAATAACTAAGATTTTACATTATTCTAGTAAATCGGCCAAAAAGTGCCAAAAGAGTGCCGCAAGGGCTTTTGAAAAGCAAAGCCATATGGTGCACGGGTGTATAAAGAGTTGAAGCGCTATTGCAAATGGTGTGTCGCAAGGCTCAGTGATCTTTTCCATGGGAACTCATAAAACAGACTACCCGCTAAGGAAACAAGGACAAACAAGATTCCCACACAACCGTAGATAACCCCAATAACCTTGAATACTATGATATCAAAAGTTTCATTGAACTGGTTGATACCAATGGCGAACGCAATTAGGGGGAAGGGAACAATCCAATACGTCTTGTTAACCGGCCTTCCAAAGCCCTTATGATGTATGAGAATAATTACAGCCATTGCGGTGAATAGAAAGCCCATTGAAAACATATATAAGCAAACAGCCAGTACTAGAAGTCTAATTGCGTATTTGGTCTGCGTGAGTCCTCCTTGATCGGCTAGAGAATGAAACTTGTCCAGATAGGTTTCCAAGTTGATTAGATTAAGTTGCATGCTCCATGTGGAATGGCCAAGATAACCTAAAGTTGGAAACATTGAGAACCTCAACTCTGGTGGCGGTAGTTTATGGATGAGAAGTTTCAAAATCATGATTTCAAAGAATATAAAACTCAAGAAAGTTGCATTGCTCCACAACAAGAAACTTAGGATCAATACTAGTAATTGGATTCTTCCTTGATGCTGGAAAAAAATCTCGCCATGCTTTTCATTACTATTCATTTCAAGCATTAAAGCACCACATGAAGAGCAAACACTTAACGGGAGAGCTAGTAGGATCAATTGCGGGTTCAAATCAGCAAGTTTTAGGTTTGTGAACCTGAAGATAGTGAACATTATGAACCAAGAAGAGAACAGTGCGAGGATGACGTTGATAAACCACAAGACTAAAAGGAAAACCCCGACAAATTTTCCGCTAAGTGAGTTGTAAAAGTAATAATTCTTGTTATTGAGAATCATATTTATCATGTTGATAATAGTGGAAAACCCCATCGAGTAAGGAGCAAGAAATAGATTGAATTTTAAATCGCAGAGTATCAGCTTCCTGAAATCTTTGAAGTGGTATAGCTTCAAGATCAGTAAAACATTAACCAGAAAAAAAAAGATCAAATCGATTCCCCAGAAGATAAAGCTCACAACTTCTGTAAATGTCCCTGTTCCATAAGGAAACCTGTAAATATACGAAGACACGATTCCCACTGACATAAAGGCCACGTTCCAAATTGGGTGGAAATCTTTGACGAAAATGTCCATCCACGAGTCTGGCTGGTTTGATGCTGGCAGCGATTCTGACGGAGTTGACGACGAGATTTGCAACTCCTCATCGGCTTTTGCTGTTTTCTGCATTGCTAGCGTCTAGATTACTGCACTAATATTGACTTGCAGTGCCCACGATGCCAACCAGCTGATGCTCATAGACAATCGCAAATGGCAGTCGTTCATTCACACACAAACAACTTAGTAATAACTAAACATACTCCGCTATTTATACTACTTCAGCAAAGGGAAAGGCTTGTTAACCAACCTTAGTGGGGTAAAAACATGATAGTAGCCATCTACCTGTATTTTTCTCTGCCAAAATGTGGAGAGCCCACGCTGCACCGCCGCGTTCAAGACCACACACTGGGCTTCGTAATATATTACATAACGGCCGCGACAGAGGACGTGTGGCATTGTGGTGTGTGATGTCGAGAGCAAGCGTATGGGTAGAGAGAAGAGTGGCGTCGGACAGGCGAGTAACGTGAGCTGTGACAATAGCCTTTAGGGTGTCAAGACACGACAGTGCGAATCTGCACGTGTAGGTTATTCCAGGCCCGGGCGTCTTGCGGCGGCAATTCGCCGCCGTCAGCTGCCGCGCAGGAGTCCAGCAGACACGGCGTGTGCGGCCGTTTAAGGAGCGCATCAGGTCGTCGGCCTATAAGAGTAGCTTAAACTGGCCGAACCAGAGATGCAGCGTTACCGTGGGAGCCGTGGGAGCCGTGCGAGTGAAACAAGTGCACTTTGCGATTACATCATGTGTGATGGAAACCCCACGGTTGTAGGCATCCAAAGGCATCCAAAGGCATCCAAAAAGACTGTCAGGACAAGCCGGTGAAAAGGAATTTTGGCTCTCTTTGCTCGATGGAATAATGTATATTCAGCATTTTGCCGGGGTTGTGAAAACAGGGTACAATAAGGAGCTCCCTTTTTCAAAGGCCTCTCCCAAAACCACAAGGCAATCAAACACTCGCGGGTGCAAGTTTAAACTTTCCTTGTTCACCTGTACGCAGCACCGGCCAGTCCCCGTGAATCTCAAAACGGGGGCGGCCAGAAGGGATTGTCCGATCTAAAGCTAATGCTTGCTTCTGCTGATACGATGACTATAGACAGGCCGTCATGCACATGACATTAACTGATCAAATAATCTCAGACACATGTTCATGCACCAACACTGGACTGATTTCAAATGTAATGCAGCATGTTACTCAGGTTATGCAATACTGTGCCGTAATGCACATTTAACCGAGGCAAAATCGTAGCCATGGCACATCTGTGCGCGCACAGGCTAACGGCGGCAAATGTGGATGAAAGAGTGTGCGCATACTCACCAGACAGGAGTCTCCATGATAAGGCCATGAAACTGTATGGCAGTGCGCACAAAACCCAGTTTGCCATATTGTCCCGTAGTTCCCATCTGTCGGCACTTGTGCCACCGATTTTGGTGTCACTTGTGTAGTAGCCAGACCCATCTATTGTACTCACGCTGTCATATCTTACAATCACAACAAGGCTGCTGACCGACATAACTACCACAATAGCCAGCTTCTATTGTTCTTCCGTAGCTAGACAACCAAAAAGCGTAATCTAAACCAAAGCATATGTGTTGTATCGCAGCTGGGATGCAGACGCTGAATTGTACCACTTGAATCACAAGAACCAGCGGCTCAGCTTAAAGCTAAACAACTAAAAGTTTACGTTGGTGCATCTTAAATGTTGCACATGACGTAGATAATACAACATGCAACCACCAAGCAAAACTTACATTAAAGCTTCAAAAGTGCCTGCAAACAATAAAATCGTTCACTTGTTACCAATAAGCGAAAGAAAAAGTCACGTACAGATCTGTATAATCAAGTACTTCAGTTAGCTCAATTTCAGAGTCAAATTATGCAGCCACGAATCTGCTTTCCCCAATAGGCGGCTACAGGAGTAAAGAAAAAAGTATCTTTGCAGCTCAAGAGATCCGTCCGTAAATCCTTCAGATATCGCCTATTATATGGGAACTAGCTGTTCCAATAAGGCTGCGACAGTTATCCCGCCAAAGCAGATAGACTGCTCCTGGATAAAGGAAACTTACCGCACCTATTGTAGCATAATATACTATAATATAATATAATAATGTAAGTACGTGATGGCTGAAACACATCTACATTAGAATTTACATGACAGTAGTCTGCCTAGCCAAAAAAACAGAACAGTGAACACGAATAAGCAAAGTATCTAAGACAAAGTCCCTGTGTACTGTATGAAACATACGAAATCATTGCAAATCGCAAAACTAATAGGAAACCTAAAAAATTGAAATATTAAGACACGCAAAATTACAGGGTATTAAAAACACAACAACAAGTAACGCCAATTTATAAAAAAGATGAATAAAAAAACAATCGTATAGGAACGCTTTTGTTATTTGCTTAAGCTGCTCCTTAGTTTCTTCTTCTTTATCAATAACACAGAAGCCTTTTCTAGTCCATGGTCTTTAACCAATTTCTTGTAGTTTAAACCACAAGCATTACATAGAATCAAGGCATCCTTTGGGCCTCTTCTCCATTCCGGTGTTGAGATAGTTCCACACAGCTGGCATTTTCTGCCTATCGAGGAAGCCTTCGACTTTCTGATCTTGATACCGTTCAATTCTCCTCTGACGGGATCGTAGAAATTGCCATTCAGTAGGGCAGCACTGCCGGATGAACTACCCTTACCGCTTCTACCAGTTCCATTATCAGCAAGTGATTTTTTTCTTGTTGCAGTGACAGACTTAGCTTCCGTTGATTTCTGAGCCTTGTCTTGCTCTTGATTATTGACTTCAAGGTCGACTTCCACAGGATTGGTCACATTAGTGGATCTCTTGGCGTAATCGGATATCAGCTTCCAAGATGCACTAAAGTTCATCAGCTGCTCTAAAGCACCCAACAATTTAGACGTTGAATCCCATGAAATCTCATTAACACAATCAATAAACTTGTTAAAAACGGCACTGTCATCACTGTTTTTGTCCACCTGATCACGCTGACTCTCAGTACCAGACACAGAGTCGATTAGCTTAGAAAATTGTGGATCAGAGATTTTAATCAATCCATTACCGTTAAGCCCTTTAAAGTCTTGTAAAAATTGATACAGCATCATGTAATCTTGAACAGAAACTTGGCCTGGGCAACTTTGAGCACCGACAAAAGCAGCAGAAGTACCCACGGAGTCGTAAGAGTGAGCTGTTTTAGCTCCTGGTTGTTGTTCATAAAACAAAGGAGCCTGCGGTTGAAGAAGTTGAACAGGATACTGCTGTTTCTGTTTTTGCATCAGTGAATGTATGTAGGGTAAAGAATGTGAAGTTTCAAGTAGAAGAGGCTCACTGTTGTGTCTCTTTTTATCTTCCAGCAGGGAGATTTCTTGCTCGTAAACTGATGTCACACCGGTATGATTTGAAGACGTAGAAGATAGGGAAGAAGCAGAAGAAATCGACGAGGATAAGTGAGCTGGGAGTGGAGGAGCAGAAACTATGGAACTTGAGAAACTAGCAGAGGGAGAAGACAGGAGAAGTCCATTTCCTGACACCTTTGGAGGTAGAGAATCATCGACAAACCTTGGCTTTGCTAACTTTTCATCTGGATTAACTGAAAAATACTCATTTGCCGAACCCACACGGGCGAATATACTGGGTATATTGGCCTGAACTGGAACATGCGATGGTTGCATGACCAAATGAGAATTGTGTGTCATTACTTTTTGCAAAACTGGTTGGGCAAATGGCAAAGCTTGTTGCGGTTGTTGCTGTTGGCAGTGAAGGTTTTGAGGTTGTAAAGGAAGTTCCCTGCTGTGTAGTAAAGAAGGAGGCGGAGGAGGAGGAAGAGAGGGGGAAAGCTGTATTTTTTGTTGATGAATATGTTGGACCTGGGGTTGAAATGTAAGGGAGCTTTGTTGTTGATGTTGTTGGTGTTGTTGGTGCTGTTGGTGCTGTTGCTGGTGTTGATGCTGGTGCTGTTGGTGCTGTTGGTGCTGTTGATGCTGCACAAAAACAGGCTCATATAATCTGTTGTCTAGTATTCTGCGGTCCATTGACAACATCTATAGAAGAGAATGATAATTGAATTCAAAACACGGCAAAGGCAGGTATAATGGAAATTGAATATCAGCAAAGAGAAGGGCACGTAAATATATGAATGTATAATTATCTTGCTAGAACTCAAAAACCCGCAAAAGAAAACCTAATGTCAAAGGCAGTGACCAAGCAACAAGCTAAAAAGGGGGAGGAAATAGAGGAAATTTATATAGCTATATTTGAAGAGAGCGCAATCAATAAATACAGCCAAGATACAGCCAAGGCAGTATATATTATAAAAAGGCATCTGACGGATGTAGTTTGCTTGACATGTCGGAGCCCCATAGAATGCAAAAAAGATATATAAAGTTTACGAGGTGCACGCACGCATACAGATACATCAAATACGCACATGAAGGCTCATATACCGCATTCAGTTTGAAAAACAAGCACTCATCCTTTTTAGAATTCCAACTTTAATTTTTGACTTGTTATCTGCCTGGGCGTTCATAAAAAAAGAATGCATAAGAACAAAAGCCCAAACAATACAATTAAAAAGCCAGAACAGCTGCAATTACCCGGGTACCCAGACGCACGTCCAGAGTTTGATTGATTATAGCATGTCGCTACTCCAATACCTTAATTAGACATGCATCTGAGGAACTCTGATCAATGATAAAGTGAAGGAAGAACCGACCAGCTGCACAACATAATAGTAGCAAGGTAACGTGGCAGATGCTTATGTAAGCATTTCCACTCCACATCTGAGATGTGTCCGGGTTTGGACGTGGCCGCTCATCATGCCTGGTGCTCGGGTCTCAACCTGCATATCGAATACGCAAAAGGCGCCAAATAAGGTTTTTGCTGCGTATCCCTTTGCGATTTTTGTGCTGCGGTTTTAAGCTTCCTCGCTTCGAAATTGCTCTTGCGTTTGTTTTTTGTTTCGCTGCCCACATTCTGAATATTCGGTGGAACGCACCCGCTGAGACGCACCTCTGCGTTGCAGCGGAGACGTGAGGCCTAGGGTGCGCACGCACGAGAGAAGAAAACTGCAAGACTTGCTTTTCAATCCGTAGTGCTGCGTTTCATCTGTGGCGGTCCTCCGCTCACTAATACAATGTGGGTCGTGCCACACAAGTGACAGGAGTTACATAGGCCTGCTGGTGCCGTAGCGCGCACCAGACTTTTTTGGCAACTCCAGCAGGATGGCGCGCGGGACTAATTGACAGCCAAGAGACACAATTCATAAATTCAGCAGCCGGGGAGGGCCAATCTAGGCAAATACTTTTACATGTGACAGATCCGGCGTCAGGTTGCTAATTTTGGGTCAATGCTGAGCTCAAGCCTATTCAATTTCCCCAAACCTGAGTTAAGTCAATATATATATATATATATATATGCATACATGCGCTCGTGCGTATTAATATTATACCTATGGCATTACGCTACATTGTATTACATTATGTTGTATATATACCAAGAATGAGAACCTTTCCAACAACCGAGTTTACCGACTGAGCTGAATAGTCTAGCGAGTCTGGAAACAAGGTGGTGGCCGCTTTGTTAGATTGAGTGACTTGAAACGCCCAACAGGGATTGTATGCGGTTTCTCCCAGCTTCAACTTCTCATATGTAGCGTCTCGGCTTTTCATTCAATAGGGCTGCAGGGTTGAAATTGACCTGTTATTATTGCTTTATGTGCAAACCACAAACTAGTCATAAGGCCACAAAGCAACCCCTATGAAGCGTGTTTCGGCTTTTCTTTTTGCCTCTTTCCTTCTGTACCACCGATAAACTAAATAACCTGCGCATAGTAAACTTATCCATGCTTATTTTTGCCTATTGAAAAAGGCAATTTTCCAGGTGAAATGAATGGGCTGGCCATTTTAGCGTGTTTATAGTCCAACTCTGCCTCTTATTAGCTTTTTATCATGGAAAATGTTAGTGTCTCTTGAGACCTTTTTCTTTTGCCCAGGAATGGGATGAGTGGGGTGTGGGTTTAAGCGTGGATTGCGGTCTGTACACGTAGGTAACTTTTTTTAAGAGTTTTAATATGACTTTAAGCTTTATGCTTTTTGCACGCCAAGGCTATTTAAGGCAATACATTTTTGGGATTTTTAGCAAGATGACACTTCAAAACTGTCACTAAACGGTAATACTGGCCCATTTTTGCTGGAGGACATGGAGACAAGAAAATAATTACGAAAAACCTTAGTCATAAAATGGCCTATACTATGAGGTAATGATGACCATCAAGAGCTGCTGAGTTGGCAAGAATCCTTCTTTCGGAACTGTCTAAGCAGGGCAATTCGGCGCCAACACAGCAAACTTAATCCGCTGAATCTGATACAAGTCTTTGCAATGCCAAAAGATCCAGATATAGGCACAGATACAGATTAGATCAGTAGACAGCCAGATAAATTAAATGCCCTAAGTATTCTGCTTACACCTCAGGGTGGGGGCAAAGTGGGGTGCCTTTACCCCATCCTTTACCCCAGCGTTTACATGCGGCCAGCCCAACCCGGGCAGTGGCGGAGGAGCTGGAGACGTGGAATCCAAAGTCTTTTTGGTACCTTAGATAGAATTACACGCACATACATGTTTTTATTGCCTACAGATTGGCATATGATCCAAAGCAATAGTTGGAAAAGAGAGTTGTTTCTTCTGGCCAATCATACGGGACGCGTTTACAAGGTGGAAGAATCCCCACCAAAATTGGTACAGGTTTTGGAATTCTTCCACAAAGTCAATTTAAAAATACGACGCCATCTCATGTATCGTATTAGTTTTGAGCTTTTCGTCCATGTTTTTACTTCTCTTTTTCATGCTTTTCTTCAGCTCTGTGTAGTTAGTTTGTTGGGTTCCATGAAAATATTAGTTAGAACTGTTGAATCGGAAGAATGCTCGAGGAAAACTATTTTTTGAAGCTCTTTTTATTGTAGAATAATAAACCAAAGAACAAAATCAAAAGTCAAGTATACCAGGCGTAACAAGAGAATACTATCGACGTGCATACATTCCCTAGCTCATTTTGTATTCCAAATATTTTAGGAATACAATACAGGTTAACATATATACAAACACTCAAAACGCCGACATACTTTCATAGGCTGTATGGCAACTTGACCCAGACCGTAAACTGCAAAAGCTAGCCCTTCTTACTATCCAAAGAAATAGTATATACCCTTTGCCTAGGCTTTGTTGGGTTGCCCTTGAGATGCACCGAAGGCTTAAATTAGATATTTCTTTCCAGAGACGAGTGACTTAAAACCTTCACAGGTATTGATTTTTGCTTAGACGTGTTGACCTATGCAGGCGGCACTCTATGAGAATAACAATTCTTTACGACTTGCCTATAATGTGATCTTACAGGGCTCTTCTCATACACGTATGACATAGAGTTCACAAAATACATAGCATAATTCTCTTTGAGAAGATCTCTATTCTACGGAAGGATAGCTGTTTTAGGAATCGTTATTCGAGAGTTCGGCATTTCATGGAGTTACATGCAAAGCAAAACAGTAGAGGCCTCCCAAAAGCGATATTAAAGATTGCTGAATTTCGTTGGATAAGGCTAACTTTCCTCAGTATTAATAGAAATAATTAAAACCTTCTCTTCGGTTTTATCGAGGTGCCTCTTCATACCTTGGCTATTGTTTGCAAATCTTTGTGTTTAAATATTTTTGTGCTCACGGAATTATTTACCTCTTCTTAGAAGAGATCAGAAAGGATATAAGGGTAAGCGACATAAGGGTCGATGGATTATTATAAAATTTGAGGAACAAGAGAGAGAAAGCAAACTACAGAGGATACCTTTGCAAGAATCTTTCTAAAAGGTTTCGTGGCGCCTGTGGATCTACCTACTAATAGGCGGCCGGCAAAATTAAAACGACACAGCCAAAATTAGCAAGTCACTGAAAAGTATATATATACACACACAGCATATATATAATATGTATGAAGACGGTATTGCGAATATTTTTTTATTAGGCAATTAGAAATGGAGTAAAGGACTATTTTTGGCGTTTTAACTTTTCCTAGGTTAGATCTAAACACCCTTTTCTTGGATCACAGCGCCAACCTTTCTTTCATTCCCCCCTATTGTTTGCTCGTGGGTAACGACCGGTAATTTGAGTATGAGTGTGACGATATCCTTGTATCCAGAACAGTAGTGCTTTGCTATAAACCAAATAATAACACATAAGCGAGGGAATTGTCCAAGACAACCCTGTAAACTCAAGGATTTAGGGTGCATTGCATAAAGACCTTGTTCTCCGTCCTTCACCGTGCGTGTCTCCTGCTTCTAATAAACCCATCAACGTTTTTATTTTATTTTATTTTGAGAATGCCGTTTAGCATTCTCAATATTTGCAAAATTGGAATAAGCCTCTAGAAATCGAAATTGTTGGACTCACTTTATCTGTTTGTTGCTGTATAAGCTAAGCAGGTTGTACCCTAAATTGCCTCATAAAAGTCAAAAAAAAAGAAACTTCAGAGAAATAACATTAAAGGCGCAACTCCATAAGGCTTCTCTTTATGTGATGCGCGATGCGATGCGATGCATTAGATGCGATGCAGCAGCAATACGCAACTTTGCCGATTAGTACACAGATGGGCAGTGCAGTGGGTCAAATTTGTAAGGCCTAATAGAGCATTGCTAATGTGCTTATTTATTATATTAGACGGCCGTGACATTTAACGCAGGTTTAGAGAAAGCCAGTCATACTGTGGAGAGAGGGCATACATCCTGATATTAGGGAGATGAAGATATATAGTGCTCTGCTCTTTTTTACGGTAAAAAGAGGGCGATTTCTGATCGCTGTTTCCATCTATGGTACTTTTATTTAAGGTAGGAACTTGAGAATGAAATAAAATGATTTTCTGGCGGTACAACATGACACACACTATGCCGATAGTAAAAATTATGTTTAAGATTTGGGGCATGTTAGATTACGCACGTTAACTTACGTATTCTAGCGCGCTCAAATAGGTGTGCGAGGAAGAGAGCTGTGATTTACAGATCGACATAGATCATACGATGCAAATCAAATAAATCATAACAAACCTATTGAATAAGCCTCAGGGTCAAGTTCAGGCATATTGACGTGAATGTAAAATAGGTACAAAGGTAGCCAGAGAGGTGGTGGACAAAGAGGAAAATATGGGTGAGATGTGATGGCAGGCGTAAAGATGGACGAAAAATTAGGCTTAGAAAAGCGTTTATGTTTATACTCTCGAGAGTGTTGAAATCGAAGATAAGACAACAATAGAGTGATTACATAACCAAGGGAATAACCCTTGAGCTGGCAGTACCAATCTGAGTGACACTATCTTACAGTGATCAAATTTAAAAAAGTATATTGAAATTATATGTGATCTGTGCGGACGCAAGTTTTTGGTTTTTTCTGAAATCAATGTAACTAATAAGCTAACTGGCAATCTAATCTCTTTAGTAGGATGTTTGTATTGCGAGTTGTTAACTGGTTTTGTATAGGGTTTCTTACACTCCAAGCTGGGCCTGTGGAGCTGTCCAGGTGGGTGTTCCCAATACCACTGGGTTCTTTTCCAAGGACAAAATAACGTTTTGGCTTGCACCAGATTAAATGTTGACAGGACAGGGATCTTATCCAAGGAAATGTTCAGGTGTGCATATATTTGGAGTTAGACACTTACGATGCCAGTCAACCAGCGGTAAATGCGTGCATGACATCAGCAAGAATTGGTAGACATGTGTGCATGATTCTGTGTGTGTCTGTGTGTCTGTGTATCTGTGTATCTGCGTGTCTGTATCGGAATTTGTACATCTGTATCTTTGCCTGCGTCTGTCTCGTGGACAGACGCCTAGCCAATAGCCAAACACCGCACCCACACTCAGACATGCATTGCTTAATAGCGCTAGTGCACCAGATGCAACACTGCATCACACCGAAAAATAAAGTGTGGAGTGCATGGCACGTGCTGCCGATAAGGACACACAACCCGAGGACAAGAGCGAGAACAACACGGGAAGGGGCGGGGTGTTTTGGGACTAAGGAACCTGGGCTTGATGTCGCCGGTGGCAAGACAGCAAAAGCAGCATTAAGCCCTGCTGCCTGTGGTACAGATGTCCCGACAGGGCCTGGCCCACCAAGAGGCAAAGCAGCATCTGCGTGACAGCATGCGCCGGGGGAAGAGAAGGGGCGGAGCCTGTACGATTGCGATGAGCATCTACAGGGCCCTGCTCACGTGTCTGCGAAACGCCGGACCAGCACCTGGGTGGGGTGCCGGTCGCCGTATCAGCGAGAAGCGCCCTTCCCCGCGCAGCTCAAGAGGCACCCTCGGCCAAAGGGCCAATAACACGCGGGGACCCTGTCAGATGGGCAATGTTCTCCAGCACGTTGCGGTACGACGATATGATTGGACAACCCCAGCGCAACACTCGAGCAGCAAAACCGTATTGGATGTGTGTGAACGTGGCCGCTGGTTTGGCGTGAGAGTTAGTTCTCAGAGACGGGCCCAGACGGGTTCTGGGCGCCAGATCGGTGGACCCCTGCGGCCAGCGGGCAACAATAGACTCAAGATAAGATACAGCAGAAATAGAGTTTAGCTGTGCTCGTTTGGAGAACGGCAGCCTCCGTACTGTGCCTGTATGGCTGTACCCTCATAGTACGCCAGCGGGCTGCAACTGGCCCGTACCTAACTCCCAAACAGACACCCGGGTTTCTTCTGTTTTACGCTTGGTGGCATTTTCTCTTGCTTTGCTTCTGCCACTCTTTGCCTTCTCCGTGCTCTTTTCTTCTTGACTCGCCACTGGCTGTTCTTGTGTTCCACTGACTGCTGAATCCCCTTGCACTCTTGTTTAACTACACACACTCCAAAAAGTTACCCGACCGATTTGCCACTGGTGTCAAAAGAAACTCCTCCTTTACAATGTTCTCTACAACCACGTCCCACCCGTCCGACCCAATCATGTCGTTCCCCAACACTACGCCCCCGCAAAACAGCTACCTCAAAAGAGTCTCCTTCGACAATTACAAGCCATCAGTCGTGGAAGACGACTTTGATACGTCTTCCCCGTACTATTCCATCACCCACTCGTTATCTGTACCGCCTCCAGTATCCTCCACAATACCCAGAATGGCTGCAATTAAAATAAACGATCAACAAGAAACCTCAAAAATGTTCAAATCTATCTTAAAACCTTCATTATCACCTTGCACAACATCAACTTCTACTTCAACTACAATATCCACAACCGCTTCAAGCTCAGTCTTCGATGACACAGATGATGATACGATTTTGGCCCAGACAAACGCAAATACAAATGCTAATGCTTCAATGTCT
Organism: Ambrosiozyma maleeae (nom. inval.); assembly: GCA_003706635.2. NCBI lineage: Eukaryota > Fungi > Ascomycota > Pichiomycetes > Pichiales > Pichiaceae > Ambrosiozyma > Ambrosiozyma maleeae (nom. inval.). Next base: position 240,520 of record PPLV02000012.1, read on the forward strand.
TTCTTGATCCCACCAAGCCCAAACGCCTCAAGATATAGAAAAAAGTCGTTGGTTGAAATGACTGATGATGAAATCCTAGCTTTAGATTCTCAGTTCAACACAAGAAAGATTGATTTCGATAGCTTTGAATTCCAAAATGATCCTTTGATGGTTCCTCATGGAAAATTCGAATCTTCAAATTCCCAAACAACTCTGAACAACTTGTCTGGAATAGGAATGAGTAGATTAGGACAACGTATGATGATGATTGGGTCTAGTAATCAGTTAGAGTACCCAACGAAGCCAATAATTAAAAAGAATTCTGTTTGTTTAAGATTCAAACATAAAGCTTTTAATAAATGGAAAGAGCAACAACAGGAAAATTCGTCAAATATTCCAATGGAATCTCCAACTTCCTCGTCCAGCTTCTTGACTGCTCCATCCAATGAAGGCAAGAGCTCAAAAAAAGACAGATCCTATTTGATATTGATTAGTTCAAGCCTCGAATCATTGTCTGGCTTGGATTATTATCTTTCGAATGTTGCCAAAGATGGCGACTGTCTTATTATATGTTGCTCCATTTCAGATGACTCCAATTTGGATGATATTTCGATAAGCTTATCTAACTTGGTGTTGTCCCATATTGCAAATAACCCAACTGGTAAACACTTGATTGTCGAAGTAAATTTTGAAATTTTCAAAAATTCAAACTACCTATCTGACACACTAAACTTGTACCAGCCAGTCATGGTTATTGTTGGTTGTAACAATAACCATAAACTCATTGGACCTCATAGAAGAAGAAGATCATCTTCGATAATGTCTTCGAAATCATATATTCCAATAGTCTACACCTCCCCAGGCGATATATTGGAAAGTCAAAAATTGGTTGGTATCGTTAACAAAAACGTCAGCGATCACCATGAAAATCATGAGTTGCATTCGAAGAGTATTGCTCGAGACGGCGCAGTGAAATTTAAAGAGCCCTTTAAAAGTAATTCTTTAACACTGCCTGCCATCAATATTGAAACATTTGATGACGACGATGATTTAACAGATTTCCCGATAAACCTGGCGGCGTCTGCTTCTCCTTTCAACTCAACAAGTTTCCGAGAAAAGAAATTATCTGTCACATCCCTAGAATCCACTAATTCGTCAGTAGATTCTTTGGATGATTTTTTAAATGACAGAAGTCCATCATCGAATGAGTCCCAATACTCCAGTGTTCTTGAGAAGTTGAATGATTTACCCGTTATAAAGGACTATAATTCTTCTTCTTTTAACAATGTGTTGTCTAGGACTATATCACCTGCAGGAACCGGATCTAACACTTTAGGACTGACAAAAGTGAAGTCTTTAATGGATGAGTTACCTGCTTCATATAGAACAAAATCAAACTCTGTCGGAGATAGTCCATTAATGAAAACAAGACCGTTGGCATCAGCCTTACAAACTAGTCCAACTGGGTCTGCAGCTGGTTCAAATTCAATTGTTGAACAGTACAACAGAAGAATGTCATTTAAAAAAGAAGCTGAAGAACGTAAAAAGTTGAGAGAACCAGTCTTTGATTCAAATACTTCATCAGCAGCGACTCCGGCTGAATCAAAACCCACTGACAGTTCGCATGCCACAACTGCTAGAAGATCATCCAAAAATGAAGGAGTTAGTGGTGGATTTCTTAAGAAATTTTTTAGATAATTGTGATGTTCTTTCATTTGTTGCTATTTCTTTTAATTAACGCTTTATTTACGATTATGATTTGGTTCCTATTAAGTTTTTCTTTTGATATTATTGCTCTTGTTCTTTACATACATATTTACACGGGGCCTGGTTTTTTTTTGGGTGTTTTTTTGGGTTCACTATTAATATCAGATTATCTCTCTTTGAGTTCAGTAATTAGATGGGTATTTGATATCGTTAACCTCCAAGAAATTCTCCTTGATTGCTCTCATCGAGACAAATCTGGATAGCAAATTATCAGAGCCAGCTTTATCATTAGAACCACTCATTCTTGAACCACCGAAAGGCTGTTGACCCACAACGGCACCGGTTGATTTGTCATTGATGTAAAAGTTTCCGGCGGCATATCTCAACTTGTTCTCACATAGTCTGATAAATTCACGGTTATTTGAAAACACAGAACCAGTCAACCCGTACTTAGTAGTTGAATCAATCAATCTTAAAGTCTCCAAGATCTCTGAATCTTCATACACATAAACCGTTAGTAGAGGACCAAAAAACTCATCTTTCAAAAACGAATGTTGTGGGTTGGTGGTTTCCACAACTGTTGGCTTTATGAAATAACCTTCACTCTTGTCAAACACACCACCTGCGATCAAACTCAATTCAGGATCCTCTGATATCTTAGAAATTGCTCCTGAAACTTTGTTAAAGGAGTTTTCATGGATCACAGGACCCATGAATTCGTGTAAACCAGAGATAGAAGAGGTATTGGTTGGGATAACTTTCTCTAGATGGTTAATTAACGATTCTTTGAATTCTGGCCAAATCTTGGCATTCACATACACTCTAGAAGTAGCTGAACATTTCTGTCCCTGAAATTCAAATGCACCTCTGATTGTGTTAACAACCGCATTTTCAAGATTTGCCTCCTTATCAATTAAATGGAAATTCTTACCACCGGTTTCTCCAATTATTCTTGGAAAATCTCTGTATTTACCTGCTGCTGTATTGTTAGCAATATCGCTCCATAGTTTACCAAACACCTGGGTAGAGCCTGTGAAATGTAGTGCCGAGAATCTTGAATCCTGTAGCACTGCGTTCGTAACGGCTTGTGGATCGCCCGGAATGAAATTGATGACACCTTTAGGCAAGCCCGCTTCTTCCAAAATCTCCAAGATCATATAGTTCGATAGAATTGCATAATCAGATGGTTTCCAGACAACAGTGTTACCCATAAGAGCAGGTGCTGTAGTCAAATTAGACGCAATTGCAGTGAAATTGAAAGGAGTCACAGCATAAACAAACCCTTCTAATGGTCTGTACTCCAATCTGTTCCAAACTCCCTGCGTCGACTCTGTTGGTTGTCTTTCATAGATTTGTTTGGCGTACTTGACATTAAATCTTAGGAAATCGGCCAATTCACAAATAACGTCAATCTCACCTTGATAAACGTTTTTACCTTGGCCCAGCATGGTGGCAGCTAGTAGCTTGTATCTGTATTTTGTGGTTATCAAATCTGCAGCTTTCAAGAAGATTGAAGCACGATCAACAAACGGCATCTGCATCCAGTTCTCCTTTGCGGACTCAGCTGCCTCCACGGATTGCTGAACTAACTCCGGGGTGGCCTGTGAGTATTCACACAACACCTGTGCATGGTTACCTGGGTTAACCTGGCTCTTTGTCTCTTGAGTGAATATCTTTTCACCGTTGATCACCACTGGGATCTTCAACGGTTCTGAATCGGTCAACTTGAAGATCTCGTTCTTCAGCAAGTCCCAGTCTAGCTGGTCGCTTTTTGCAAATGTCTTGATGGGCTCGTTCTTGATGTGTGCCGGTGGCGTAAAGAAAGCCAGCTGCGCATTGCATCTTGTCTGGTTCACCAAACTGGTACTGCTCGCCAGATTCAAAGGCGTGCGTCTGCAGGATCTCACCAGCAACGAGGTGCTCTGTCTCAGCAAGTTTGCTCTTTGGGATAGCATCACGTTATTCTCTCTCAAAAATGGCTTCACCAATAGATGTTTCCGCTTGATATATCTAGGGTGAATAGAATATAATTAACACAATTCCTAACCATAGATATCTCTTCACTCACATCAAATGGGCCAGCCACAAAGACAGGAATCTGCTTCCATTTTATCATAGCTTTGTCCATCAGTCAAGTAAAGACTGGAGACTCCGATATCGCTAACGGCTTCACGTCACCTGCCGCGTTTACAGCAAACGTAAGCGAAGAGCCGAGTGCCACCGGCGGCAACTTCTCGGCTGGAGATGCATCTTGTGATTCGAGGCTGGGTTTGCAGGTGAGCCGTGGCGAGGGGCACGAGACTCGGCATACGACGGGGTGGCTGTGGTACTATATCGTAAACGTTACTAATTATGGGATTAGGGTATGGTGAATAAATACATGAAAAGCAGCTCAGTATAACGCAATGCTTGTGGGGCGCTCCTCCAGGCCGCCGCATGGGCATGGGCTAGGCCCTCTCACTCCTCCTCTTGGCCGCCTCGCATGGGCTTCACTATTCTCAAGTTCAACCCAATCCGACTCTTTAACTGCCCCTTGCCCATGCCACCACTATCACCAATGGTCTCCGACATCATCGACTCGGACTGGTCGGTGCCTGCCGTGCTGCCACCACTGGTCCAGGGCCCAGGGTATATTTCGTTTTCTTTGCCCATACTCTTTTTGGGCAGCCCAGAGCCAAAGCCGGCGCTCTTGGCAGTTCTGACTCTTTTCTCTAGAGATTTCAGCTTGTTTTGGAAATTCAAAGAGTCCTCCGCAACTAGCACCTCTTTGCTCCTCAATTGTGTCTCCAATTCCTTGATAGTGGCCGATTTATTGTCACTTATTTGTTGTAGAGATCTGATATCCTTCAGCAATTGCACATTCTGTTTATCCATCTGGTCTATATGGTCTGAAAATTGAGCCAGTGCCGTCTCAAGTGCTTCCATCTTTGTAACTTCTTGTTCTTCAGATTGCCGCTGTTTCTCAAGATACTTGATTTTGGCTGATTTTTCTTCCAACTGTCTAATAAGCTCCGCCTGCGAAGTCTTCAAGTCAATTATAATGCCATTCAGTTTCCCTAATGTCTCACCAGAAGCATCCTCGTTTGAATGCTCTTTTGTGCCGCTACTACTCATGTAATTGTATTTACTGGAAATAGAAGGAGCCCCGGCATCAGCAGTCACCTTTCTCAGTTTTTCACATTCTTTCATTAGCGAGACATTCTCCTCTTCCAAGAAACTGTTTCTAGCCTCTAGTTTTTGAATTTTTCTCAAATTCTCTTCATTAGTCTTTACTTGGTCCAAGTATCTTTTCTTCATTTCTGTGGTGCTCAATTCACTGTTAACATGAACGCTGTTCTGAATCTTTTTGGCTCTGGATGCAAATCGAAGTGTCGACAATGTCTCTTGCTCGTTATAAGAATATGGGGAGCAATTTATTATAAGAGTTGTTCTCGAATTTCCGCCCAATGATTCTTGTAATATTCTAGTCAATTTTGAGTCTCTGTACGGAACATGTGTGGACTTTCCATCCGTCAAGGAGTATATGACGTTACCAAGAGCAGACAAAGACGAATTGATTTTTTTGGCTTCTTCCAAGATTTGACCCGAGGCGCCAGTCTTGTCAATTTTCTCTGAGCCTGCCAAATCCACCAAGAACAGGTTACCAGTCTTGATGACACCATCCTCCAAGTTTTTCGAACTCAATCTTATCTGGAAAATGGCGTGTGATCTGGAACTTTGCTCGTTCATATTTGTCGCACCGATACTTCTATTGACGTTACCCTGTTTCAAGATAGTGTATACATCACCCAGGTCGGCAACGTATAAGGTCTCGAGCTCCGAAACAAAAACTCCGTCAACCTTGTTTTCGTGGATTCTCAATTTATTATTGTTCTTTGGGTTCAAAAGGTCTTTCAAGGTCTCATTATATATCTCTATGTACGACACACCGACTGTATACTCTAAAGTCTTTGGGGACTTTTCTATGATTTGAAAGATCTTTTCGAAAATTCTTGGTGTCAAACCTTTTTGTTCTTCTTTTGTCAAGTCCCCCATCATTGTGTACGATTTTCCCGATCCTGTTTGCCCGTAGCAAAGAACTGTTCCGTTATATCCCTGTGCAAGATCGTCTGTTGTCTGTTTAATCGAGTAGTTGAAGATGTCTTGCTGCTGAGACTCTTCGTCAAAGATCCTGTCAAACACAAAGGTCTGGTTAGAGCCGCTGACCGACACCGCCTTGCGGTCTGGTGAGTAGTCCACCACAGACACCGACCCGTTGGACTCCTCCAGCATATTCTGCGGTCTAAACCTGGCTATCACCTTGATATTTGTATTCAGGACAGCCGGCTGCAGGATCGGAAGCCCCAACACCGTGCTGGCTCCTGTCGACCTTGTTGGCGACATGTGGCTGCTGGCTGCTTGCTTCCTAGGGGACCTGGATGTATTGCGAGACCTCATGCTCGTACTAGCTTCTTGCTGTAATCAGTGAGATGCACTTCACTTAACCTCTTCTACCCCACGATACCGTGCACCCATTCCTCTTCTGCTATCCAACAGTCCTTTCTGCTCTCCATAGGAATGTTAACTAAAATAAAAACAAAACAAAACAAAAACGGTAAATAGCCTGCGCCACAATATAGAACACCAGCCACAACAAATAGACTTTGCCACGTTCAAAGTATGCGCCGCACACGCGCCACACACAGACAGCTCCTTTTGCCTTCGACAGGTTTGTGGGCATTTTAAAGGGAAAGGAGAAAGAAGGGGACAGCAGATAAGGGGCAAGATGGGAGCTGGAGGATGAATGAAGCTGTGAGGGCCGTGTACAGTAGCTAGGAGGAGTCATGTCACAGTCGGTTACGTTGGTGCACGAGTTTCGCACGTACAGGTGCAAGACGGCGCCAGGAATGCTTCTTAGCCAGGTTGTGGTTGAGGGGTGTAGGCAGTTCAAACTAGCTGATCCAGAGCTGTACTCACTAAAGCACGGAAAATCCGAGTTGGACCTATCATTGCCTATCCGGTTTGCGAATTTGGCGCAGGGATCTAAGTTGGACCTGGTGATGGACCCTGTAAAGCAAAAGAAACAGAAACTAGAGCAAAGAGAACCCGACTCGTCAAGCACGGAGGGCCCCTCGGTGACTATTAAGTTGCAGATTATACCTCCAGAAGGCGACGCAACTTTTGAACAGCCTTCTAGCATGTCACTGTTAATTGACAAGTTCAGTAGTAACAACACGGTAGCCGATGTGGTGGCCCATTTTGAAGCAAAGATTAAACAGAGCCTACTGCACAGACAGCATTTTGAAACATCAGTACAAAGTATGTCCGCTACAATGAGCTCCCCAGAAGAGTTCAGCACAAAATTGGCTTCGCTCGGTTTAAACTCGGGCAATCATTCGCTCAGATTGAGATTCAAGAAGATACATGGCGCCGTGATTCCTAACACCGCCTACCAACAGCCTGAGGTTGCATTAAAACCAGCCCTGACCGAAACAACAAGAGAATCAGGTGCGCAAACCCAGACAGTCGTGCCGAAGATGGAGTCACAGGCAGAGCCACAGGCAGAGCCACATGCAAAGATACATACAGAAGCTGCACTGAGCACACCCAAAATCGAGGTTTTCAAGCCTGTCACAACTAAACCTATACGTAATTTTGAACACGAGGAATCCGCATATGATATGACAGTGGAACAGGCAAAATTATATCAATCGATATTAAGCAGACAGGCTGGACTAGGCCCGAACAAGATAATGTCCAGAAGACAACGTGAAGAATTGTTGGAAAAGCAGAAGATAGCCAGACAAGTTCATTTTGATACCTGCATAATAAGAATCAGGTTTCCTGACCAAACAACTATTCAGTTGAGTCTACCCGCAAGCAAAAGTACTGTGGGTGACTTATACAAATTATTAATAGACGAAGCTTTGGTGCTGACGGACCAATATAACAAAATTTTACAGAGAGGTGATTACCTATTGTTTGAGTTACATTACTCGCATCCTTCTGGTCCTGTATTATCAGATATTGATGATTTGGAGAAAGAACTAGTGGCACATTGTGGTTTTGGTCATAGATGTTTACTATTATTGAAACCCACAACTTCCCTTGGATTGCCTAATATTAAGCAGGAGTTTCTAAGGAATGCAAAGACCTTAAACGAATTGGAAGAGGTCAAGTTGGAGGAATCCAGAGGCGAGCTCCAAGACGATGATGCAGACACACAGAAATCTGCGCACAATCCAGCTTCATATACCTCTTCCCATAATTCATCTTTTAATACCTCAAAATCAGATGCAATGGCCGAAAAAGTGCCGAAGTGGTTCAAAATGGGAAAGAGATGATACCTACTTGTTGCATTACGTTAGATTTAGCATAAATAAAACTTCTTTTTTTTCATAAAAATCAGATAGCAGTAAACCCAGAACAACAAACACCGTCGAAAGGAACAAAAGACAAAATAGAAATGTAGATAATGATATAAACGAATCTAATAAAGAAACATGTCAGGTTTTGGATGATGTTTTCTTACTCTTTGTTTGATGAATAAAATTCGTCAAACAAGTCATCCATGTCCTCTAATTCTACACCTGATGTTTCAGGATAGTATTTATAAACCACATAACAACTGACAAAGCAGAACGTCCCATAGACCATATATAGTCGCCAACTGATCAATTCTAACAACTCTGGACTTACCTCTCCAACGACAAAGTTGCTAAACCAGTTTACAGACGTCCCGATGGATGAGCCAATTGCTCTAGTATACGAGTCTGAATAAATCTCTGAATTGTATAGCCAAGCAACAGGCCCAAATGAGACACCAAAGGCAGCCATATAAAAGACAATCAAAATAGCCACGAAAATAGACCCAACTTTATTATCAAGAGAGTTGAAGAGACCAGCTAAATAGAGAGAAACACCCATCGCCAATCCACCTCCAATGAAGATCTTTCTCCGGCCACCAATCTTGGGGTTATCAATAATGAACCAGGGGACAATTGTGGAAGCAACATAGATCAAAGCATTGATTCCACTTATCAAAAATCCCGATCTCCCGGTAAAACCAACCTGTTCAAAAATCATTGGCTGATAGTATGCTACCAAATTAATACCGTTAAACTGAGCAAAGAAAAGAGAGGATGCCCCTATCAACATTCTGTGCCAATTGTTTTTTAATATCCTTAAGAAGCTTCTCTCACTCTTTGGGACTCGAAGTCTTTCATTTTCGATATTATTTTTGATCATGATGAAATCCCGTTTTGCCACTCCGGGATCCAGCTTTTCATCATCATCATGGAACATTCTCAACACTTTAAACCCTTCAATGTCATGGTTTTTCAGCAATAACCACCTAGGGGATTCAACCAATGCAAATCCACCAAAAAACAAGATAAAGCCTAGTACCACCTGGATCAACAACGGGATCTTCCAAGAATTGACACCGGGAATGTAGGAGCAAAAGAAATCTATCCATATGCTAGAGGCAAACCCTACAATGTTGCCGGTAAACTCTATTGCACCGTACAGGCCTCTGCTGTCATGAGGAGAGCATTCACTTTGAAACAACGGAACTATGGAACTTAAAAAACCAATTCCACAACCAGATATAACACGTCCTAGCATCATGCCTGCCATCTTTCCAGAGAAGGTCTGAAAAAGACCACCAATACAGAAGATCAAAGCACCGGCTAGAATTGTATATTTTCTTCCTTTTAAATTTGAAACATATGGCACCAGCAAAGACGAAAAGATGGCGCTCAATTCAAGCAAGGCAATCAGGGTTCCAATTTGCAACTTGTCGGGGTTTCCGAAATAGGTCAAAAAGGACTTCTCGGTGATGATCAAAGACATCACGCCCTGTTCAAAGCCAAACAAATACACTCCGATGGAGCTGAACACCGACGTAAAGTACAACAATCTCTTACCTTTAAGCCGGTTCCCAGGGACCAATTCAAAGTTGACATGCCGGTACCGCAGGTCCGAGTCGTAGTTCTGTTCAGAGACTATATAATCATCATCAAACGGATTCAGCGCCTCCGGATCTGTGATTGCTGTCCCGGAACCGCTCAACAACATATCATCATCTGAGTCGCCGCCGTACCCGCCAGGCCCCAGCGTCCTTTGATGCTCCAAATGACTGATCGCCGACTTCTCCTGGTCCCCCTCCAACCTCGTGCTGATCTGCTTCAACTCAACGTGGTCGCTGAACGGATTGGCCCCTGCTGTCTCTCCATCCACCTCATATTGGTCACGTTCTCTAAATGCCGCAGACTCCGGCTCCTGGACCTCAACCTCCCGCAACTGCCTATTCAATATCCTGCTGTAACTCATCGCTAGAACACCTCCTCAATTACAAGTCGTACAAGCATAAAATACACTCATCACCTCTCAGGCAGATGAACTCAAGTTCACTTCCACGTTATACTTACTATTCATGTTATAAAACTAAGCCGATAAGGCTGGTAAAATTCCGGTGCGAGGCCATGACGTCACACGACGCGGTTAATCACCTTGTCAAAGAAGAGGAGGTTCTTGACGAAGAGGTCAAAGTTGTTGTCTTCGATGGCTTCACCTAGGGCCGGTAGTGTCTGGCCGGAGTAGCCGGTGTACCTACCTGCGGTGAAAACGATATGCTTGAACCAGGGTCTATCTTTGAGCCCGTCCTCGTTGAGGAAGTGTCTCTCGAAATACTTCAATTTCGAGTTTGCTCTCCAGATCTGGTACTGCAACTTGAGTCTCTGCCAGTGGGTGAGCTCGTCCCATCTGTCGTAGTCGGACTGGTAGTCTAGCAGGCGCTGGTCGAACGTGGCGGATCTGGCCAGCAGTTTCTCCAGGTCGGTGTTCACCAGGCCCATGAGCTCCTTCAAGGTGGTGTGGCCCCCGCAGTGCTTCTGGCCACTGGCCTGGTTGTGGAACTTGTCCACGCCCGCCATTTCCGCCACTTTGATTTTCTTTTCCATCCAGTCCTGGGACACCTTCAAGTCATTGAAAAACTCGGAGAGCTTGGTGCTGTAATCCACTGTCTTGAAACGGAGCACTTTGCTCTCGCTCAAGTTGATCACTAGCAATCCAAGATACTTTGCCATTAAGTTGTGGAACTTGAATCCCGGGTCTCCAAAGGTGGCCATCCAGTGGTATGAGTCGTAGATCGAATGGTAGTGGTAGATAGGCGATCCTGGACCCTCGTTGCTAAAACCCATATCTGCAGAAGGAATACCTAAATGGTCCAGAAACACAGTGAAATCCGATCCTGAACCGAGATTATGAATTTTATCATTGGACACATTTTTGAAGTGATCGTATAGTGTCACACCCGAACCAGGTTCCGGATACTCTAGTAGATCTCCAGTCTCCCTTAATAAACTGTAGAGCAAAGGCGATGAGCCCATTTTCAAATCACCACCGACTGCAGCAACGTCCAGATTTAAGTATGCAACCACTCTTTTCTTTAGCATGTCCCGGTAATACTCTCCAAACTCAGTAGATCCCATCAAGCTATATTCTTCGCCGTCCCAACTGGTCAACCAGATGGATCTCTTTGGCTTCCAGCCCTTTTGCAATAACATACCTAGAGATCTAGCAAATTCCAACATCACTGCAGAACCGGAGTGTGGATCACCTGAAGCAGGAATCCAAGAATCGTGGTGGTTACCAACAATGATGACATCCTCGCTTGACTCGGAACCTTCAATCTTGGCAACAATGTTGTGCACTGTGCTGATATTGGATTCTTGTAAATTATACAAGTTTAATTGATACCCAGGATTTGGGCCAACAGAGTAATCAAAACCTTTGATCAAACCGCCAGGCCAAGACTTTGGCTTTCTAGTTCCAAATCCAGTTAGCTTCTCTAAAATTGGAGTCACCTCCTTGTAAGAAATTGGCAAGGCAGGAATCCTTGGAATGGTATAGTAAGGGCTGGATCGTGATTTTGTCTCGCCTGGTTTAATGGCGTAACCTGGTGACGTTGGATCTCCTGGTCCATATGATAAGAAATGCGACGACCCTCTTTGAATGGAACTTGGATTTCTAGCTATGCCCTCTGGGTAAGCTTTGTATCCGTTCTCTATAGTGACATCGCCATCATCGTAGGGATCGGTGTATAGTAACACGCCTACCATTCCCAAATCCTGAGCAAACTTGACTTTCAAACCACGGAAAATTTCCCCGTATCTTACAATGGCAATCTTGCCTTCCAATTGAACTCCTAAATCAATTAAGGATTGGAAATCGTGCATTGTACCATAATTACAGTAAACAAACTCAGCTGTCACGTTACCAGATGCGGCAAATCCCAAAAATGCAGGAACGTAGATGGAGGTAGTTGGGTCTTCTTCCAAGACGTCTTCTTTCAAAGATGGCTTATAAACTACGGTGGCAGAAGTGATGCTGGTGGAGTTGGCGGTTCCGGTTTTAATAAGAGAGAGCGATTGATCAAGTGGGTAGCTCAAGTACACCTCGTACTCATCCAGGGCGACTTCAACTTGAGGCTTAAAGGCCTCGGTGGTGTCTTCACCTTTTAGGAGAAATTCAAACATATCCCTGGTGTAATTAACCATTCTCATGTTAGTTCCTGCCAGCTGGTTATCCCTTGAGTAGTCGTACGACCAGTTACCTGCGAGGTTGGACTCATCCAAAACCTTCATGTAATCTCTGTACAGTTCCGGTTTTCTAAACTCGGCACCTGCATGTGGCCATGCACCCGCCAAGCTCAACTCTGCCCCAGAACCGCAAGTCCATTTCTTCAGCGTCAATGCTAGAGATAGCAAAGAGCCACCAATTAGCACTCTTTTGAGACTGGCCGCCTGGGCCTTTCTTTCCCGGGAGACACGGGTCGGTTTCAAAGGCACAGTCTCCTCGTAAGCTTTCTCAAAACCTGACATCTGCAAATGCGAGAACCGTATCTGTTACTCTATCACCTACACTATCACTTACTCCATGCACACCTGCCTTCCCAATGTCCCTCTACCGCCCTTATAACCGCTTTTTATCCGCTTTGGCGTCCCGCTTACTGCCTCTTATCTCTGAGTTCAAGCAGCCGCAGCTGGCGCGTCGAAAGGCCGATCGTCGATTGCAAAACGGCGCGTCGAAACGTCGGCGACCAGCGGTCGATGGTCGATTGGCATTTCTGCGGTTTTTCGTCCTTCTCTATTTCTAATTTGTTTTCGTTTTCATAATGTGAAGTGTTTGTTGGACGGGTGAAGAGTCTGCCACCGGGCATCCCAAGAGAGGGATCAGACGCAGAGGCATATCTGGGGTACTCGGCAGACACAGATAGATACCGGCAGGCTCACGTTGGACACACGCTGAACAGAGCTTGGAGACAGCCTGAGTCGCTAGAGAGACCGCATTTTGGCTGAGAATACATCACATCACTACACCCAGAGATAATGGCGTTTGGTAACATACCCTCGTCAGCCGAGCAGGTAAACCCGCCAAGATATGGGTTCTTTCTATTGGATCTGATCATCAGATTGTACTATGAGTACCTTGCGGCACGGAAACAGTACAACACCTTGATCCAGCTCAACACAGACATCAAGCCAACTCTGAAACATTTCAAAAACCTGCCGTTTGGTACAAAAGTCAACCTCTCTATAATCGGGTCCGTTTTTACGTTTGTTCTTGCTGTGCTTCCGGTGTCGGTGCTTCTCAAGCTTTCAATAGCAGCAGGTCTCACTCTGCTAGTCACTGTCCCAATACTATCGCAGTTCTTCTTCTTTGGCTTGCCGGTGTTGGCTTGGGTGTTCTTGTTCTTCTCTGCCTCCAAAATCCCAACCAGCTTGAAACCTCCGATCTCAGTGAAAGTGTTACCGGCAATGGAAACGATCCTGTACGGTGATGATCTATCCGTGGTTTTGGCAAGCTATACAAACAAGTTTTTGGATTTCGTGGCTTGGTTCCCCTACGGTATAGTCCATTTTGTCGGCCCGTTTGTGGTTGCCGCTTTGGTCTGGCTATTTGGTCCACCTACCGCATTGAGATCATACGGATGGACAATCGGTTACTTGAACTTGACTGGTGTCGTGATCCAGCAGTTGTTCCCTGCTGCTCCGCCTTGGTATAAGAACCTTTACGGCCTACAACCGGCAAACTATGACATGAATGGATCTCCTGGTGGTTTGGGCCGCATGGATACGTACTTTGGTTTTGACATGTACACAACAGCCTTCTCAACTGCACCTGTGATCTTTGGAGCATTCCCATCCTTACATTCAGGTATGGCCACAATGACCGCACTTTGGCTATCGTATCTGTTTCCAAAGTACAAACCCTTCTTTTTTGCCTATGTGTGCTGGTTATGGTGGTCAACCATGTATTTAACGCATCATTATTTCTTTGATTTGACAGCTGGTTCTGCAATGTCAGTCTCATTTTTCTACACGGCAAAATTGAAATGGTTGCCTGTTTTGAAAGATGACTGTTTTTGTAGATTCAACTATAAATCTATCGAATTAGAGAAATTGTCATTGAATGATCCGTTGAACGTCGAGAGCATAACATTGGATAACTTAATCACTGGTACAAACACAATTACTAGTGATGCAAATATCGAACTATCGGATTTGGTTGATAGCACCAGCTCTTCAAGTGGCGAATCCACGCCTGTGATTGAAGAGGTACCAGTTTCAACACCTGCTACATCCGTTTTAACTGTCTAATATATATATAATTGAACTACTTTTTGAGCATTTTTTCAATTTCGGAAAAACATACTTTTACTAATGATAATAAAATAATTAAGATTCATGACGATAATAAATTTAAAAGTAAATAAGGAGATGTTCAGCAAGTTTTGAAATCTAATAACAAATCATTGAAATAATCCTTTTGTTTCTTTGTACCTTGATAAGGATTTGATTCATTAGAAACGTTTGTCTTCTCATTTTTAGAGTCGAGCAAGTAGTCACCATTTCCCTGGGATAGGAGACCAATCCCGGTATGTGAAACAGGCGACGACAGCTGATGAAGGTTGTTAGACGTGTTTTCAGATATCGTCAATGAAGATAGCAAATCCATAGGACTAGGTACCAGTGCTGGCGTCGTTGTTGTAGTTGCTGTAGTTGCTGTAGTTTGAAATTCACCAAAATCCTCTTCTTGTTCGGGTGTTTGATGCTGTTGCAGAACCGTATCTGAGTATCCTCTCTCAACCTCTTCCTCGGAATCGTCATATTGTCTCTGGAAGCTGTTGACCGAGTTAAAATTATAATTTTCACTAAAATTCTGCTTCCGAATATTTGTGTTTTTAGTTAATTTGATCAAATCGCCATCATCATTATCGTCATTCAAAGTCAAAGATTTTGCAGCTTCGTCGTTTTTGAACCTTCTAAAAGGCTTCATTGGGGACGTCAAAGCGCCTTGTCCGCTGGACGTGGATGCGGCTACGTATTCACCTAACGCATTTGACAATTTGGAGATTCTTGATCTACCAAATGGAGTCTTCTCTTCATTCAATTTGTTTCTATCAAAATCAAAGTCACTGGTGGACTCACTATAAAAAGATGACTTCCTTTTGGGAATATAACTATAGACGCTTTCATCTATGTAATCGTGATCATTATTTGATAATTTGGGGGTATTCAAGGTTTCAGTCAATTTTGGGTTAATTTTGAGTCTTTCGCTTTGCAAGAATCCAGAATCCGATATAAGGTGCAACAATCTTTGGGACAGTTGATGGATCTGTTTCTCGTGGGTCAAGTTCATGTCGTCGTAAGACACCTTGACTCGAAAGTCCAACAATCCCTGTAGCACAGACGCGTGCAATTTGATTTCATCCACAATGTCGAGGTGTGTATCCGAGACATTTACTCTGTAGCAGTTCAAAGCCAGGTACTCCAATAGGTTTAAACACTTGAGGATGATCAAGAACTCGTAGCCGTTGGTGACAAACGTCTTTTTGAGACTCGAGTACAGGCTCGAGGGCCTGTTGGACACCGAGTCTGCATACTCCTGCATCCTGGCAAAGATAAACTCCACAGCGTGCTTGCCCACGTTTGTCTCGGTGCCTAGTCTCGGATCGTGCACCGAGATGTCATTCGAGTGCAGGGCGTACTCCGAGACCCAGTTGAGAAGCTGTTTCTTCTGCGCTGACGTCGGGCCCCAGGCGTCGGTGTTGGTGGACTCTCTGATCAAGTTCTCGAGGTTCGAGTATCCCGCTAGGGCTGTACCAAATGCAACCAAGCCCAACTGCAATTGGATGGTTAAGCTGGTTAGTGCTGTGCTCAGGTTCCGCCCGCTCCTCCCGCTCCTCCCGCTCCTCCCGCTCCGCTGCTACTTACCGTTCTGGATCTTTCTTGTGGTCTGTCTGATATCGTAGAACGATGACATCCTTGCGCTTCGGCGTGTGCTTTTCACTCTCTGTAGTCTTTCTTGGTGCAGCCGGTGCCTGTCTGGCCTGGTGACCTTGTGTTTTGAACGGATCAGACCTGCTCCCCTTGTGGGTACAGCAATTGCGCCACCCGGAGGAGGGCCGGTCAGGGTCTCGCTGACGTCACCGGACGTCACGTGATCTTGACCGGACGGAGGGGGAGATGGAGGCAAGATGGAGGCAAGATGGAGGTGGGAAGATGGAGTTCGGAGAGACACGTGGGCTCAGGGACACGTGGAATTAACAGAGGACGGCGCAGCAGCACACCTACACGCCTACAGCAGCAACAAGCTAACAGAGACCAAAGTCATGTTAAGGTATACAAACACATGCAGTGTTCAAGTATACAAAGACACAAGCGTATTTACCAAATCCTGGGCGGGCAGCCCGGACAACAAAACAAGCTGCTTATAAAGCACCACAGTCGGTGATCTCAATCTTGGCTCTGGTGGAACCAGAGTTGGAACCCAAGGCCTCAATGGCCTTGACAATCTCAAAGCCCTCGACAACCTCACCAAAGACAACGTGCTTGCCGTCTAACCATGGGGTGACAACAGTGGTGATGAAGAACTGGGAACCGTTGGTGTTTGGACCAGCGTTGGCCATGGACAATAAACCTGGCTTGGAGTGTCTGTGGATGAAGTTCTCGTCAGCAAACTTGTTACCGTAGATGGACTTACCACCAGTACCGTTGAAGTTGGTGAAGTCACCACCTTGCAACATGAACTGAGGAATGACTCTGTGGAAGATGGAGTTCTTGTAGCCGAAACCCTTCTCACCGGTACACAAGGCCTTGAAGTTCTCAGCGGTCTTTGGGACATCCTCGTACAAGGAGAAGACAATTCTTCCTAGTGGCTTGTCTGTACAGCAGGGGCGTCGCCAGATGGTCAATCAAAAGAGCAGCAGCCAGTGTTAGTAGAAGCCCAGGGGATGTTAGACGGGCACCGGGCGGGGGCCCGGTGGGCGAGGGCAACGCCAGGGCCGGCAGCTGCTGTGCACGGGCGGTCGCCGTGGTGGGGCACCGGCAGAGTGGACGCAGTGGATTCTCTGACACATCCATATCCACATCCACCTCGTTTGTACACCTCCACAGAGACCCTCAGCATGCTCCGCTGGCCGCAATGGCCCGCTTCGCCCACCGTTTGCCCACCGCCCGCAGCTCACCCAATAACTCTCTGATACATACTGTCAGCGGAAACGTCGAAGTAAGTTTGAACCATTGTTGATATTTATTCTCAGTATGAGTGATATACTATATCTATCTCTATCTGTATCCAACTATGCTGCCCCTGCTCCACCTCCCCTCTCTGGCAACTCTCCTTCTGTTAAAAGAAAGCGCCAGCAAACAGTCTGCGTACCGCAACACTCCTCACCTCTCCTCACCTCCACGGCTGCCACGCCAATCTCGCCCACTTCGCTTACTGCGTGGGTCGCACGCCCGCTTCCACACAAAAATTTTGCTTCAAAATTTTCCCGGGGGCTTTTGCGGTGGCATTACGTCATCTGGTCACGTGATACGTGGCCATGTGCGGCCGCGACAGGGTCGGTGTCGTGCTGGGCTTGCCACGATGCGCAGCGTTCGGTGCTCATGTTGATGAGCCATAGCATACACTGCTCGTTCCGGATACACGCCATGCCCTGCTCGTGCTGATGGGTCGCTCATATATTCATTTTCATACTATTTACACGACTATACCGTTCTCTCACTGACCCCCGATATACTTCATAAACCCAACAACCTGAGTCCCAAACCGGTCAAACACCTCCGATTCGCCAGCTATCATGGACACATCCAGCCGGTCGCTCTCACCATTGCTCACAATCTCATAAATCAGCAACGAGCCTTGGAAATCGAGCTCAATGGACTTCTTCCTATTCACACTCGTCACAGTGTATGGAACAAAGTGGGACCGTTTCTCAGCCGTGCTCATCAAATCGTTCACACTCGTATTGCTCAAATTCACACCAAACCTCTCATTCTCAATCAGACTCACGAACCTGGAAAGCTGCTCTCGGTCTGAAAAGTCCACTGCCGCAGCCTTCTTGGATAGCTTCTTCTCCATGAACTTGAAGAGCGGGTAGTGATCCCGCTTGGTGTTCTCCAGCGAGTCTCCAACACTGTCGATCAACACAGAGTTGTAACTCAACTGGAAGTTCAAGTCGTATTCTAGCTCAGGTAACATCTCACAATGGCTCTTCTCATATTCGCTAACATAAACAACAAAGTTCTTTGAACTCAGCTTATCCTTTTCTATACCTATACTGATTTCAATGTTCGGCAAACTCACAAAATTATCGAAACTCTTGAACCCATCAGGGACAAGCTTCAAATTCAAAGAATTGGTGAAATGCGTCTTGATACCTCCAACCGTACCGAAAAATCTGCTAGTCTTATCAGACAATTCCAACTTTGCCAACTTTTTATTAGCATCTGGAAAATTCGAATGGAAATGGAATGGTAATCTATTAGTGTTAGCTGCATCCATAAACTTACTGATGTCGTTATTAGTAAATAAAACTTTACCTAATGTGGCGTTGATCGTTCTAGGTAATAATTCTCTCTTTCCTTTCGTCTCCTTAGTGATTTTTTCGATATCAACACTACCAGTCAACGAATCGTATATCTGTGTCATATCCAAATCATCTAAGCTAGAAGCAACATTATCATTCACACTGTGCAGAATGTTCTCTTTGGACTCTTCTGCCATTTCTTGTTCTTGATCAAACTCTATTGTCTCCTCTTGAGGAGTTTCACTTGGCTGCTCAATGAAGTTATACTGAAACTTCTCAGGTGCTACTTGAACGCTCTTGTATAACTCACTAACTTCATCAATAATTTCATCACCGGATCCAAGATCGGTCAGCAGCGATTTGCTCATTCTTTCAGAGGCTCTTTTCAAACGGTAAACACCGTCGATTTCACGATTCTTGTCGGATAAATACCATGGCAACGAAGAATCATTAAACCTCTTCAACAGGTACTTAACATCTGCATCGTCCGGCTCTATGGTCTTTCTGACCAATTCTCTCTGCATTGTGGCTGTATACTCTGTGGCAGCCAATATGTACCCTTTTGCGAGCTGGATGGAGTAATCACTAAATGAACTTAATAAGTAAAGCTGGTCATCCTCGTCAACTTTATCAAAGTAAACGTTACTCAGTCTTTGCAAAGATTCAATTGGTAATTCCCTATCAAGACGCTCTCTATAAAAACTAGAGAGCTTTTTCAAATCAACAACTTTCGAAACTAGCTTGTTCAGCAATTCATTCCAAGACACCTGAACAAAATTGGACACTGTGGGGCCTCCTTTCACTATCAATTCACTGTTCTCCAAGTTTAATGACAATTTAGCACCTAGACTCGACCAATATCTAGTGATCTGCCCGTTGTATGACAACAACAAGAAAATCTCCTTATCGTTATGCAGCTTAATACGTGTTTCAAACTTTGAATTGTCGTCCAGTGCGTCCTCAAAAACAGCATTTATCGATGTGTCCGCCTGGACACCCCAGCACTTGTCAACAATTAGCTTTGCCAGCTTCTTCTTGCTCATTTTCTTAGCGATTGATTCGACACCTTTACTTTTGCAATACTCTGTGAGTGTCTTGATATTCGACAATCCCACCAGGTTCTCCACCAACTGGTCGTGTTTCTTCATGGAGATCAATCTACTCGCTGGTTTCATCTCGTCAATGACTTTAAACAGCTCATCGCTGTTTAACATTTTCTTGAACACCAATAGGTTCTTGAATTCTCTTTCGAATTCAATCGTGGACACCAGCGACTCGGTGAGATGCTCGTTCTGCAGGCTTTGCTTCTTGGTCTTTGTAGTTAATGGCTTTTTCTTCTTGTTGTCGTTCAGCGAGAGCTTGACTCTGCTTATGGGCGAGTACCGCTTCTTTAGCGGCGCAAGGATCAAATGGTTGTCTACGGCCGCCCTGCTTCTTTCCTGGACACCGCTGCTGTCTCCGTGCTTCTCCTCTGCCGTGTACACGTCCTCTTCCCACGGCAACGTGAAGTCTGACGATGCCAGAAAGTCGTACTCTGCCGAGTCCATTTCGGCGCCTGTCTCCGCCGTCTTCTGCGCCATTCCGTGTGCTACTGTGCCCGTCTGTTCTGTCTCCTGCTTCACAACCGTCGAGTCCCATCTCCTGCCTCCAAGGGCCCCTGTCACTCCGTGCACCCAAGCCTTCCCATGTCTGCCAATGATGCCTCTCCTGCTGCCCGCACAACTTTTCACTAGCTTGAGCATCTTGCCTCTCTCTTTCTCTCTGACTGTCTCCAGACTCGGTTCTCTCTCTCTACTCTCTCTGCTGCTCTTCTACTGCCCTCTACTACGCTCCTCCCCCTCTTCCCTCCTCTCTTCTTCTCCATCTTCTCCTGCTTCTCCGTAAAACCAGCCAAAAAAATTTTCCTAGTAAAATGAGCGTTGTGGGAGGTGAAAAGGGCAACATGGAAATGGAGAGGAGTATGGAGGGAGAGAAGAGAGGTGGAGAGACGGGGAGCAAAGGGGGGAGAGTGGTGCCGGTAAGGTAGATAGACGGAGAGATGGACATGGAGACCAGAGGCGGGGAAGACTTGGGCGAGGAGGGGACGACGAGCTCTGAGGAGGACTACTATGATGCGACAGAGATAAGGGAGGAGGAGGTGGAGGAGCCAGTGGAGCCAGTGGAGCCAGTGGAGCCAGTGGAGCCAGTGGAGCAGCTGGCAAAGGCGTCCAGCACAATCAACCTCACGAGAAATATGCCCGAGGGGGTTCCGCTGGCAGCCCGCTCGGACCAGACAGCAGACTACGTCAACTTGATCTGTATGGATAAACTCGAGAACCTCGATGCCTCCTCGGCCTTCCGGGAAGGCTGGGTCGATAGAGACCAGGCGAGATCCAGACTGTTCACTGGCTTGCCCCAGTACTATAAGCTGTTCATGGAGGAGCGGGACCAGTTCTTGAACTACACCACAAATATGGACACCGACGGCTTTCTCTACAGCGTGACAGACCGACTAAAGTCAGGCTACGTCTTGCCCTCGGACCACGCAGTGAACAAGGATAGTCTGCAAAGTTCAAAGAGAAGAAGAGTTAACCCAGGGTACGGCTCCACCTATTGGACACTTAAAGAGAAAAACAAGTTCTTCAATCTTTTGTCAAGATGCTCGATCCACAGATTGGACCTCATCAAAGAAAACTTGCCCTCTAAGACACAAGACCAGATCCTGGACTATTACGACTGTCTTCGGGAGCAATTGCACACATACAAGACCCACTCTAGCAAGAGAAATAAACTGGTATCCATGGATCAGATGCCTATAAGCTATGAAATGTCGGAGGAATTCTGCAGGATGGAAGCCGCCCAGAGTTACATCATGAAAGGAACATCAACTAATAGAGAGAGAGATTTCGAGAGATACCATGGTTACAAACACACAGTGGATGTTGACAGGTACACAAAGCTTTTCTTGCACGATGTTGACCGGAAAAGAGACGCAAAGATCGAGAAAGATAGGCTTCGTTTGTTGACTGAGAAGTTGAAAAATGAGGAGACTGCACTATCTAAGTTGAGTGTCATACCTGAATTGAAAAATCAATTGACTGGCCACCAAAAAGAGATGGCTAGATTAACAAAACAGCTACGTGATGCTCCCAGTAAACTCTTTGAAGACAAATTACAAGAAGAGAAAAAGTTAATAGATGAAACTAAAAAGGAAGTAAGCAAAGTGATGGATTCAGTCAATTCGGAATTGGATTCAATATACACAAAATTCGAAGACAAATCAGCCAATACCGATGAATACAATCAGTCAGATGAGCTCATCAATTTTGATAGACTTGATGATTTGTTGTTTCTTGATCCCACAAATAGAAAGAGAATCACATTTGAATCAAAGATGATTTTGACGAGAATGGTTATTAATTTGGTGCGTCAATTGTTGACAAATATAGTAGAAAGAAGATCTAGCGCCGTGTCGTATCAGCATACACAAATACAAAGAAATTCTAATAAATGGAACTTTGTGATAAATAAAATGGAACTGCAAGAGGAAATGAGCAGACTTCTTCCGTTTGATAACTGTCCTAGAAGCTGGACCGAGTTTTGGAATCAATTTGAACTAAAGAATTGGAAGAGAATCGTGGATGAAGAAGGCTTCACTCACATACCGCAGCCTGCACCTATTCCTCCAGAAAAGTTACATCCCTTACCAACATTGAAAAAAGAGTTTGCACTTGAAAAGAAACGAAAAGATGCAACTGAAAAGCTTTTTTCCGCTAGAAAAGTTTACGTTCAAAGAGTAAAACAACGGAAAAGATCTGTTCCTCGTTTTGGTTATCTTGAGATGACAGACGATGAAAGTGACTACGATGTTGATCTATCTAAGAAAAACAGGTTTTTTACGCATGCAAATGATGATGAAGAAGACAGTGATTACAGTGATAACAGTATTGACGGAGGTGCCACGAGTGAGCAGGAAAATGCCGATCCAAAAGAGCTCGAAACAAACGCTGGGGGAGATGATTCTGATAATGACGGTTTAATTGACGGTGTAGATACTTATCATTTTGCTCAAGAGCACCCTATATCCATTGACGATTTGAACCTCTCGAAAAGAAGTTATTCTGAAGCGGCTATCTGTGATTCCAGAGAAGATTTATGTGTTGATGATATCAAGGACGATGTCGTTATCACTTTGGAAGGTGATATAAAACTTACAAAGAGAAAATCTGAGGAGCTAGGGTTGAAGCAAGTGCTAGTAGAAACCTCGATTCTAAACACCTTAGACTTGGAAAAATCTGCGAGTTATGAGAACGTGTTACTGACATTTTTGGCATCCAAGGAGCCTGTCTATGGGTTTAATGACGAGGATGTTATTGCTGCTTATATTTATAAGAAATATTATCCGCACGAGGTTACTTCGGCGCTCCCAGCTGCCGATGATGAAGACAGCGAAGAGCGTGAGTACTCTGAAGAGGTTGCACATGAGCAGGATATATCTGCATATGAGTTGAAAGAGATATTTGAAAGTGCAGACAGAGATGGTGAAGATGACATGGAGGGTGAGTATTACCCTGTTGGGCGTAGCCATAAATACGACAATTCTGGTTTCTACAGCAGAGACGATGGCACAGATGGAGACAAGATGATGAACACCTCGAAACAGTATATTGCGGAACTAGCAGCTCTCAAAGATTCGCAGAGCCCAAGCTTAAACGACTGCGCTATTGTTGGGACTGAACCGGGCGATGAGGCGGGCACCATGAATGCCATCTACTTCACTGAAGATCATCCAATGTGCATTACAAACTTTGAGGATGTCACGCCGGAGATGATCAATGCCTCGATGCACACGTACGCTAACTACAACTGAAAACGGCGATTTAAATTGGTAGTACTAAATTAATGACAAGCATCATATCAAATATTTCAGATGGCTGTAGCTTCTAAACCCTTCACCACGCTGGTTTCATCGTCGGCGTCTGTAGCCAGTCCTTGCTCGAAAATCTCCTTACCGGTCAGTCTTCCTTGGTGGACGGCTTTAAATCTTTCGTTCAATCTGACATCGTGGCCCATGTCTTTTCTGAAGCCGAGTCTCCACTGCTCAAAGCTTTCTCTGGTGACCTCTGTACCGATGAACTTCTGCTGTTCCAGTCTTTCTCTCTCGAGTCGTTCGGCCTCAAGCTTTGCTTCCTCCGCCTGCAGCTTTTCGTTGAACAGCACCTCGGCCTGGTCCTTCAAGGACGACGTCAAGCTGAACACGCTCGGCATTCCCACGTTCTCCTCCGCCTCCTGTCTGATGTTTCGGAGCAACGTCTGCAAGTCCTCTTTGCTCAATTCGATGCTCTCAATTAGGTTCAGCATTCTGCTGCTCTCGTCCGCCTCCTCGTCCTCCGTATTCGTGTCGGCCTCGCCATACTCCCCGCCCTCCTCGTACTCGTACTCCGAGTCCGAGTCGTAGCTGTATCCTCCTATATCTGCCGCGTTACCAAACTCCAATCTCAGCTCCGGCTCCACCTCCGGGTACGCTGGCGGGTACTTCACCTCGAGTAGCAGCGAGTGCTTTCTCTTCGACTCCACGTCCAGCAGAATATTCACCGTGAACTCACTCGAGCTGATGATGTTCAGCTCGTCCGGGTAGATGCTCTCCAAGATCTCGATCTCCTGTCTCTGTTCTTCTGCTGCGTCCATTTCGCTTCTCGGTCTCACACCACTGTTCTCTGCTCTCCGTTCTCTGCTTCCGCCTCTCTTCTGCCCTCCCCGTGCTCCCTAACACCCTCCCCTGGGCCCCTCCTCTCCCTCCTTTTCAACCTCTTGGTTTTCTCTTCAAAAGTGTCAAAATGAGAATTTTTCGGTGATAAAAAATTTTCCTTTAAAGATGAAGGAAGAAGCGTAGAAAAGAGAGAAGAGGGAGCTGTGGAGGGGAGGATCGTGAGGATCGTGAGAGGAGAGCGGATAGACAGCAGGCAGATAGCAGGAGAGACATGTCGGGAGTGGACGAGGAATTGAGAGAGCTGATCTACGAGTCGTCAGTGTACGTGACGCAGAACCAGGCGGAGCGGTCTGTGGAGTTGTTGAACTCCAAGTTTGACAAGTATAAAGAGAGCCCGGTGTATTTGCAGACGCTGGGCGAGTCGCTACTTGAGGTGAGTGAGCTGGAGAAGGCGTATGAGGTTCTCAAGGTTGCGTGTGAGCTGGACCCGGGCGCCGAGCAGGGCGTGGAGAAGTTCCTCTACCTAGGACAGATCATTGGCGCGTTGGATGGAGTGAAACTGCTCACGATCGGCGTGGACAAGCTCCTGGAACAGCTGAAAATCGTGGACAGTATCAGCAGCCAGGAGCAGAGCGTCGAGGAGGGCTCCCTGGACGCCAGTTTCCAGCTGCTTTTGGCGGCGTACAATGGAGACATTGGCCAGATAAGGCATTACCTGCTGAAAAGACTGAACCAGGGCTTCTTCTCGATTATTGAGATCTGGATGACTGACCTTTGTATGGAGCCAAGTGCCGAGTCAGAGTGTGAAAAGTTGATTAATATGTCCATCGAGCTGGACCCATCGAACCCAGAAACGTGGTCTTTGTTGTGCAGCATCAGAATATCGCAGCAGAGAACGGCAGACGCTGTGCAAGCCATCGAGAGATCGTGGCAATTGTTCTCCGAGAAGAAAACTAGATTGGAAGACGCTGCGAACAGTGATGACGATAACGCAGAGAATAGCCAGTTGGAATACGTAGAGTTGGACCAGCCTTTGATCACATTGGCCAAGTTTGCTGTTGAGCTAGGACTATTTGAAATGGCAATCTCTATAGCTATCTCTATCCAAGATGTCAACGAACAGTCCATAGAGAGCTTCTACTTGGAAGGCTTTGCAAACTATTTAAATGCTAAGAGATTGCAGAACGGCATGACGCCAGAGGAGGCTATCAAAGTGTCGCAAGAATTCCAAGATTATAAGCTGAACTGTCAAGTTGATGCAAAGGATGAGAGCTTCGGTTACATTAAAGATGCCAGATTGGCATTAAGTAACGCTGTCAAGTTATTACAGGTGGATTCCATATTTGAAGAGACAGACGATGAATTGAAAGAAACTATTCAAACGCTGCTGAATGAAGTTGGAGGCTTCTTGTTGAAAGACAAGGAAGCAGTTAAAGTTGATGAAGGAAATTGGGAGGAGGAGATCGAAATGGATGATTAATCAAACACTTTTTTATATCTTTACTGCAATAATTCCAAGATCTACAAATTATAATACGATAAAGATATGTTAGGCTGAACTGAGAGAGATGAGGATAAAAATAAATTAAGCAAGGGCTTAAGTAGTACATTGTAAACTAGAAAAGAATCAGGAATTGGGTATAGAGAAGGCCAACATTCTGGTCATTCTTCGTCGTCATAATCTTCCCATTCGTCATTATCGTTGAGTGCATCACTGGATTCCATTCCTGGTCTGAACTCGTGTACTTGGAGTGTATGATCTTGAAGTATATTCGGCAAGAAAGGCTTGGCGGTATTGATGCTTTCATCCATGAACATATCGTCTTCGTCGTCCTCTTCTTCTTCGCCGTCCTCTTCTTGCTCCTCTTCCACTTCCTCCTCTTCTTTCGCACCTTCGTCCTCTATACCTTTTTCCTCCTTGTCTTCTTCCTGGTGTAATTGAAACTGCTCAAACTCTTCAGTGGTCAAGACATGAACATACTCGGAAGGAATCAAGCCGGTATCGTCTGTGTATGGGTCATTGGCGACCAACCAACCATCACCATACTCGTAGTTTATGATCACCAGTTGATTCTGTTCCAATTTCAACTCGTTTTCGTTCTCCGGCTGAAAAGGGTACAGTGCTATGGCATGGACCAATTCGTCGTCTTCATCATTTCGGCTCATTTCATTAATATTGATATCGTTATTGCTATTACCTTGGTTGTAGTTGTCGTATAATTCGTCGTTCTGGTAATCCTCTCGAAGGTACTCGTCATCGTATTCTTCCTCTTCTTCGTCACTTGAAAAGACGTAGTCTGGGTGGTCCTGTAAATAGATGTTCTTGTGGATACCGTAATGCAGAGGGTGTGAAGTGTCGTATGCGAAATCCTTGACAGAGATCGATCTTGCCTCGTCTACTACCAACAGAGGCCCGTTGCTGTGTGTGTACGTGGTGGCGTCACTCCCGCCTATGCTGACTCTCTCCATGAGCCTGGTGGCCACTCCGAGCTCCGCATCCTGGGCCTGTCCTTCTGGCTGCCTGGCCACTGCGCCGGTTTCCTCTTTGCCCATACCCTTCTCCGTGTCTGCCTGCTGGCTCTGTCCAATACCCGTGTTCTCTCCGTGCTTCGACTGTGTCCATCCACTATCCGGCTGCCTGGCTCCTGGTCTCTGACTCTCTCACCTATTCAAAATGCTAGCCGTGTTGTCTGCCCGGGTCCCGCTCTATACCTCTATTCTAAGGGTCCCTCCGACTCGCGTGTGCTCTACTTCTGCCTAGGGTCTCCTGTTCTGCCCTGTGTTTGCTCTTCAGCTCTATCTGTGCTCTTCACTGCTCTCCCTGCCTTCGGCCTCTCCCTGTCTCTCGTGCCCTTTTCCCCCTGTTTAAAATAGAAACAAAAAAATTTGATCCCTTTTTTGACCAGCAAAATCGCGTTTTAAGGCTTGTGAGAGGGATGGGCGGCCAAGGGAAGGGAGGAGTGTAGGAAGAAGGAGTGTGGGAAGGGTAGCAGGGGCACAGGCAAGTGGGCGCAGCAGGTGATCATGTAAGGCTTGTAGGCAAGTAGGCAAGTGGGCACAGGTGCACAGGCAAGGTACTCAGGCACACCAACCACCGAGACACACAGCACTCTCAGAAACATGACCTCTGCCCACAGGCCCACGTTCGACCACGCCAAAGGAAAGACAGGGGGTATCAGATCGTCCATACAGCACAAACGGTCGCTTCCAGCCCACCAGCAGCTCAAGTTCAGAAAGAGAGCCAGGCACGCCAACGAGGACTTTGACGATGAGCCCCAAAATGAGACAGGCACCTGGTTTGACCACGTGAACAAGAAGTCTGTCCAGGAGATGAAAAACGAGCTCCTGGCTAGAGAGGGCAAGACCGGCGGACCAAGACTCGGCATCAACCAGAACACTGGCCCAGCCCAGAGACTGCTGGCTGGCATGCAGGACACCACAGAGTCTTCCGAAGAAAGCTTGGAGGCGAGAAGACAGAAATTGCTACTGGAAATGAAAGGAGTCGACAGCTCGTCGGAAGATGACGAGTCAGAACCGCAGTCAGAAGAAGAGCTCGACGAGTCATCACAGGAAGAGGACGATGATGAAGAGCTACTCCGAGAATTGGAAAAGATTAAAAAGGAAAAGGAGCTGCAGCGAGTCAAAGAAGAAGAGGCGATGTTGGCCAAAAGAGCAGCCAAGTCAAATCCCTTGGTGCAGCTGGACGAGGAGGAACATGAAGCACAAGAACAGACAGAACACGGCGCATCACACTCCTCTTCCGTATCCACTGGAAAGATTAGAAAATCATGGAGATCCCAGGCGATCTTCTCCAACCATAAATCAGCAGCTTCCAACGATACTAAGGAACGTGATGGGTTTGTTAATGACATGTTGAATAGCGACTTTCATAGACAGTTCATGGACAGATACGTCAAGTAGCTCTGCGCTCAACCGTGCAGCTTTATGCTCGAGTCTTTACACCTAAGAAGCTTTATAGCGCCTCTCTGTCTAATTTGTATATTACTAGTATGGTTATTCGTTCAATGTGTATTGATGGTGTTTTTCGGGGAATTGAAAAAAGCAAATAAAATCGTAATAAAGCATATTTAAATACATGAATTGAAAAAATTAAATGTAATAATGACTGTGTGCTCAAAATCAATGTACCGGTATTCATCTATTCAAAAGACTCTCTTTGCGAAAGTTTTCAAGATACCTTTCAGTAAAGGCCATCCGCTGTCTGCTCTAACGGCGTCGCCGTTCTCTTCTAATCTTCTTAATAAATACTCTTTGGTCTCCAGTGGTGGGCCCCATGGAACGTACTTGATGATATTTTTAACTTGATATTTACTGATCAGGTCAAACGTGATATTATCGGCCATACCTAGTAATTGACCCAAGACAACGTTTGAGCCGACTTTCTCACTGTTGATGGTGTTTAATAGTTCAGTCACTTTCAATTGAGAATCACCGTTATGAGAAGCAACAACAAGGTGGCCAATAATTGGTTCTGCCGAAGCGATATCTCTGATTGAAGATTCAATACCATAATCGTAGCATTTATCTGTGTCCTGCTTCGTATCATGGATCACCGATCTGTCTGGCTCAGAGTGAATATAAGCACCTCTCACTAACTTCCAACCTAGCTTGTAACCGTTATCTCTAGCCAATTCTGCGTCTCTAGCTAATACAGCAGTGGACTCTTTCAAGTACATTTGAACTGTACCCACCACAGAAACTACGTTGTCATATTTGGCACCGTTAAAAGCGGCAAACAAATCTCTTTGTAATTGGTAAACACCTTGCTGAAGATCGTTTCTTTCGGCGTCAATGACAGCAACTGTGAAAGGAGCCAATCTGGTTGGGTAATTGAGTTTTAATGATTTATTAGATTCTGCAATGGTGGTGCAGATTTCCTTACAGTTGGACAACAGTTCTTGGTATTGGCTAGAGTATTCAGGTTGATCAAAGTTTAGTAGCACCTTTGCAGCATTGTCGATCAAACCGGTAGGTTTCAAGGCAACGTAGCCCGGTGGGATCTCATTGATTTCACCCAAGGACACAGAATTGATTCTCTTAATGGTGTGTGGGATCAACAGGTCAAGCACAGATTTCTTTGTCTCTTTGACAATATCAGGGACAGACATTGAAATTTTGCCACCATCGCATGCTTCCACGGTCAACGATAGCATCATGTTGTTGATGCCTCTCTGGGCCAATCTATCTCCTGTCTTTTCCACCTGTTTGAGGTTGTCACCACCGCAGTAGTTCTTGTAGACAAACAACTTGATTAGCCAGATTGGAGTGTAAGGGAACAATTTAATGACAAGATTCAAGATTGGTTTTGTAAGGGTGGCCAAGCCGATCACACCGTATCCGACAAGCTCTGCCGTGTTCAGTGTGTCTAGATAGTTTGTAGGCGCATTGGTTGGGTGGGAGTCGGGAGCAGATCCGTTGTTTGACGTTGACGTGGCTATCAGCTCACTTTTCTTGGAGTTTGAGATGAGTCTGACGGAGCCTCTGGAGGGCAGCAGCAAGCACCGTCTAGCAGCGCACGAGCTGAATCCTATAGACGATCTGGAGAGCATAGGGGAAATAGCAGCAACTAGTACCTAATGAATGAATGATCTTGCTACAAGGGCAGTGCACAGCCAAACTACCTGAAACTACATAGACAGACCCACTTGTCACAATCGGCACAAAGCGCCTTCCTTATATATCCACTTCAGAGCCCACTGTGTGATCACATCTTTTTCTCCGATGCAAACGGGTTCCTTTTCCCGGTCTTTCTATTCGGTTTCTCTACACAGCTCCTGTTCCCGGCTCTGGTCCCGTTTGTTAGCCCATCTAGTCAGTAGCAGCCGGCACTTCATTAGCTTCTCTGGCTGATAGAGGCTCGGCAGCACTAGCCTCGGCTGCAGATTCCTAAGCAATGCTACGCGAGACTGGTGGTGCCAGGGCCACGCGAGCTGTCACGTGACGTGTAACTGGGACCGAAGGTGCCCGATATCGGTTGGCACTGCCGTTAAGCAACACCCCCAGGAGGGAAGGAGATGGAGAGGCGATTAGATATGGGAGCAGTGAGAAGGTGAAGGGAAGGGAGGATGCACTGGCTATGGGGGACAGGAGAATACACTAGCATGTTCCCTCTACTCTGAAGAAATTCAGAGACGGTAGAACCGTATACTATGTACGTCTCAACAGGCAGTCCGTTATAACACACAGTTCCTTATTACTCAAAGAGATAGTATACTACACACGCTGCACTACGTATTCTATTATACACAGGGCCCCTGTCGCAGACTCGTCCTCTGAACCCTCAGATAGCCGACTCGCCCTCTGGAGCCCTTGCAGAAATGGTGCTCCTATATGACAGCATCTCCATTGCCGATCTCCTGCTGCCGGGCTTCCCCATACCCATGGTCCTTGTGGCTGGCGGCACTCCAGGTAGATTGCCCCCCACTGTTGGCGTCGGCGTGTTGTACCCGTACCAGTTGTTGGTCACGCTCGAGTCGAGCCTTAAATGCTGCTCCTCAGACGTTTCTTCACCGCCATTACCTGTCTTGCGTCTCCGGCTCTTGCCGCTGCTCCTCATCTTGTGCTTTCTTTTCAAACTTGAAACTTCACTTTCTTGATTAGGCTCAAACTCGCGTAGCATATCGACAATATCTGTCTCCCATTCAACCTCGTCATACCCTCTACCACTGCTCTCCGGCCCACACGCCACTAATCTGACCCTGTCATACCGCCCCTGCCGCCTGTCACTATCCTCCTGTTTTTGATTGTTCAACTCTGTTTCCAGTTTCTTCTCGATTAACAGCCTCTTGTACTGATTTAACATCCTGCAGCTTTTAGCTGCACCCATCAACACTCTGTTTCGCAAGGCTATGATCTTCTGCGCGTTCACTTTAAACACCTCATCCTCCTCAACCGCGTGTGCGCCTGTCTCAACCTTAGACGTCGCCAACTCTTCCCGTGTATCTGATCTACCCGGTATCTCCATCTTGCAATATACAGTTTATATTCACCCATTAATATTCACACCGCTAAGGTCCTGAAGTATGCTCATTTCTTAAGCTTGCTTAACTTCTTTGTCTTCTTTGTTTCTGCGTGTTTTTCTCCTTGCATCCACAACACACCGCCCTGTCATGCTTTGCACAGCCTGAGAAAATTTTCCACACAAAAAATTGGCACTTCCTTTTATTGGATAATTGGGATTCAATAACGATGATGAAGGACGTTTATTAGTGGGTACTGGTGATATTGGATAATTGGTATTATATAGGGTAAGATGAAGTTTGTTGCTTTGATTTCGGGAGGTAAAGATTCGTGCTTTAACATTCTGCACTGCCTAGCGAATGGCCATGAACTCGTGTGTCTAGCCAATCTGTATCCGGAAGAGAAAGATGAACTGGACTCTTTTATGTACCAGACAGTGGGGCATGATATCATTCCCTACTACTCACAATGTACAGGCTTGCCGTTGATCAGAAGGCCTATTCTAGGTAACTCTGAAAATCAAAATTTAGAGTATGTCAAGTTGTCAGATAACGACGAAACCGAGGATCTGTATCTACTTTTAAAACAGGTCAAAGAGCAGTTCCCCGACGTTGAAGGTGTCTCTGTGGGCGCTATTCTGTCATCCTATCAAAGAACCAGGGTGGAAGATGTGTGTTTGCGGTTAGGTCTGACAAGTCTTGCGTACCTTTGGCAAAGAGACCAGACTGAACTAATGGGTGAGATGTGCGTGAGCGGAATGGAAGCAATCATAATCAAAGTTGCTGCAATAGGTTTAGATGACAAAAATTTGAGTATGAATCTACAGACAATCTATCCTAAGCTGCTACAGTTGAATCAGCGTTTTGGAGTACACGTGTGTGGTGAAGGTGGCGAGTTCGAGACCCTTGTATTGGATGCACCTTTCTTCACTAAAGGCCGACTCATTGTGTCCGGTAAAGAGGTTGTCAGACATTCTAATGACGACGTTTGGTATTTGAAACTTAAAGTGGAATTTCAGGAGAAGCATGACAATGATGGGGACAAAGACTGGAGCCAGTTTATCGAGATTCCAGGTTTATTGAATGAGAGATTTGAAAATATCAAAGAGACACTAGACGTCAACTGTATTCAGGGAAATGAACCAGCCGAATTGGTCACTTCTCCTTCTAAAATATCATGGCAATTAAATAGCAAGAAAGTGGCCAATAAGATCTACATATCCAATATAACTTCAAAGATGGCAACAGTTGAAGAGCAAATTATTGATATATTTACAAAACTACATGAAGAACTCAAAAAATACAATGTCACATTTGAACATGTACAGTGTTCATCATTACTAGTCAAGTCGATGGCGAATTTTGGAAAAGTTAATGATATATATCAGAAGTTCTTTACAGGTCGTCCTTTACCACCGGCTCGTATGTGTGTTGAAACCTGTGATACCCTACCTGACTCGACACTAGCTCAGCTTTCAGTGGCGGTGCTTGATGATTTAAATTTCAAGCAAGGTTTGCATGTTCAAGGAAGGTCCTATTGGGCTCCATCTAATATTGGGCCTTATTCACAGACGATAATAGATAGAAGGGATCAGGTTGCCTTTCTAAGTGGACAGATTCCGTTGGTTCCAAGTAGCATGCAACTTGATACAGAAATGGTAGAGTCCACGTTGTTATCTTTGCAACATTTGGATAACGTTAAAAGAGTCACTGGATATGAGAAACAGCTATTTACGGTTGCTTTCATTAAACAAGGGGGCCAAGGCTGGTTAAATATGTGCTGCCAAGTGTTTAAAAGCTACCTAGACGAAACCGAGAGTGACTCAAAGTATGGCTCCAACTTTGTTATTGTTAGAACGAGTGAGCTACCTAGAGGTGCGAGTGTGGAATGGGGTGGCCTGAGCTACAAAGAGATTATTGAAGATGACTACGGGTACTTGAGTGACGACGACGAGAACCAGCAGACTCATGGGGCCGACCGTGGTGCCAAGGCAGACGTGAGGTTTGTCAACAGCTTGCAAGAGATGGCGGCCAACTTCCGCAGTGACCACCATTACAAGATCTATTGTAACCCTTGCAAGGGACTCAAAACCAGCGTGAGCGAATTGGTCAACTGTTACGAGCTCATTCCTGTGCTCGACGTTTACAACGGGGAGGGTGTGGAGTACAACTATTGCGTTGTTGAACTGTCTTTTTAGAAGGTTGGTTGTGCACGAGTTCCTGTCGAGTAGCCTGATGGTGCAGGCCGTTATCTTTCCAAAAAGGAAAAACGCGGGGAACCTCTGGCTGTGCTAATTTCGGGCCTGTAACCCTGGTGTGTGTCACGTGATATTTTAGTACCCCTTGCACCTCACGTCTTTCTTGCAGTCACGCGAGACCCCGCGAAATGAGTCATGCTGTGCATCTGCACCGCGTGCTTGCGAGGAGCTCACGGGACTGTGTGCGTAGCGCGTTGTGCGTGCGGGCCCACGAGCGAGCTGGGCCTGCCGGGCCCACTGGGTGTGTGAGGTTCCTGCTGGACTCCACGGAGCCCAGTGGGTCTACCTAGCCTACTGAGTCTACGAGTCCACTGGGTCTCCAGAGCGTGTACAGCGTGTACCAGCCCCATTCCTATTGTGCTAGAGTGCCATTCAACTGCAGACCCACAGCAGCAGGTCTGCTAACACCAGACGAGGCACTTGATATAGCAATAGAGCAGTGTGGATAATAAGTCACTAGACTACTGCGGATTACTGTATTACTAGACTAGCTGTATAGTAACCTTTGTCGTTTTCGATACTTGCACATACACATCCTAACATGTCAGCTCCAGCTCCAAAGTGGTACCAATCCGAGGACGCTCCAGTCCCAAAGCAAACCAGAAAGACTTTAAAGGCACAAAAGTTGAGAGCCTCCTTGGTTCCAGGTACCGTGTTGATCTTGTTGGCCGGTAGATTCAGAGGCAAGAGAGTTGTCTACTTGAAGAACTTGGAGGACAACACCTTGTTGGTGTCCGGCCCATTCAAGGTGAACGGTGTCCCATTAAGAAGAGTCAACGCCAGATACGTGATTGCAACCTCCACCAAGGTGTCCTTGGACTCCTTGGACTTGTCCAAGTTTGACGTTGCCTACTTTGCCAGAGAAAAGGCTACCTTGGCTTCCAAGAAGTCTGAAGGCGAGTTCTTTGGCGAGGGCGCTAAGAAGGAGATCAAGGCCGACAGAATCGAGGACCAGAAGGTTGTCGACAAGGCTTTGATTGCCGAAATCAAGAAGACTCCATTATTGAAGCAGTACTTGGCCTCCTCCTTCTCCTTGAAGTCTGGTGACAAGCCTCACGCTATGAAGTTTTAAGTACCCAAACCGCACAATTAGATAATCCATAGCCACATCCTCATCTGCACACACATGACTACAGAGATAACCAAGTTGGCTGAACACTCACAGACAAACAGCCTTTGTTAGGCATTGATGACCTGTATTTAACAACAGCCATGCTCATCCTGGGCCCTAGCACTATTCTATACCTCTGTTTGCTCTCAGACCCGTGTTGCTGTCTTCTCCATACTCGTGTTGCAGTATCCTACAATTCCATAGGCCTCCTGCTTTCTGCTACTGGGCGCTATGCACACCAACATTAATTCCGATGATCTCATCTTACCCCCTACAACTATTTTCTCTTCTTAAACCCTTTTTTCTTTTATATTTGTATTTCTATATATATATCTTTCACCTTTAATATAACTTTAGTCACTAATTGGCCTTGTCTAGTAGCTGCTGCTCATCTTAGGGCCTTGGACCCTCCGTTCTGGCGGTGCACGGGTGCGCTATTCGGGCGTTATGCCAATAGGTTAAAGGAGATTAACCCAAGCAGCCACTACGATGGTAGATAACAAGAGATAGTTGGGGACTGAGATAGACGTAGTGGGCGATTGCTATCAGATGAGTACGGTGTCTTCGAGCTCGGCGAAGGTGCAGGCGCCACCGGCCCCTAGACAGCCAACCTACGAGGTGAGCCCGCAGATTCCTAACATACTACCACACGAAAGAATGTACTCTATTCAAATTGGCGACAGGCTGTTCAAGCTGTCCGGAGCGTCGTTGTCTTCCGACGGGCCATCATACTTCACCAACTTCTTCAAGGAGCCACGGAACGAGGGCAAAGTGCTGTTCTTGGACCGGTCCCCAACAGTGTTTGAAAAGATATACATGCATCTACAAGGGTACTGTATTAGAATCGATAATGAAAACGAGTTCTTGTACTTATTTGCTGATTCTGTGTACTTCCATTTGGTGAAACTCAGAGAGACACTATTGCAGGTTGACATCTTTGCAAACATTGGAGGGAAATTGTTCAGAATCCCTAGAGATTTGCTGGCCACAAACGGTAACTATCCAAACTATTTCAGTATCACCTACAATGCAATGATGAAAGATCCTTTCCTGGTCTCAGAAATGCAGAATTTGATTAGACCGCCTCCTATGATGCCGTACCACTCACCAAGATCCGCTAGTCTGTTTGGTGAACTGCTAGACAAGTTACAAGGACGAGAGGTTTTAGTCAAGACAGAAAAGCAGAGAAAAAATCTAATGCAAGAGTGTCGTTACTACAGATTCTTTGCTTTGGAGCAAGAATTTGTCAACTGTAGCCTAAGGCTTAATCCTTTCACATTAACTGAGGAGATTTTAATCAACTATGAAGACATTTCAAAATCAACTGTGACCGGTCCGGAAGATGGCTCTGGACTGGTGAGATACTCTAGGCCATTTATAGACGCCAACAGGCCACCGAGGGTATTGATACTGCAGATTAAATCCAGTGAAGTTAGCATGTTGGTCAATATTAAAGCTCAATTTGTGAGTCTCTTGGTTATTGGCCAAACCGCTAAAAAAATTAATGCACTGTTGTCAACTGTGTCTGACGACTTGATGTATGAAGAGTCAATTGATGTAGATAACAAAACCAGTTATAAACTCACCATGATCATTGACCTGAATAATTGTTTTACCTATTTGAATGGTTTGGAGATGGATAAAGATTGGATCAATAAGCTTTATCAACAACCAAGTGACGGTTCACCATCCGGAGGTGAAAATGAGATAGCTGGTGATATAGTTGAGGTTAAGTTGTTGAAATCTCAATGGACCGTTGAGGTGCATGGTAGAAATAGGATTTTAATGAATGGTTTATTAATGGATGGTGTGATTGACCGTACAAGTTACAACAAATCAACGGGATTCATATAATTAAGTATTATCAGTAATTTATTGAAAATCTATAAATTTCAATGCTCACTTCTCTTTTTAAGAGTGGAAACAGTGAACAAAGGAACAATTTCATCGATTGACTCCACGGTTGAAGTATTCAATTCAACAATTTGCTTGACCAATTGCTGTTCATTCACTAAGTGTTGGTCGAGTTGTGTAATGTTTAAAATCTCTAGTGGAGCTTCATTTGATTCGACAGATAGAATCAATTTATCTTTCGATGCACAGCAATCAATGATATCCTTGCCAAAACGAGTCTCAATTAGGGTATCGAATTTCAGATAAGCCGTTCCATCGCTATCGATCAAATCGAGTGTTATCAAGCAAGGCATCTTATCCAGCACGAATCCAAATTTTCCTTCTGAAAGTTTAACAAATTTCATCAATGCAATTTCCTTCAGATCGCCATTTTCATTTTGAAACTTAACAGGAGCCAAGTGTTTATTAGACAAATAATTTCTATCTTTGATCAAATCTGTGAATTTGAACTTCTGTAATAAACTGTGATCTTTCCAATTCCAAAGACAAACATAATCGTCACCACCACCACTGACCAAGTACTGGTTCTTATCGCCGAGCAGAATAAAATCAGATACAAACTCTTCATGTCCAAACAACCAACCGTCAATCACGTAGCTGGTTGGGTAGTTGGTTACTCTGATATGCTCATCTCTATCACTAGTCAAGACAAACTCCTTGCCTGTCTTTGAATCGATAGCCGTTTGAATACAGGTTAACATTGAGACGTGGCCTAGAATAGGCTGCAGCTTGTCCTCAGTGGTTATAGAATCATCGGTTAAGGAGACTTTATAGACGTCACCAAATTTGTCACTTAATAACAGACTTGAACCGTCGGATGTTGTGGTCAGAGAGGATGGTCTCTTTGGAAATGGTTGACGTTTGAGCAACGTGTCCAAACAGTTTTCTGCATTAGCATAGTTCAACTTGAATACAACTGCCGCCTTGTCGTTATCGGTAGTTGCAATCAGCAGTTTCTCGTCTTTACTAAGAATAACGTCTCTGATGTAGGTGAACGTAGGAGGGGCTCCCGGTCCAGCTTTAGGTAATTTTGGCAGCTTCGACTCGTCAATCTCCTGGTGTTCCATTTTCAGCTGCTTAATCTTAGCCTCGCGCTGTTTAATCAGCGTGTAATTTGGATCCAATGGATCAGTCCATGATCCAATCAACTTCACCGACTCAGCTCCGTCTTGGCTAAACTGGTACACAAATATGGAATTTATTGACGCAGCAATCAATAGATCGCCCTGTTTGTTAGAAATCACTTTTTGGAATGGGTGCTTCATCTTGTTATATACTGCTCTGTTGACCAAACTTGCCAGTTATCCCACTGCATAGCCCCCAATTAAGGACACTTTAGTGTAAAACTGTCTTTTTATTAAAGAAATAGAAAAATTTTATGGAAAAATATTGAAAGGGTCGTGCGTCAATCAAACATGATGGCAACAAACGCAGTGTCATATAGTACAACGCACGAGGGGTCGTATGGTGCAACAAAGGGCATGTCGTATAGAGCAGGAAGTAAGATGTCGTAGAATGCAGCACATCAACAAGCTGTTGGTGATATGATAGAAGACACACACGAGAAACAGTCGATAAGTATGTGGAAGATAGCCACCACAAGGACTCTGCAGTGCAAACCTTTCTTTCTGCAGAATATAATATAATTATTGATGAATATATTGGGAAGACCAGTACGTTAAAACTGACAGGGTCTGCAGTTATGTTTCGTTTCAACATGGGCTCGTTTACTCATATGATAGTTAAACAGCAGCATCTCAGTCTACAAACGGGAATGCATTTGCCAATTCAGTGCTTGGTGGTTTCGCCCAGTTGGCTACTTTTGTTTGTAGAAGATCAACCCCACCGTGCTGCCACAGGTCCTCAATCTGTTGGTGAGCCCGTCAGGGATGCCCCTGGTGTTAGACCGGGAGATCCAGATTAGACAAGCTCTCCCATGTAAGCTCAACATGGAACGGCTTCTGAGAATGTGTAGGACGAAGATCATGAATAAGGTCAAAACGATGAGGAGGGCCATGACGACGATGGAACTAGTTCTCACTCACATCATTCCCACAAGACACTCTTTCCCGGTCAGACATCTAGCTACTTAGAGGAAAATCAACAAAAGCAGTATGTTTTGATCAAAAACCTTGGTGACCATGGCATCCAATCGAGTGCGATGACTGATGAGTCTGTATTTGATATCACTGATGATGAGTTGAAAGCAAACCTCTCAATACGCTATGATAAACATGGAAAGTCATTGTCTAAATATGAAAATACGCTCTGCTAGTTAGAACGTTCAGAAAGGTGAGTTCAATATCATTGACAGATACTCCAAGACAAAAATCAATCGTTGAACGTTTAGTGAAGTGCTATCGGACAGTGAAACATGTATTTGAAAAAGATAGATTGTCTTTCAATATTGAAGTGGGCAAAAAGAGGTCACCAAATACAGAAATTAATATGGTGACAGTTATTCAAAAGTAGCATTAATTGGTGCTCTCAATAAGGTATTAGATGCTTACTGTGAACATGGACGTGGTCTAGGAAAGAATAGAGTTGTAGACTCCTCCGATAACAGCACTAGAAACAAAGTCACCAAAATGATTTATGTGCATGATGATCCACATGTAAGCGGAATTACCAATAGGTGTGAACGGGCGTCTTGCTACGGAATCATATAAATTGCTTATAAATAGCATAAATCTTAAGGCAAAGCTCAACACCCATCGGCAGCAAGCCTCAATTAAAGTTCACCAAAATACAGTAATTGCCTTGCTTTATTTATAAGTGATGGCAATTGCAATACTGCTGTCTGTTACAATTAAGAGCTTTTTAGAAATTCAGCAGGCACATTAGTGTAAAAGAATAAGCCAACAAAGTGATATTCAAATGAATAAAAACACACATAGAAAAGATAGAAATACAAATAGTTAAAAAAGAACAGGCAAAAAGAGTAAAACGCCAACGATAAAAGTGGTACACAAATGCCCACAAATGGCTTCATGGAGATATAGATGGTGTCGGCAAAACAACAATAACAAAGTGTATAAAATTAAAACCAAGATGAAATAAAATAAAACAAAACCCCAAAATATAGAGAAATAAAAAGTCACAGGATATTAGAATAGAAAGACAAACCGGTAAGAATGGTAATGGAGTAAAGAGGCGATGCAGATGGATGGAGATAAGCGTAGACGGTTGGGTATATGAGCGTGTTGAGTAAAGGCGATCTGTATAATTGATTATTAAATGATGAAAAAGCGACGACGGAAACACCAAGATGTCATGTCAGATGATAGAGGCATAGCTTGTTTATAAATATTTCTTAAAGTTCTTATCATCCAACCAGCCAACTTTTTCAAAACTGGCGTATAATCTACTGGCTTTGTTGACGTCAATCTTACAACTCTTTTGAGCGTCCGTTCTTCTAAACGGTAAACCGCTTCTCATTCTCTTGACTTTCTCATAGAAGATTCTTCTTTTGGAGTCCAAGTAAACGGTGCAAGGTAATCTTAAAGTGGAAGCCAATTGAATCTCTGCGGGATGCAATTCGGCAAACAATGGGTCCTGAGAGAGATCCATGGATTGGCCCTTCCACTCCGTCTTTAAGCACCTTGCATTATTACCTAGGGTTGATAAAGGAGGTGAGAAATCTTCAATCTGTTTATAGTCAAAGTTGTAAGCGGCAGCGGTTGCAGCTGCAGAGCCAGCAGGATCAAATCTCTTAACCTGTTTTCTCTTTCTAGGAGAGACCACTGCTGTGGTGGAGTTAGCAGCCGCCGACGAGGAACCGTAATCTGATTCCAAGGCTGCTGATGTTTGTCTCACGACTCTTCTGGTTCTTGGTCTCTCCGATTCACTGTTTGCGTTTTCGTCGGAGCCGTAATAGTATTTGGTTCTTGGGACCGTTGAATAAGATGCGTTAGAAGCCGAAGGTGTTTGTGGCGACGAAAGATTATAGGTAGTAGATTTTGATAAGTATTTTTTAGACAAGCTTGGTCTTGAGACGAGTTGGTACTGGCTCAAAAACGAGATCTGTTTTCTCTTGAACCCTGGCTGGTCTAGTTCTCTGAATGGGTCAATGCATAGCTTTGACCCTTTCAGGTTTTCCACAGGGAAGCTTCTCTTTTTTGAACCTGGAGCAGGGATTGCTGAGTCTGTGATCTTAAAATCAGCAACTTCAGCCTGCGTCTCGACTTGTTGTAGTTTGTGTAGCTGGATCTTGGAAGTTGGTCTTGGAATGATCAAATCTGCAAATCTGGTATCTGACTCATCAAACATCCCCCTTGTGTAAGGAGACAAAGGAGGAGATGGAATGGTATCGATTGGGCTGCGTGGGGCAATGACATCGATATTCACTGAGGAGGGCGAAGAGTTACCTGCTGCCGTAGCAGAGTAGGATGAAGAGGATGGCGAAGAGGAGGATGCCGAACTGGCTGCCGACGTTGAAGATGGCACCTGTTTGGTGGAGGATGCGCCGGATAATGGCACCGTGCCTGTAGGCGGGGTGCTGATGTGTGCAAGAGACACCGAAGAGCATGCCTGAGCTGGAGACTGCATTGTGTGTTTTATAGCGTCGTCTGCTTTTGTTGGCGTGATACAACCGTCAAACCGCCTAGTGGACATAATGTTGTAGAATTGGGACATCTGGTGACTTGTGGCTTGTGGCGCTACTGGTTGGCTTCTGGTAGCACTTATTCGCAGCAGTTGGAGTTTGGTAGCTGTTGGCGTTTGCTCTGTGTAGACTTGGCCAGCTTAAAGTTGGCAAGACAAAATTCCTATCTTTTGTTTTTCTTTGTGCGTAAAAGATTAACAAACAATTATTAATTGCCAATGATTAGTTATCAGCAACTAAATACTAATTGAATAATTGGTGCTTGTGTATCCGATGCAGGTTGAACGTGTGCTCCTGATTGCTTCAGTAATCCTAGTTGACACGATTCTTATTGATTCAAACACTTGAGGAAGAGAACCCATCTAATGAAGAGAAGAATTTGTGGAATTGCAATTCAGTTATGTTTTATTTAGCTTTTTTATTTATTTTTTTTTTAATTAATTTTTTTTTTAATTTTTTTTCCGGTGCGGCGGTCCCCGTAGGGCGCCCAGGGCACGGACGGGGCGCGGTGGCGGGCGGCCGCAGAGCCTGCACTGGGGGATGGGGAGACCGGAAAGGACAGGGGGCAAACCGGCAGGTGGCAGGAGCTGAAACATGCGGACGGTGGCGCTAGGGAGGTGCAATTGTGTGATATGTGTGATATGTGTGATATGTGTGATATGTGTGCTGTGTGTGTTGTGGTATGTGATGTGTGTTGTGGTATGTGATGTGTGTTGTGGTATGTGCTGTGTGTTGTGGTATGTGCTGTGTGCGTGCTTCCACGGCAACTCGATGAGATGCCCGGCGGCGCA
Source organism: Ambrosiozyma maleeae (nom. inval.) (assembly GCA_003706635.2). NCBI lineage: Eukaryota > Fungi > Ascomycota > Pichiomycetes > Pichiales > Pichiaceae > Ambrosiozyma > Ambrosiozyma maleeae (nom. inval.). Next base: position 282,413 of record PPLV02000012.1, read on the forward strand.
ACGGTGATTGATACGTCCCCCGTTCCTGCCGCCGTTTCTTTTTCTTGCCACCCTCACGCCGGCAAAAAGAAACGGCCTCTCCCAGAGTCACTCATATCCCGCGCACGCTTGCCTCGCACGCTCAGACTCCCCGATGCCCCGCCTCCCCGCCCCGCGCTCACGCTCTCCCCGACAGATCACCTGTCCTGGTCATCGCTCCCACGCTTGCCCGGCTATCTTCCACCTCCAATCGCACGCAGTTTCCTCTTCCTTTTTGACACATAGCTGTAGATCCATTAGACCATGTCCCGCTGCTGGGCCCACCTCGGCACGCAGACCCATCGCTGCACGCGTGGCCGGGCCACCTGCCAGCCTCTGTACTTTCTTGTCCTCACCGGTTTACGTGATTTATAACATAATCCGGTATTTTGTGCTAGGCTAATCAGATATAAGGGATTAGGTAAGAACCCGCTTGCACTGCTGACGACCCGCTGTGACTTCCGTCATGCTCAATTGACTAATTGGGTACGCGTAGGAACGAATTGACCGAGTGCATTCAGTCGCTGCTAGTCTACAGAGGCTAAACAAAACATACGGCTGCAGTGAGTGTGTGCAACTGTGGGACTGTGATTAGTGTGATTACTGTGATCAACGTAATCGCAAATGTGATTAATGTGATTAAAAATTTGATTAGTACATTAACACTATTTATGCGATTAATGTCACATTATTAAACAATAGAAACCAGTTTCTTCTCTCAACAGTTTTTCTTATGTTTCTTTTTTTTTAAATTTTATTTCCGGTCGTCACAAGACTCACACCAATGACATAAGCAATGACGTTACACAGATGCGTTACTGATTACGTCAGTATCTAGCCGGACTGCGCAGTGCTGGTGTACGGATGCCATGAAGGAGAGCTAAAGAGGGAGATTTAAAGACAAGACAAGACAGCTAAACGGACTTGAGCTGATGGTGAGCTGGATGTGAGCAGGTGTCGCTGTAATCCCTGGAGTAAGCTGAAAACTGTCAATCTAAGGCAACATGAGCAACAAGACGCTAAAGGAGCTACTCTCAGGCCATGGCAACGAGGACGTTGAATCTGAAGGTAGTGAAATTGAAGACTTCGTCGAAGAAAACTACAATGCTGCCTACTGCATAGACTGCCAGAGAAACCCAATAGAACTGCACTGTGAGAATTGTGACGAAGACTTTTGCAGGGTTTGCTTTCAATTTGTGCACAAAGGTGGATCAAGAAAATTGCATGTGTCGAAACAGTTAGTAGACTTGCAAAACACCTTGAACGGAGTCATCAACGAGCCAGACCAGTCTCCCGAGGAGGATGAGGCAATGCAAACAGAGGTTGCTGCCGAAGCGGCCGCTGGACCTGCACAAGAGACCAACTTGAATGACACAATCCTGAAAGGTATTCAAAGAAACAGTAAGTTTATTCCTATGAGATTGACTCTAGAAGAGAGAAAGCTACTCAGACTATTAGAAGCAGCTTTACAGGTTAGCGAGTACACAGATAAAGTAGACATCTTTTCATACAAGTCAAAGAGTAAAAGAATAGTGGAGCAGCTACTAGAGATTTGCTCAATATTGTCTGGGTTATTGGTGTCCTCGGACATCAAGAAAGGAACTAAAATGCTGGCCGACAAAGAGTTTAAAGACAATGAAGATTGGTTTAAAGATATCTTTGAAATCGGAAGACGGTACAAAATCATGAACCCAGAAAGAATGAGAGATACCTTTGGTAAATTGTGCTACATGGTTATGGATTCCAGGCTGTTTGAAATCAAACAACATTTGGAGTTTGATTTATTCAAACCAATCAAAACTGTTCATAGCCATTTATTTTCCCAACAAGATTCCATGGCTTTTAAGATTCTTGAGGATCCACTGATCATTGATGCCACAGCAGACCTTGGTGCTGTCTCAAAAAATAGAATGCTATTAAATAGACTGATTAAAAAGAAAGAAACCGCAATCGAGACCCTTGTTACTCGTTATGGCGATGATAAATTTACAAAGGAGCAGCTCAGACAGGTGCTTTACTCAATTGGCGACTTCAACGCATATACAAACAAGAATAGACAGCCGGTACTAAAGATGATCAAAAGATTGGACCAAGATTTCAAAAACCCAACATCTGAAGAGTTCATGTTGGACATAAGGTACGGTAGACAAGGTGCAAGATTGACGCATAATCATGAAAAACAATTTCTTTACGTGAAGCAAGCATTGGAATTATGGTCCCACGTGATGAGAGACTTGATTGAGTTATGGTACCTTGCAGATGATGATCTTTTCAATGGTGGTAAATACCAACTGGCCAACACCGGACAGGGTTTGAATAGAATCAAGGCATGTCCGGTGCTATACAAGAAAATGTACAACATTTTGCACCAGGTTCAGTCCAAGTTTGATTTCTGGGTTGGAATTCCTGTGATCCATTTAGGTGACGATGCTGTTCCGAATGCCTTGTTTTTCTTGGATAAATATATCCAAATTCCTAGTATTTTGATTCCTATAGACAAGACCATTGACGACATTGCCAAGATGCACTCAGCAGACAAGCAAATTGCGGGACTGATTGAATCTGATTTTGAGTCTTGCGACAGACTTCAAAAGGTGATTCTCTGCGACTATTTTAAGCATGGGTTTGACGGTTCAGGAAGTGACAATTTCTATTTTGCTGGCTCGTGTGTGGATGCCACATCCACATCGAGTTGTGAATTCTGCAACAACATCAGTAAGAAAGATTACTACAAGTATTTCCTATTGTCAGGATTCACAAATTTCAACGGTGAAGGCTATTGACGTGTGGAAGGTTGGCAGAGAAGGTTTGAGATTATTGGGCGCCACGGAAGCCCATTGATGTAAGTAACCCCATTTTGACTCTTGTAATTTGAGAATATAAGCTGATCTTTGATCTGGATTCAACTCTCAAGGCTGCTGAGATGAGCGCACCTTGTAGTTCTGCTTTTTTATCTGGGCTCCTAACTCCAGCATGAAGAGGCGGCAATCATCTTTCTATTGCTTTCTTGTACCTGTGCTCTTCCTGTGCCTGTGTTCTTCACATGTCCTCCACATGCCCTTACTGCTCTCCTATTGGCTGTTGAAGCGGAGGAAACCCACTGCACAGCCTCGCAACAAGTGGAGATGCAAGGCTGTGCAGACAATGCTAAGGAGTTTCCGCTGAACCTTGACAAGAGGATGATGAAGGTAGACGTGTGTGGATGGATGTGGATGGATGTGGATGGATGTGGATGGATGTGGATGGTATATATAGGAGAGGGTAGGAGGAGGCACAGGTGTATCTATGTGGGTGTAGTCGCATAGGTGCCGATAGGAGCGGTTGCCTGCCACCAGAGTGAGATTTCCCTAACAAGCGCCATGGCTGCCAGTGTGCAAAGGTTAACCAGAGTTCGGTTCTTTTCTCATACGGTGCAGAGACAGGCAGTCAGGCTGTTGAAAAATGGGTTGCCGTCGTCGTACAACTATAAGCAGAGTCTGTCGGTGTGGTTTCAGTACTTCAAGAACCACACAGATTTCGATATGACAGCACAGGAGAACCTGATGAAACATACACTGCCCTACTACCGGTCACCATCCTCGCACAACACTCACCAAACGTCCCAAGACTCCCAATTCCAGGCCCGTTGCGTTCAAACTGAAATCGGCAAGTCGCAGATAATCAACGAAATTAGACTACAAAATTACCCACAAGACCCGAATTCTACTCTTTCTCCTGCACCTGCTGATGTCAACGTTGTCTTGCTGCACGGATACGCAGCGTCAAGCTGTTGGTGGTTTAAAAACTTTGACGGATTGCTCAAGAAAGCACCTAGTGGCTCCAAAGTTGAAATTAACAGTTTAGACATGCCGGGATTTGGATTGAGCTCAAGGACCATGGATACGTTTAAGAATGATCATCTATGCAGATCGTTAGACGTTCTTTTTGACCGTGATAACCTCAAAAGCTTTGAGCATGTTCATAAATCCTTGAAATTACCAGATAGCTGTAAAATCAGTAGACAACAGCTTACAGATTACGTTAAACAGAAGGCCTTGATTACGGAGGTTGAAGATTTTTACATTGACTCAATTGAAGCGTGGAGAGTTGCAAACAATATAGACAAGTTTCACCTTATGGGCCATTCTTTAGGTGGGTATATGTCATTGGCGTATGCATTGAAATACCCAGATAGAGTTGAGAAATTGATTCTTGTGAGTCCAGGAGGCGTTGAACGGTCACCACTCTCCATAACCAATCCAAAGTACACACAGAGCAATGATGATTCTCAGGAGAGTTATTTGAAGCTGAAGACATCACATTGGCCCGGCGATTATGGGTTTTTAGGGAGATATCCACTAATCAAACCATTGTTTAAAGAAATCTGGGACTTGCAATTGTCATTTTTTGCACTTTTAAGATGGTTAGGTCCCCTAGGACCAAAGATTATGAGCGAGAGAAACATTAACAAACTAACGAGGTCTGGGAGTATCACCGACTGGCAGGAGATTGATTTATTTATCAAATACATCTACCTTACTAGCTTGAAGCCGTCCATCTCGGAGACATCGATCATGAGAATCTTTGATTCTAGTGTGGTTGCCAAGTACCCGATGTTGGACCGGATTAGTGAGTTAAAGGCTACGGAGAGTCTTTGGATCTATGGAGAGCACGACTTCATGTTTAACGATTGCGGTCGAGCTGCAGTGGAGCTATTGAATAGTCAGGCGAGTAGCGGCGGTGCTAAGTTTGAAGTTGTTTCGAATGCTGGTCATAACCTGTATATGGACAATCCCGTGGAATTCAATGATAAAGTGTGTAGGTTTTTGAATTGGACATAATTTCCCTATGAAATTATGAATCTATATACATACCGTAAAACAAACGGGATAAACATGCACATGCAATATAAAAGGTAGAAAAATGCCGTTATCAGGAGAATCAGCAGAAGAATCACCAAAACCAGGACAGAAAGAGGGATAAAAGCAACAAGAAGCACCAGAAGCATCACAAGTGCTGTCAATATCACAGGGAAAAGGCGAATGAGAACAAACAGAAGGGCCAAAAGAGTAGTCAGAGCTACAAGAGCCAGCACTGCAAGATTGAACAGGGAACGTAGGAAACGGGACGGGGAATAGAACATTGAGAGAGTATGAGGTTATCGGGGCAAGACACTGGGTGTCAAAGTCTGGTGATAGGGGGGGGGAGGTGATGTAGTGTAGATCAAGGTTGCGGAAGGATCTACTGTCAAAAATAGAGTGCAACAAGGTTTTGGATGGTGTGCAGGTGATTGAGATGGGGCCGGTGGGTTAAACAACAGGCAGATATTGAGCAGGTATACGTAATGGTTGTGTACAAGTGAGAGCAAGACAATAGGAGACTCGGACAATAGAAGATACGGTGGGCGGCAGGGGAGAGAGAGATGCAAGGGAGATGGACAGAGACAGGCGATACTAGGGCAGAGTGCTTATGCCAGTCAACAGGAAGCAAGATACATGGTGGGTAGTACGGGACAGGTATGAGACCGGAGTATGAGAACGAGGCCTGTGTAGGGCAGGGCGGTCTACGTGAGCAGACTACGTATGTGAATGTGTGATGGTATACTAGGATGGGTGGATAGGCCAGGAGGGTGAGTGGGCAGCGATAAGGAGCGTGAATATGCGCGTGCGTATGGTTGTACTCACGGGCTGTATGCACGGGCTGTATTGACGATTCACGTAGTTATTCACGTACCGTACGGGCTGTAGGTGCGTATTCAGGTATTCAGGTATTCAGGTATTCAGGTATTCAGGTATTCAGGTACCTATTCACACACTCATTCACACGCCTATTCACACACATACTCACCTACTCACCTACTCACATACTCACCTACTCACCTACTCACCTACTCACCTACTCACCTACTCACCTACTCACCTCCCCAACCAATCCACGCTCGTCCAGCTCTATTATGCCCGTGCCCTGGCCCTGCCCTTGCCGTCTCCGTGGCCACGTCCCCTCTGGGCGCAGATCTCAGCGATCTCCGTAGACACAAGCACGCTATTTTATCGCGCCAGCAGCGGCCTCGACCGCACTGCTGCGTGGCAGAAAACGCGGCAGCGTGGCCACGGCCACAGCTCCGCGTCGCTTGGTCCCTGAAACGCGACGTGCGTCCAGCGCCCAGCGTGGAGCGCCATTCGCCCAGCGCGCAGACCGCGTTTGCACGCCCAGAAAAAGAAATGCGCCGTGCGCCAGCAAACAAACAGCACATTTTCTGACACAAGCCGCCCAGTTTCAGGACGTGCCGCCTGGCACACGCCTCCTGGCACGCCGCCCACAGCAAGGGCCCGCCCGGCACACCCCGCCCAGCGGAATATTTGGGCTGAACCACACAATCAGCCAATTCGCCCATTCCTCTCGTTATTGTACACGTTTTTCCATATTGACGACAACACTCTCAAGCTATTTATACACACGTAAGTATATATATATGTAGCGTCCACCCTGCCGTTTGAAAAGAGGAGGCCTTTTTCTTTGCAGGTACATGGGCCAGTTTTTTCTGTTTTGAGTTTCTCCTTCTTTGACTTTGAACTAGTTCATAGCATTAACACACTCGTTACATATCCCTTATATACCCAAATCGAAAAATGAAAGGTTTAATTCTAGTTGGTGGTTACGGTACCAGATTGAGACCTCTAACCTTGTCTCTCCCAAAGCCATTGGTTGAGTTTGCCAACAGACCAATGATCCTGCACCAGATCGAGGCTTTGGCTAACGCCGGCTGTACCGATATCGTGTTGGCCGTCAACTACAAGCCAGAAGTGATGGTTGGCGCCTTGAAGAAGTACGAGGAGGAGTACGGCGTGAACATCACCTTCTCCGTCGAGGAGGAGCCTCTAGGTACTGCTGGTCCATTGAAGTTGGCCGAGAAGACCTTGAAAAAGGACGACACCCCAATCTTTGTCTTGAACTCTGACGTTATCTGTGAGTACCCATTGACTGACTTGTTGACCTTCCACCAAAAGCACGGCGGTGAAGCCACCATTGTGTGTACCAAGGTTGACGAGCCTTCCAAGTACGGTGTCATTGTCCACGACAGAGACGTTCCAAACTTAATCGAGAGATTTGTTGAGAAGCCTGTCGAGTTTGTTGGTAACAGAATTAACGCTGGTATCTACGTCTTGAACCCTTCTGTCATTGACTTGATCGAGATGAGACCAACCTCTATCGAGCACGAAACCTTCCCAATCTTGGTTGACGAAAAGAAGTTGTACTCCTTTGACTTGCCAGGCTACTGGATGGATGTCGGTCAACCAAAGGATTTCTTGTCCGGTATGTGCTTGTACTTGACTGCTCAAGCCAAGAAGAACCCTCAATCCTTGGCCTCCGGTTCCTACATCAACGGTAACGTTTTGATTGATCCATCTGCCAAGATTGGTGAAGGCTGTAAGATTGGTCCAAACGTTGTCATTGGTCCTAACGTTGTCATTGGTGACGGTGTCAGATTGGAGAGAACTACCATCTTGCAAGACTCCGAGATCAAGGACCACGCCTTGGTGAAGTCCACCATTGTTGGTTGGAAGTCCACCGTTGGTAAGTGGGCCAGATTAGAGGGTGTCACTGTGTTGGGTGAAGACGTTACCGTCAAGGATGAAGTCTACGTCAACGGTGGTAAGGTGTTGCCTCACAAGTCCATCAAGGATAACGTTGAGACTCCTCAAATTATCATGTAAGGAAGAACTCACAGCCAGCTTTGTCTTTTCTTCTACTGTTGCATTTTTTCAATCTAGTTATTTACGCTAACCCTTGTCTTTTTAGTTAACCTTTCCCCTGCAACTGGTTTTTTTTTCTTACTCTTTTATCTTTGTAAGCTTATAATCCACAATTTTCAGTTTATCTTTGAAGTCACAGAGCTGTCGTTTAGCAAGTGCAATGGTAGCGTGTAGGGCGGCCGGATGGCAAGTGCAACGGTGGAAGGTATTGAGCGAGAAGCGAGCGGATAGCAGAACATGTAGAGTGGAAAGCAGATACACGTAGAGCAGAAAGCAGATACACCTGCGGAGCTAGAAGCCACCAGATACACACGAGCGAGAAGTCCGCCAGGACAACCCGTAGAGTACAGAGCAGATACACATAGAGCCAGAAGTCCAACGTACTGCTGCAAGTCCACACGTGCCGTCGAAGCCACCTGCCCAGAAATCACGTGACAAAACCGGTGCACAGGTGTCAGATCACGTCACAAATTACATAAACACTTCCCTTTGTTCGGGCTGAAAAAGACAGAGAAAAAAGGGCATGCCAAAAGCCAAAAGGTGACCCATCAGGAGGACAAGTAGATGGGCCCAGAGAGAGTTGGAAAAGGGGGGTATCTGAAGGAGAAGGTATTGTGAACCAGGCCGGCGAAGATGAGTGAAATTGAAGAGTTGGATGTTGTGCAGTTGGAGGAATTTGGGTTCCAAAAACTGAAGTATGCTATAGGGTTTAGTGGCAGTGATTGGGAGGAGAGTGAATCGGAGGTTCCTGCCAAGTTTCTGAATTGCCTGTGCATCTCGAACTTGCACAAGAGACTGATAGTGTGCTTTGGGAACTGCATAAGGATTGTGGAGCTTGGGAGGTTGAATGAGGAGATCAAGCGGGCAGAGGAGGAAGAGGCGGAGGGGCCGGAATTGAAGCTCGGTAGTGGCGATTTTACAGAGACCAAGTTTGACTGCGAGTCAATCAACCAAATTTACCTAAACTCCTCGGAGGACACGGTTTATCTGGTGTACGACGACAAGAATTTGGGATGTGTCTCACTAAGCGGGTCAGCGGTGGGCAGTTTGCGCCCGGTGCACAGCTTTGATGAGGCGATAATGTCATTCACAGCCCACCCAAAAGACCCTAAGGCTTTCCATTGTGTAAGCGTTTCAGGTGATCTATACTTCTTTGAGAATCACTCACTGGCTAAAAAAGAATCAAGCATGACTTGTTGCACATGGGTCAACAATGATGTCCTAGTGATTGGTGGCTACAACGCAGCAGATGGGTCTTGCTTTGTTAGATTCATCAAACCAGATGGAACTCTAATAAAAGAGATTTCCTTTGATAATGTCGAACGCGTCAAAGATTCAAATTTAAAGCCTTACTTCACAAAGCAAATGGCCGGCTCTACCCAGCTACTCGTCATCTTTGCCAACTCTAAAGGTCTGCTGTTTGACGAGGACGAAGACGACGACAATTTGGACGCAAGTTACACAATAATGATAGATACTAAAGATTACACTATTAAAGAGACAACAGAGGCCGTTTCATGGTTTAGCTATGTTCCTAGAAGTTTAAATTTTTATTCGGGTAACTTAGAGTCCTGGTGCCTTGATTTTCCAAGTTTGATTTTCCTAGCAAATTCTAAAAATACAGATTTTACAACATTATCGACTGATAAACAGATTGAACAATTGAATGATTCAGATAGAGCACAGATGCCATTGGATGAAGCAACATCTGAGGATGATACAGTGCTAGGGTTTGCAATCGATACATTAGCTCAGTTTGATGTCTTGGCTCCTAGTAAAACCTTGGATGAAGTGAACTGTGGCAGATTGCCCAGAGTGTTTGCGTTGTCTAATAGAAACCAGTTACATATCTGGAATATATGGTACAGTAAAGGAATCAAAGACGGCGATTGTAATATTGACAGAGTTAATGAGTTGATACAGCAAAAGAGAGTGACCGAAACGGAACTTGATGCTGTTCATTCAGAACCCGCCTTGAATTCGAGTTCTTCTGCATTTGAAAAATTAGATAAACAGAAAGAAGATCAAATTCCAGCTGATTCCATCTCAACTTCATCTCCATTTGGAAGTGCAAACAAACAGGACATTCCATTTGGCGCCTCCACATCTGCTAGCTTTGGTCAATCATCATTTGGTCTAAACAAAACAGATAGCCCATTCGGTTCTACCACATCTACCAGTTTTGGCCAATCTACATTCGGTCAATCTACATCTGGCCAAACTAAAATAGACAATCCATTTGGTTCCACCACATCTGCAAGTTCCGGCCAATCTACATTTGGCCAATCTACATTTGGACAAAATAAAACGGAAAACCCATTTGGTTCCACCACATCCGCCAGTTTTGGTAAATCTACATTTGGGCAAACTAAAATAGACAATCCATTTGGTTCCACCACATCTGCAAGTTCCGGCCAGTCTACATTCGGCCAATCTACATTTGGACAAAATAAAACGGAAAACCCATTTGGTTCCACCACATCCGCCAGTTTTGGTAAATCTACATTTGGGCAAACTAAAATAGACAATCCATTTGGTTCCACCACATCTGCAAGTTCCGGCCAGTCTACATTCGGCCAATCTACATTTGGACAAAATAAAACGGAAAACCCATTTGGTTCCACCACATCCGCCAGTTTTGGTAAATCTACATTTGGAAAAAATAAAACTGAAAACCCATTTGGTTCCACCACATCTACCAGTTCTGGGCAGTCAACATTTGGCCAGTCTTCATTTGGCCAGGCCTCAAAGCCAATAACTACAACCTCAGCGATGCAGGCAACTTCTTCATTTGGCTCGTTTGCTAATAAGTCATCAGCGTTTGGCGCTTTTGCTTCATCATCAAATGGAAACAATAACGGATCATCACCATTTTCCGGATTGGGTACCGCTTTAGAGGACAATAAAAAGGAATCCATTTTTGGGTCAGATAAAGAGCACCAGAAATCACAAACGTTTAACTTCTCAGCAACGGATACTCCATTTACAATTGGTAGTAACAAAGAAACCACTGGATTAAAGACCCAGACCGCCTCATCTGGATTTGAAAGTGAGGAAGAGGATGAAGAAGATGAAGAAGATGAAGAAGATGAAGAAGATGAAGAAGATGAAGAAGATGAAGAAGATGAGGATGAGGAAGATGAGGATGAGGATGAGGATTCTGAAGATGAACAAAACGAGCTTACTAAGCCTACTCAGGTCCAAGGTGGTTTATTTGCTTCTTTAAATAGTAAGTCTAACTCAGGTGCGGATGGATTGTTCTCTAATTTGAAACTTGATGGCGCTTCAATCAGTTCGAGCACGCCCGCTTTCAGTTTTGGAGCTTCTAGTGGCCAACCTGCTTTTGGAAAGCCAAGTTTTGCTCCCGGTTCAACCACTACGCCTAATGATAACAATTCAAAGGCTATATCACCATCATTTAGTTTTGGCTCTAGTGGAATGTTTGGAAGTTCTCATACTGCGGATAAAAATTCATTAGATTCTAAGAAAGACGTTTTGTCTCCTTTTGCCTCCTTAGACAAGGGTGATAAGTCACCATTTGCAAAGTTGAACTTCAATGCTGACTATAATAGTGATCACCAGGAAAAAAGTCAAGAAAAGGAATTTGAAGAGAATAAAGAAGTGGGCGATGAGGAAGCGCTGACAGAAGATGAAGAGACCGCTATAGAACAATTTGCGAGGGATGAAAGAGATGAAGAGAAAGATAATCAATTGGGAGAAATTGAAGATGGTGTTACTGCATCTAAGGCTAATGGCGATGAGAATTTATTGGAAGTTGAAGCTAATGAAGTGATGTCAGAAAAAGAAGATATTGAATTCAAGAAGAAAGAAGATGAAATCTTAGAACAGCCGCTTGAGAATGAGCCACATACAAATGAGAAATATGAAGATCAGCTTGAAGAGAAAGAGGATACGGACGAAGACACCCTCGAAGAAAATGTTGCGGCCAAAGTTGAAGAGAAAACAGAGCCAACGGAGCCAACGGAGCCAACGGAGCCAACTGAAGAAGAAGTTTTGGAAGACGAAAGCTTTGAAAGCACAGTTATTATATCAAAAGAAGATGCGCAAACTGAAGATTCCAAGCCACAGGAGTCTTATAAAGATACCGCTGATGATACTATCAATGTTGTCACTGTGAAAATTGTCTCTGAAGGTGTTGATACTGAACCTCTAATTGACACACAGACTGACGTGGAAGGATTAAAGGTGGAGAAGTCTGTTGATGCTGAAATCACAAAATCTTTTGAAAGAGGTACAGATTGTGGAGGGCCAAACTATATTGAAGAGCAAATTGATTCTTTTGAAAATGATGAGATTTACTTGAGCAAACAAGAAATCCCTAAGGGAGTTCCAAAATTTATAACACTAGGTAAGATAAACTATCCTATGGTTTCCCCGAGCGCTTCTACGGTTGAGAAGGAGATTACCAAGATTATTGTTGAAGTTGAAGCTGAGTTTGAGATACTTGATAAAAACATTGCCGAAATGAAGTCTTTCCTGTTGAGTCATCTACGTGATGATGTGACGCATACTATTGAAAAATCTGTGTCTTATCCGACTTTCTGGAGATTGAACGAGGTGCAAACGGTTGCTTCTTTTATTGGCTCACAACAACCGGAGGTGGACTCGTTTAAGAGGGAGGTTGATAAAGATTTAGCGGAATCTGAAGGGCTGCTAATCCAATTGGCAAAGCAATCCAGTAAGTTGTTAGAGATTGGATCATACTTTAGACGTGAGGAGAAGTCGAAGAAATCGGCGAATGAAGGACAGCACCAGCAAGAGGTTCTATCTTTTGACCAACTCCAGCTACGTGATAAGTTAAGAAAGTCACTTGAAAGGTTGAACAATTTGGATGCTGACTTACAGACCAGAGTTTTGAGTTTTAACAGCCTAGCCCAGTTCTCTGAGTTGATAGACGACCCTACTAAATTTGACATTCTGTTGTGTAAGATTGATACAAAGATCAGATCACAGTTTGACCAAATCAAGAAATTGAGCAGCCATTGGGCGGAGCTGAAGTCCACGGCCGGAGAATCGAAACCGCTTGGGAGCTCTAGTACAAGTCTTGTGTTGGCCACCAAGACCAAGGAGATCACGCAAAGACCACCTGACGCTTCAGATGCTTTCAGAGCTACCGATATTGCATCGGCCTTGTTATCCAAAAAGACGCTGCATTATACTTTAAGAAGTAGGCAGGTAACGCCTGCTTTCTTTGAAATATGATAGCACTTTCTGACTACGGAAATGCTTCTATGTAATACAAGATTTAATATGTTTATGTGTGATTATAAATATAAGTGACTTATGCTTCACCCGATGCTGTGTATGCGACTAGAATGTAGGTAATAGCTTATGCTTTGTCTTAGTGTTGTGATATCCCATTACTAATGGCTCACTCAAGGCTAAGCTCCACTCAAGGCCCACTCAAGGCCCAAGGCCCCACCCATGACTCTCCACTAGTAGACCACCAATTCATGCCACCACAAATAGCCCATCCACGATGACGTAATACGCCGGGCCCCTGGCTCGCCGCCCATGGCGCCTTTTTTGTCGTAGGGCAAAGGGCACAGAAAGGGCACAGAAAGGGCACAGAAAGGCCATTAGAAGGGGAAGCGGGCGTTGGCAGAGAAGAGGAAGAAGGTGGATGAGGAGTGGTTGACAGGCCAATTGAAATGGACAAATAGTATTGCGATATGTATAGCACAGACAAGGGGCGAGACGGGGACCCGCCGAAGGTGCGGGGGCGGCAACAGGCCAAGATCAACTTCAACTTGGACTCAGCAAGAAATAGGATGAGTCAGAGAACGAACGAGGCCAGCTTGGTGGTTGGCAAGGCAAGAGACAAGCACGAGATTGTTACGGGGCAAGAGAGAGACTTCAACGCTAAGGAGGCTGCACAAGGGGGTAAAAATGGCGGCGTGAGTGTGGAGGAAGAGTCTGCTGGTGGAGAGGCCAGGGCCACGGGAAGCAAGACGCTGAGGAGACCAGGTGAAAGCGGCAGCAGTAGCAAGGCGCTCGACTACAGCACGGCCGATCCGGCAGTCAGTAGAGCCAAGTTCTTGTTTAATGAAGCTGTGCAGTTGACGGTGAAGTTTCATGAGACGAGGACTTGTCCGACTGAGGTGGTTATGGATCCTCTGCTCATACCGGGAGCTAAAGAAGGAGACGTTGGCGAGATCGAAAGCTTGGAAGGGAGCAGCCGAAAGCTATACTTCATATTTCGAAAGCCTCCTGCTAACATGGTGGGACCGTCAAACACAAACACAATCAACGCAACAGCCGCAAGCGCAATCAACCAAGGCGTGGTATCCATACTATCAGGACCTATACCGACACTACTGGATTTGAAGCTAAGGAGTCAGGTGCTGGTGAGATTGAAAAGAAAACACGCAGTTGAAGCAGATGTAATTGAACTCTACATTAAAGATCTTCATCTCTCGAGAGGTGACATGTGGAATATATCCAGCATGCTAAACAAATCATGTTTACACAAAAACGAAAAATTGTCATTCCTGCAAGGATCAATAAGAGCAACAGTTAACAGAATATACAGAAATGGTAAAAAAGTGGTGTCTGCTTACATTGGAAGAAATACAAAGATCACTTTCAGATCAGAATCAGCGAGATTAATCATGTTTATCCAGATTTCTTCAGAGATGTGGCATTTTGAAGAGAGCGGTCAACAGATGTTTCATAAGTTGGTGAACTCAATGTTCCCAAGAGTATTTAAAAAGTGGAAAGAATTAGGCACTAACCATTTGATAACAGTCGTTTTTTTCACAAGCGTGGATTTGGAAGAAGAAAATTTGGTTGAATACCCTGCAGGAGAAAAACCACCAAATAGACAGGATTACTATAGAGTTGTTGTGGACCAGGTGAGCATTTTGTTGTGGAGTGAAATTATGGCTGCCTTAAGATTAGAATTTGCAAATTTTAAAAAAGACGTTCTACTATCGGACAATATAAGCAGATTATCTGGTCAAGATATTAAGATTATAAAGGGCAATTTTTTACCCTCCGTTAAAGGTAATCTGTTTGAAGCAATAAATATGGGTATGAGTTTGGTGAGTGATGACTTTGGAGACCCTGATCTTCGGCATACGACAAATCACTTTATTGTAATAACGCCGGGCACTGGCTTGTTTGATGTTGACTACAATTTACTGGTTCACACAAGTAAACTGCTAACAACGGTTGATTCCACAATTGACGTTATCTGCCTATCGCAACCACCATTGCATGTTGTGCCACTGGTAAGATATCTTGACAATCAACATAAATTGAAGCACTGTATCCCTAGTTGGATGGATATCTCTTTTTGGAGTGACGCAAGTCAAGATGTTCAGCAGTGGTTACCTAGGTGTAAGATATATGAATTACAGATGATGGGCATCATGGAAAATGAGTTAGTGTCTGTTACCATGAATGAGTTGAGTCTTACAAATGGCGCTTCAGTGATGGATGCTATGGAAGATTATGATTCTAGTGTGTTCTGTGACAAGCCAACGAGTGCCACTAATGGAATATCTAAACCTGGTAGGCGCTTATCTTCTGGTAGAAGTGGTAGCAATAGATTGCTACCGTCTGGAGGATATGCTTCGAAAAGATTAGATTTCAACAGCAATAATAGCAGTAGCACTAGTCTCAGTTCTATGACTAGTGTCAAAAATTTAGGTTTTCCAAAAAGAGGTCTGGAACCTCCTGTTTATGCCCCTCTTAAGGCATCAACTCCAACAACATCTACTATTACTGGAGTTACAACAACCTCGAAATCTAACGTTTCCGCTTTTTCGACTTTATTATCTATTTCAAAAACATCCACAGAGACAAAGGCAACTGTTCCAAAAGCTATTAAATTTGTCAAGAGAATGATCTCCTCTCCAATGATGATACCTCATTCTCCAACAATCAAATCTGCGACCGCTTTAAGCACAATTCCTGGATCAGATTCTGATATGATGGATTTATCGCTTAATGATTCCAATGATAGCAGTGACCTAATAGAGGGACCTCATCCAAGCAAAAGCATTGCTATTAATAAGTCCGCAGGCTATAGAAACAATTCTTATGCAAGTACCAACACTACCGATTCTTCATATGTTGAGAGAAGTTTATCAATAAATTCGTTTGCATCATCCACAAAGCCTCAGCAGGGAATGACACCAATGATAGTTTCGAAGAGCAAGAAGCACAAAAATTCTAGTGGTGATGACAATGAAGACAAGTTAGATTTGCTAAATTTGTATTGGACAAACGTTGAGAATCCGTCCAATGCGGTGACATCTGAATTGATTGGAATGGTCTCCTATGGACGCTGGCAGTTTGTGTTTCCAAAAAATGTGAAACGGAGAACCATTAAATGGACCTCATTATCATCTCCTGCTTCCTTGCCTATCACAACTCCAGTCTTTCCATCTGTACGTGATTTCAACCAAAATTTCACGTTCAGAATCTATGATGTCTTACTAAACCAATCCGATATTAATATTAATTCAACAAGTGAAACTTTAATGAGAAACATGATTACTTTGAGATTGACTCTAGGCTTCCAGATATGTGTTGGAGAAAAAGTTGTTAAGTTAGAAAACCAGAGAAAGCCGAACGGAGATGCCAAACTATTAGTTCAATATTTGACACATTCGAATTACCAAGGCTCAAGAATTTATTTGAGCTTAGGTGATGAAATTCATAGGTTGAGTTGCGATTATAATGGATTGGTAAATGTTCAAGTTTACAGACGGACTAATAAGTCAGATTTGATAATTCCTGCCACTATACAAGACAACAATAATTCCGATTATATCCAGTATATAAGAACGAGATACGCTGAGGATTACTCGCCTGTGAGCAACCAGGTATCAAGATGCAAATCAAGAGACTACAATTGGAATCAATTGGATCAAATTTTGGCCGGTTATGACGATTCTGTTGATGGTAGCATGAGATATCATAGGCTGAAATTTGTAATATTGCCTACTAAGATAAATGAAAACTCATTTAAGCTTACATCAGAGAAATTGACTCCTGAAGAGATCCGTCTAGAAGGTATTAGATCGCTTATTGGATTGATTAATAGAAACCGGTATAAGACCCCAGAAGAGAGAAAAGCACGTAAAAAAGCTGAGATTATGCCTGAGATTAATTTCTATACAGGCATTTTGTTCTCATTCTTAAATACCGCATCCGATGAATTCTTATCTGAAAACAAACACACCAACCTTTTCAACGAATCGACTCACTTCAACAAGAATGTAAGTATACAGAAATTAGCAGCCGCTATTCAGGGTGACAAGGGAGTTCCAATCACTGATAGAAAATGGCATCTTAGAACCCACCCTAATTGTTTTGTTGGAATGGAACTTGTGAGTTGGATGATTGAGAACTTTGAAGATATTGACACCCGAGAAGAGGCGATTGACTTTGGAAACGAATTGATGAATGAAGGCATGTTTGCGCATGTTGAATCAAGACACAGGTTTTTAGATGGACACTATTTTTACTCCATTAAGAAGGAATATCACGTTGTGGCCTCTCCTGCTATTGCGCCAGTCATGGCAGACAGGAGTAAAATTTTATCTCCTGTGAGTTCTGCATCTGAAACCATGAGTCCAACTTTAACAGCCAGTGGACTTCTTGAAAAGAACACTAGATCACCATCTAGTACGACTGATCATGCCCCAAGTACACCTAAGAGAGTACCAGTTGAGGAGACATTAATTTCTCGTAATAGGGCAAATTCAATCAGAAGCACTTTGTTAAATAACACTGCTGTTGGTGGTACTACTCCACAGACGCCAACTTCTCAGGTTTCATCAGGACATATGGGAACTACATGTGACGGATTCAGTCTGAAAAACGAAGACACTGTTGAGGTTGCAAAGAAAAGGGTCATCCTTAGTAGACGCGTTTTATTGGATCTTGATTCTAATGGACATTCATGGAGACCTGAGCTAGTCACAGTTCATTATGACATTGTCCACAATCCGGAGCATTGTTTCCATATAAGATTAGAATGGTTGAGCACCACCAGCAAATTGGTTGAAGATACCGTTAGTGGGTGGGCGAAGCATTGTGAGCGGTATGGTCTAACCTTAGTGGAGACGCCGTGGGAGGAATTGTGTTCGTTGCCTTTCCGTAACCCATTACATTCATCAATTGATATCAGTTTAGTTTTAAATCCGTGGACTGATGAAGAATTTTCACAAAGTTTAGTCAAGATGAACAAGTATTTCTATCATTTGTACTTACTTGAAAAGACTGGGTTTTTATTGGACAATAGAACTGCGAGCTACTTCGATGATGATCGTTTTGATGTTTGCTATAGTTGGGGTAGGCCAACTTTTAAATATGCTCAATTCATCCACATCACTGGAGCGTACATTGCTGAGCTTCGGGAGACTGGTGATTTCTTTTTGGCTCCTAACAACGCACACATTGCAAGGGTCAATCTACAGATAACTAAGCAGCAGCAACAAAGAGGACAGCATTCCGTCTATTTGGATTCTCAGAGTGTCATGTTGGATTTCAGATCTATCTGTAAGGATGAAACCAGATTGAGAGAAATGTTCCGCCAGGCAAAGAGTAGGTTTGAGGCAACTAATGACATTGAGACTGCGTTATTTGAATCTCTTCAATGAGAAAAGCTATATTTGTATACTAAGGAAACATATATATATATAAATTAACTAGATGTGGCTACTTTAATTGGCGATTCTTTGGGCAATCTTAATAACATCACCTAGAACACCGGCAGCAGTGACGTCTGCACCAGCACCAGCACCTTGGATGATAATTGGGTTTTGGTATCTCTTGGTCTTGATTGAGATGACGTTGTCGGAACCTTTCAATGCGGCGAAAGGATGGGAGAAGTCATACTTTGCAATCTCGACAGAGACGGTGTTGGATGGAACGTCCACTTTACCAATAAATCTTAGAACCTTACCTTCATTGGCGGCCTCGGTCTTCAATAGATCCATCTCACCGTCAAAGTCAGGCAGTCTGGTCATGTACTCGTCAGCAGACTCGACAGACTCCAATTCCTTTGGGATCAAGGAGTGAACTGGGAAGCTGGTTGGTGACTCGATTGGCAAGCCGCTGATTCTGGCTAAGATGGTGACCTTTCTAGCAACATCCAAGCCGTTCAAGTCGTCTCTTGGGTCAGGCTCGGTGTAACCCAAACTCTTGGCCACCTTGACGATCTCTGAGAACTTAGCAGTGTTTGGTTGGATGGTGGAGAACTCGTTGAAAATGTATGATAGGGTTCCGGAAAAGATACCCTCTATTTTTTCAACTTGGTCACCAGTAGCAATGAGTTCTTTCAGTGGTGAGATGAGTGGCAAGCCGGCAGCCACTGAGGCCTCGTGGTACACCAGCCCGTTACCGCTCTTACCCTCCACGGAGAAGATGTCGTTCCAGAGCGAGATGTCTGAGGAAAAGGCCTTCTTGTTTGGGGTGGCAACAGAGATGCCGTTTTTGATGAACTGCGGGTACGACTTGGCAATGGACTCGTTCGAGGTGTTATCCACCACGATGCTTGCAAGCGGAGACTTGGACAGGTAGGCGACAATGTCCTCGACCGAGAAGCCCGGCTTAGCTGATGCCTGCAAGTCGGCCTCAAAGTTGGCCAGGGACAGTGGCGAGTAGTCCTCTGTAAAAATGCACTTCTTGGAGGTGGTCAACAGCACAACGTTGTACTTGATATCTGATTTGATGGCGGCGATCTGTCTCAAGAATGAGGACCCAACCACGCCGGATCCAATGATCGCAATGTTAACACCTGGCATCCTGTTTGCTGTTCTGCTGCTGCTGCTGTCTCCGTGCTCTCCGTGCTTTCATCCCTCTCAAAGTACCCACTGCACCTGCCCCCACGCCGGCCACTTCACCTTGCTCTCTTATCGTCTTGAGATGGTCGTCGAGTTTCGTTGGCTGGAAAATAGGGGTCGTGCGCCGCCTGGGCCGCCAACCGGGCCGGCGGGGCGTGCACGACCGTGCCGGAGCACCTGGGTGGTGGAGCATGGATGGGTGGTTAGGGTGGTTAGGGTGGTGGAGCATGGATGGGTGGTTAGGGTGGTTAGGGTGGTTAAGGTGGTTAGGGTGGTTAGGGTGGTTAGGGTGGTTAGGGTGGTTGAGGTAGATTGGTGATTGTACGCAGGATTCGGTGACCGGCGGATACAGCCCCCATAAATGCATTTACTGATTGGCATTGGCAGTACGTGTGACAAAAGTATGTACAGAGAAAACTAGTAGAGAGACTTTTCGGACAGAGACATCTCAAAGTTCCACCAGTTGGACAGGCAGTTCTGGTCTTTCAAGTGGTCGTAAGTGAACTTGGCAACGTCGCAGCCTTTGCAGGAAGGCTTGTTCGGGCAGTTTGTGTACGGATGGTGTTTGTAGCCAATGTCCCGGAACCAGTGCACCTTAGACTTGTCCTGGAATAAGGAGACGCCGAGCGAGTGCACCGGGGCGTCGCCCCATCTCTCGTAGTAGAACCCTCCCTTGGCCTCCAGGTGCTCCACCCATTCACTGTACGCATCATCCCTAAAGAAGTCCATGTCGGCGATTTCAAAGTTCGACCAGAAGTGGCACGTCGAGTAGCCCCCGGCAGCAGCGTTCTTGTGTGGGTTCTGGTGGTCCTCCACAAGCCACTGGATGGCTGCGTTCTCGTGGAGGTACTCCGGGTGGCTATTGAGAAAGTCCACGGTGTTTGGCCATAGCGTCTTGATGCTCTGTTCCACATCGTAGAGACTGATCACAAACCCATACGTCTTGTCGTTGTCCTCCATGAACTTGAAAACGTCGTAATCAAGGTCGCAGAAGTAGTCTGTTCCTGGCTCGAATCTCCAGTAGTACTTGAACTGCTGCATTCTTGGGTGGTTGTAGAAACTTCTGCTATAGTAACGGCACATGTTATGGTAGGATACCTTCTTGGCGTAGCTCACTTTTTCATTGTGTAGCTTCTGCATCGAAGCTTTCTGCAAATCCTTGTCTATCCAGTCTGGCTGGTTCCACACATCGGGATCGATCTTCTCGTAGTATGTGACACCACTGGCCACTTCAGAGGTTTCCTTCTTGAACTTGTCACTGAAAGTTCCATCGTTTAGAAAGACATACGGGTAGTTGAACTTGTGATTGAACACCTTTTCAATTTGCAACATGGTGTGGACAACCTGTTTTGTATCTTTATTAGTAGCCAAGATCATGAGAGTGGCATTTGCTCTGGCATAGTTCTGCGGGTCGCTTGGAGGGGCTACTAGATTGTCAACAATGGGCTTGTCTATAGCGTGTTGCATGATGGCCTGGAGCTGGGCGTAGTTTCTCTCCACCACATGGTCTCTTGGCAGTTGCGACTGCTGCTGGAACTTGAAGATTGACTCGTCCTTATCACTCTGTGTTGCTCTGCTGTTGTACTTGGACCAGATTTGTGCCCAGAATACGAGCCCGATGATCGACGCTGTGGCGAGTACAAGGAGCCGTAGTACTCTCTTTGGGATAACCATATTGATGGTGAAGTGGTCATGATCCATGGCTTTGGGGTGTTAGTAGCACGGAGGAGAGGGTGGTTATTGCTGTGCTGTGTTTTCAGCACTTTGAGCACGCGGTGACACGGGGTTTGGGCGGTCCAGGTGGCACTTCCAGAGGAGGCGCATTACAGGGGCACACCGCCGAGACCTACTACAGAGTACAGGCGGACCTCCCTCTAATATACACTTGGTCCGGTCACAGGTTTGACTGCGCAGAGAGCTAAGCAAACTAAGCAAAGTGGCCAAATTAGCCTACGCTCACTCCGGCCGGGCCAAAACGTGAGGCTCTACAGACACTCGACGTGCACTCACGGATGGGTAGGCATGTAGAGATACCGACCCACCATGCCATGCACCGGCATATATATCGAGACACAATGTATGGAAGAGCAAGTGGAGAGAGCCACCACCCAATCTGCACTGGGAGAACAATTCCAACAATAAGGTGGACTGGACGCACAATAAAGAAAAGGAAAAGAGCTAGAGAAAAGCTATTAACCTCAGCTGTGGGATTCGGTGTGTACTATTGAGCCATTAGGTCGTGTGGCCGTGCTTCAGCACGTTGGGGTATCATGTCTGTTGGAGACACCCATCGCCGTCCACCAGCCAGGCGTGTTCAACCAGCCTGCTAGCTACAGCCCATGTTCCAGCTCATGTTCCAGCCCACTAGCCACACCCAGCTTCGTGCCTGCCGCCCACGACCGCGCGTTACGTTAGCATACCCCGCCCATGATGTAATCAGGCGCACACTGCCGGTGTATTATGTAATCCACACTCCGCGCCGTCGCGCCGCGCCGCGCTGCTGCTCACATCAGCAGAGTGTCGACAGACCTCGCTTTCGGTCTGGTGCGCGCACGACCAGCGAAACCCACTTTTGCCGCCGCACGATCTTGGGACCCGAAGCATCAAAATGGGATTATCTCGACTCTTTGCTGGGCACAGAGGTCCTAGACGGATGTGCAGACTGGGGGGCAGAGGATAGGTGAATTGAGCAGATCAGAAGCTGGGTTGAGTTAAACAGGGCTAGACATTATTGAGCTGCTGTCGAGCGTCTACTAGCTGCCATCTGCCGCCATCTGCCGCCTAGTAGTTGTCATCCACCACCCATCACCTATTATACTGCACCCACCAACCACCTACTCTATACACCCTGCGCTGCACACCGTCCACAGCCATGTCCCTGCCGCTCTACTCCTTTTTAAAACAGTCAAAGGCTCAGCTGCTCAGCTCAAACCTTGCAAAGATCACCCTGGTCACAGGTAACCAGTCTTGCGATTTGGACTCAGTCGTGTCCGCCATCACTTACTCCTATCTGTCCTCCCTAAAAGCACACTCCACTCCACACATCCTGCCCCTCCTAAACATCCCCAAAGAGGACCTGTGTCTCAGAAAAGATATAGAATTCGTCATTAGATCAGCTAGCATAGACCCCAACGACTTGCTCTATTTAAATGACTTGTCGCATATCCACAACACCACAGACTCTATAGATCTCGTACTCGTCGACCATAACTCACTCCAGGGCGAACCCATGATCAATCTCCTATCAAACAATCCAAAGACCGTAGCTGTTTCGGGAATAATCGACCATCATGAAGACGATGGCCATTTTGTAAACGCATCGCCTAGAATCATTCAAAAATCAGGTTCCTGTAATTCACTAGTGTTGAACCATTTCAAAGATCAATTACCCGACTGCTTTAAATTGAATCCACAATCCCAGATTTTCAGTTTCCTAGTGTCTCCTTTATTAATGGATACCTCAAATCTACAATTCAGAGTGGAACAAATTGACTCAACGGCATTTCAACTCTTGCAAAGTCAATTAGATTGCTCATCAGGGGCACTAGCAAACACTACACAGTCTCTATTCCAAACAATTCAATCTGAAAAAAACAATATCGACCAACTTTCTATTAAGGATATATTAAGAAAAGACTATAAGCAATTCAATTTCTCAAACTATTCGGTGGGTATCAGCTCAATCGTCAAGCCTTTAAGCTACATCATATCAAGATTCCATGATACTCTATTGGACGACCTAAATCACTGGAAATCCCAATCAAATCTCGATCTAACGGTTCTAATGACCTCATTTGAATCAGCAGATGGTTTCCGTAGAGAGCTGGCGTTTTTTGGAAACGGCAACCAAGAGCTGATGAACAATTGCATCCAACAGCTATCCAAGGACCTCCAGCTACAGAAGACAGATTCACTATCAGACCCCTCTTCTCTGTTATCACTCACAATGTTCAATCAGTTAAACATCAAAGCATCAAGAAAATTGGTTGCTCCTCTGATCAAAACAATCCTTGAAAATAACAATTAATCAATCTAATGATAGATAGGAAACTTTCCAATCCCCATTGAAAAGCCTTTGGCTCCTTGGCAACTTTGAATTTTGTTGATTCAAGTTTTGCAACAAATCATCAAACACAACTCTTTCCACGTTTATAGTCTCATAGCTGAGTTCTGTATCTTTTAATATTTTATCAATTTTCCCTTTATCATCATGATACAGAATCTTGAGGACATTATCTTGACATTTTTGCACCGATCCATCTTGCTGAGTTGTAATCTTCAATCCAAAATTAAAACACCAAATGTAGATCCAGTCTTGCTCACATTTGATAAGGTTAAACCTGATGGCACTTGAACTTATCCAATCCAACAACATTGAGTAAACGTAATTAAAAGGTTGATAAAAGTCATCCGTCTGGCCGTCCCTAACCAGTTTCAAGTTCCATTTGAACAGTCGGAAATTCTGGTTGGTGTCGTCAATATCTCCCAATTGACACCCACAGCCTGCACAGTCAACGTCTCTTACTGTGTCTTTGAAGAAATCTCTGTTCAAAATAATATAATATGACCCAACTATCAAGTCCTTACCCTGAGGTTTAAAGAAATTGAACCTATTACTTAAAGCCTTGGTGTCATTGTGTGCTGGTTTATGGCAATGCCAAAACTCCATCAGCTCCGACCATGTCTCTGAAGGCATTGCATTGATTCTGTTGATTTCATGTAGATCTATCAATTCAAATCCACATTTCAAGCATTGGAACCGGCTGGAGTCCTTTTTAAAGCCCATGAGCTGCTTGCTGGTCCATTTATAGTTATCGATGTTCGTCAGCAGTGCAATGTCCTCGTCTCGGGACCTGACTCTTGGTTTACACTGGATCCGAAGAGAGAAGCAGTCGTGATCCAGTTCTATGCACGACTCCAGCAGGTCCTTTGCACCGCCGGTCTCTGTGTCCCTTGTCGGTAGTATGATGCTTATCGGTTCATCGTCTACTCTCTCAATCTTCAGGTGCCCCTCTGGGGTGACGCTCACAGACCGGCAGCTCTTCTTAGGGGTCTCAACGCATACTGAGACAGAGTTCAATCTCGGCAGATATTCCACTATCAAACTAGGACATCTGGTATTCATTTGAAACATAACAGCACTCCTGTTTCACTCTCCACGTCTGTCTCCTGCACCCTACAACAGACTTGCTTTGCTCTGGCACTCTGTCACCTGTCTGTCTATACTTGCTGCTTGCTATTGTGTCTATCATCTATATCCTTTGGCTATTACTGAAAATTTTCGTCTCCATTTTTGTGAGTGTTTCATGGCTTTGATGGCATTCACGAGTGCCCGGTGCCCAGCCAGGGATTACGTGGAAGAGGGTACAGTAGTGGAATTGCAGATTAGGATGATGAGATTGGCCGGTGGCAGGAGGTTCATGTCGAGCCGCCACGTTCCACTGATGATAAACGGTAAAGAAGTGCGGTCCCAAGACACATATGACGTGTACTCACACGAGAGTAGACTGATCCAAACGGTGTCATCGATAGCGCCAGGGGATGCTGGTCTGGTCAACAGCGTCTGCGAGTCATCACAGAGTGCATTTGGCAGGTGGTCGTCCACTCCGGCGCAGGCAAAGGTGGAAGTGTATGACCGAGTGATTTCGAATTTCCAGAAGCTGAAAGACGAGCTGGTCCAAGCCCACTGTGAAATTGGGGTGGCCGACTGGTTTGCAGAGTTCAATGTGAACGGATCAATAGACAGTTTGAAACACTACCGGTCGCTGATCTCGACGGCTCCGCAGGGAGTGATTCCACTGCAGACGCCAGAGAGTGGCGACCTCACGATGGTTCTGAAGCAGCCTATAGGGCCGGTTCTCTCGATATCGCCGTGGAATGCTCCGGGCATATTGGCCACGAGGTCCATAGTGGCACCGTTGTCAGCGGGGTGCTCGGTTGTCCTCAAGAGCCACCAGCTGTCGCCAATGGTGAGCTATCTGATAGCCAAATGCTTCACTCACGACACGGGTCTTCCAGACGGAGCGCTCAACCTGGTGCACTCTCACGACCAGCATGCTCCGTGGCTTGTGGAGCAGCTCATCCGGCACAGACATATCAAGAAGGTGAACTTCACCGGGTCTACGGCTACAGGGTCCAAGATTGCTGCCGTGGCCGGTGAGCAGTGCAAGCCGCTGCTGCTGGAGCTCGGAGGTAAGAACTGCACCATCATCACCAAGGACTGCCACGACCTTGACAGGGCCATCCGGACGGCGCTGTGGTCGAGCTGGTGCCACAAGGGCCAGATCTGCATGTCCACAGACTCCATCTACATAGACGAGTCCATCTACACCGACGCACTGCTCGCCCGGATCCAGCGCATTGCAGCGTCCATGATCCAGTCCGACCCCGACCTGCGCATTCCCCAGCGTGACGCCCTCCACCAAGCCAAGACACAGGCTCTAGTAGCTGGCGCCCTGGCCCAGGGCGCCCAGCTGCTCGTTGGCACCACAGACGACGGCTCTGCTCCCAAGATTCTGACCCACGTGAGCCCGCACATGGACATCGCCAGCCACGAGATCTTCGGCCCCGTCGTCACTCTCCACCCGTTCTCCGACACTGACTCTCTTGTCCACCACGTCAACAGCCTCCGTCACGGCCTCAAGTGCTCTATCTGGACCGACAACCACCTCCTCTTCTACTCCCTTGCAAAGGCCATAGACTGTGGTTCCGTGCACCTCAACTGCGCCACCGTCTACGATGCGCCACACGTACCCCACGGCGGCCTCAACAGCAGTGGCTACGGCAGGTTCAACTCGGTATGGGGGCTGGCGGAGTTCCAGGTGGACAAGCTCATCACGTTCCGGGCGTGAAGGGAGTGGACAGGACAGAGGCCAGAGGCAGCCAGATGTGTAGGAGTGGCAGTCAGATGTGTAGGAGCCAGCTGTGTATGTGTGTACGTGGGCAGCAGGTGGTGGAGGCTGTGTGTAGCGAGAGCAGCCAATCAACGCCCCGAGTAAAAAAAAGTGGACTTATTCAACAATAGCGTGTAGAGCAGTGGAGGGTTGGTTGCGGGACAGGCAGTATAAGTAGAGGATGGGTGGTGCCGACAGCCGGGGAGGTGGTGAGTGGGACGGTGCGGTGCGGTGAGAGTGGCACCGCAGCTCAGTCGTCATATTCCAACATGCTCAAGAGATCGCTGGGCGCATTCAGAAGAAGCTTCCACTCCGTCTACCATGAACACCTGCCAATCGTGGATACATCCACTCTGGAGAACAAGCTGCTCCTGAGAGCGTACGAGGAGTACGTGCCCCAGGTTGGGTTCTCGGAAGAGGCCATCCACAGGGCGTCCAAGGACCTGGAGCTCAACGGCAACAACCTCAAAGGAGGCCTCTTTTCCTTCACGTCGGAGACCCAGGACCCTACGATGGAGTTGATCATGTTCCACTTGAAGTTCAGCAGAATGAGGCTCGCAGACCTCAGAGCCGAGGCAAACCAGCTCAGCTCGGAAACAGACAGAGTGAGGTTCTTCCTGGATAAAAGACTGCAACTCAACAGACCAATCTTGCCTCACTACTCAACCGCCATGGCCAACATGGTTCTCCCATCAAACCTGCTCACCTCATTGCAGGAATTGCACAACTTGTCTGACGACGTTGCCTTCTATTCCGGCGACAGATCAAACGATTTTGCGTGGTACTCAAAGAGATTCAGTCTATCAGGAGCTTTTGTCCAGTCGGAGCTCTTCATGCTCACCGATAAGTCCAATGACTTCAAAGACACCACCCAGTTCTTGAACGATAGAATCAATGAAATAGATAATGTTGCGTACATGTATAACTCCTTTGAAGAGTGGCTCTTTTTCAACGGTGCCAGCACTGTCAACTTGATCAAGAGCCAGCTAGCCAGAGGCTGAATGTGCCAACAAGAGGTTTGATCAAGAGCCAGTTAGCTAGAGCTCAATTTCAGTTCCGTCTACTACACAGTTACATAGAGTTTCATTATGACAATTAAACTAACTGGCTGCTTTTTCCACTCAGTCAGTTGTTGGTTATGAATACCACTGCTTCACCAGTGTGTGTTTTTTTTTACGTATATTTCAGTATGGATCATTAAATAAAAACAAAGCTTGTAAATATATAAACACGTATATACATCTTAAAGACTCATTGCTGACCAGTTCTTGCCTGGATCAATGCGCTTCTGGCCTTTTCAAGTCCCGTCTGTGATTCTTGTATTTTCAGCTCCACCCGCTCAATCTCATTCTTGATAAACTCGATTCTCTTGTCAACGTTCATGTTGGCTTCTTGTTGGTCTTGGGGCAAGAGCACAGGCCCAACAAGCTTGTACACCTTTGCTTCTTCATCCAGCTTCTCAAATTCCTCCTTGACAATCTTATTCTCTTGGAACTGGGTCTCCAATTTTTGTCTTGAAATGATCAACTCGGAGAGACTGGACTGTAACTGCGAAAAACTCCTTGAAAGCGTCTCTAGATCTGACATTTTCCTTTTATTTTGTATTGCTTCTTGATCTTCTCTTTATGATAGACTTACTCTGGCTAGTTGCTCACTCTCTTGGGTTTCAATACATGGTTTTGTTCCATCATCATCAAAATTAAAAATTCACCACAGAAAAAACCGCTGCGACACCGAAAGACACACAAAGGCAAATTCAACATTGATAAAGGCAAGATGGAAACTCCATGTTGGGGCCAAAGAGACAGTAATAAAGCAGATTCGTAGTGTAATACTATCACTAAAAATATGGTAAGTGAGAGACTTGGGCATTGCTGGTAGCACTGGCTGAAATAACTGGTTGAGTTTTTGATCAGTGGCGTAGTCTCCACATTTAACTTAATACTGACTTGCATGTTTCTTGTTTGACAATTGCACAGCTGAGGCCATTTCAAGAGTTTACAACTCCTAGACACATTCTTCAAGACAACCAATTTGATGTTGATGACGAGGGCATCTTGCAGGAAGCCGAGGCTGTGATTCCAGAGATCACGATAACGCACCATGCCGGCGCAGACAGCGATTACCTGCTGGTTGTTCCTCAAGTGTTGCACATCATTAGCGATTCTCTTATCAAATCATTAACAGAGGAGAACTCTTTGACACAGGTGTCCAGTGTGAGTGTATCATTTGCGCAGGGGGAATCTGTGTCAGACACTGCATCTGACGGTTTTGATGAGGAGGAACAGCTTTACAGAAGCTCGTCGCTAGAAGTCAATGACAGCATGCAGACAGACACTAAAGATGAGATCAAAGTGTACCGGTTCACCATTGCCAGCACTGGCCAGTCAGTGAACCTTGTGACGATTCCCAAGTTTCAAAACAAACTCATTTATAACCTTGTCGCCAATAAACTGCTGGAGGAGTACAACGTGAGGGATGTCATCTGCATGGCCACCTCGCAGTTGAACAACGGCGATTTTGGTGTGAACCGGTTGTTCTCAAGCAATCACACCTGGCTTGCCGAGAGCAATAAGAACAAGTCTGGTGAACTGCTATCCCAGGTCCCTGCATTAAACCCACCTCATTTCATCACGGGTTCTAGCGGATCGGTCATTTCGCGTTGTGTCTTCCATCCAGAGACCCAACTGTTAGCTTTGGTGATTGATGCTGAAGGAGCGTTTGAGCTTGATGCTGAGCGGTTCAGCAACGACGCTCTGTTGGACGCCTGTATTGTTCTACAAGACTACTTGCACCTTTCTGGAAATAGGTTTTCCAAGGCTGTCCAAGAGAGGCTCGTGGGTAAAGTAAACTCGGATTCCGGTCTTTACCTGTGAATTGCAGAGGTAGCAGACTTGTTGGTGAAGCAACGGTACACAAGGGAAGACATACAAGGACACCTGAGCTCTCTTTTCTACCCCGTCATCCTCTCCCTTCTCTTCCTTCTTGCCCTCTTTCTCTCCTCTCTCCGTCCTCTCCCCTTTTCTCTATCTCACAGTTTCTTCTCTCCCATTTCAACCGCTGTCCGGCAGATCCATGTTGCCAAAGAGAACTACGATGAACTCCCCTTCCCTACTTATAGCCTCAAGTGTGCTACCTTTGCTGATGTCAGCAACCCGTCATCTCAGGGAAACATTACCCGGCCGACTTTTGTACATCACGTAACACGTCACGTAATATATGGCACCCGTACACCGTGTGGAAAAAAATTTTCTTCTTTTTAAAAAAAATTTTGAAATTTTGTTGTAGGGAAAATAAGTAGCCTTGTATAACTTTAAAGCTGTTTAGTAGGACGGGTAGCTGTTAGATATAGTACAAGAGGTGTACTTATAGAAATACAGTAGTATAGAATACAGATATGGCTGGATTAGATTTTCTATTGTTTGAAGAGCCAACTGGTTACGCCATCTTCAAGGTGAAGCTGCAACAGGACGATGTTGGATCAAGATTGAAGGAGGTTCAGCAGTCAGCTAATGACTTGGCCACCTTCTCCAAGTTGGTGGAATTGGTGTCGTTTGCTCCATTCAAGGGTGCAGCACAGGCTCTAGAAAACGCTAACGATATCAGTGAAGGTTTGGTGTCTGACTACCTAAAGTCTGTCTTGGAGCTGGCTGTTCCTAAGGCTTCTAAGAAGAACCAGGTTAACTTGGGTATCTCTGATAAGGCTTTGGGTCCATCGATCAAAGAGGTGTTCCCATACATTGACTGTCACTCCAACGAGGTTGTTCAGGATTTGCTAAGAGGTGTTAGAGTCCACGGTGCTAAGCTCTTGAAGTCTTTGCAAGATGGTGACCTAGAGAGAGCCCAATTAGGTTTGGGTCACGCTTACTCAAGAGCTAAAGTTAAGTTCTCCGTGCAAAAGAACGATAACCATATCATCCAGGCCATTGCTCTATTGGACCAATTGGACAAGGATATCAACACTTACTCCATGAGAGTCAAGGAATGGTACGGCTGGCACTTCCCAGAATTGGCAAAGATTGTTCCAGACAACTACACCTTTGCCAAGTTGGTGTTATTCATTAAGGACAAGACTTCCCTATCTGAAGACAGCTTGCACGATGTTGCTGCTCTAGTTGATGAAGATGCAGGTGTTGCCCAGCACGTCATTGACGCTGCTAGAATCTCCATGGGTCAAGACATTTCTCAACAAGATATGGACAATGTGCTAACCTTCGCTGAGAGAACCGTCTCCATATCCGAGTACAGAAAGAAATTATTCAAATACTTGACTGACAAGATGCATACTGTTGCTCCAAACTTATCTGAATTGATTGGTGAAGTTGTTGGTGCCAGATTGATCTCTCATGCAGGTTCTTTGACTAACTTATCCAAGCAAGCCGCTTCCACCGTTCAAATTTTGGGTGCTGAAAAGGCATTGTTCAGAGCTTTGAAGACCAAGGGTAACACTCCAAAGTACGGTTTGATCTACCACTCTTCCTTTATTGGTAAGGCTGCTGCCAAGAACAAGGGTAGAATCTCTAGATACTTGGCTAACAAGTGTTCTATCGCCTCTAGAATTGATAACTACTCCGATGAACCATCAAATGTTTTTGGTCAAATATTGAAGAAACAAGTTGAAGACAGATTGGAATTTTACGACACTGGTAAATCACCAATGAAGAATGCCGATGCCATTCAAGAAGCTTTGGCCTTGTCTGGTGTCCAGGCTGATGACTTGGTTGGTGGTGTCAGTGAGGAGAAGAAGGAAAAGAAGGAAAAGAAGGAGAAGAAGGAAAAGAAGGAGAAGAAGGAGAAGAAGGAAGACAAGAAGGAAAAGAAGGAAAAGAAGAGAAAGGCCGAAGATGAAAGTGAAGACAAGAAGGACAAGAAAAAGAAGAAGAAGTCCAAGGATTAGATGACTAGGTGTCATTGTACCCGTTCTTTGACCTAGCCTAATCTGACTAAAGATAAAGAAAATATAAGTAAATATGTTTTAAAAAGAAAGCAACGCACATCCATACATCATAAAAATACAATAACAGCATAAACATTTGATAGCAATTATTCATTTCACTCACTTTGTTTACTGTATTTTGTTTCTTTACTTTTTTGTCTTCTCTCAAGTCTACAACACCCTCAGTTTTTTATTCTTTCTTGCTTGATTTAACGTCATGATCCAATGTCCTGTGCATTACATATTGGCAGAAACCTTACTCTATCTTTTTTGTTTCTAATCCACCTTTAATTTTCTGATATATCTATCTATCTTTCATTTGTATTTTTGGGTTCTTTTTTTTCTCTCTCTCTCTTTGATCATTTTTGTTCTCACAATTAACTACCTATCTATATATAAATACATTAAAATAATCCATTAGTTTAAATTAGACTTACATGCCGGTAATCAGTAAACGTTGGTTGAAGCATCAAAAAAAGGAGTTCAAAAAAATAAAAAACAATGGTCCCTAGCAGGATCGAACTGCTGATCCCCGCGTTATTAGCACGATGCCTTAACCAACTGGGCCAAGGGACCTTGATGAAATTTATTGTGACCCGCACGTTTATATTGTCTTTCTTCACTTGTATACCTTTTTTGATGAAAAAGGGTTTTGTATTTGAAACAGTGTGTCGCACAAAACAACCAACCATAAAAACAATCTATAATACATAGTATTTGAACTTAATGTACCTTAGCAAAACCTTACTCAACAAGGTCCCTTGGCCCAGTTGGTTAAGGCATCGTGCTAATAACGCGGGGATCAGCAGTTCGATCCTGCTAGGGACCATTGTTTTTTTATTTTTTTAATTTCTCGCGCTGTTTCTATGACACAAGAGTTGTTGTGCCGGATGGGGTTTATACGAGAACCCCAGGTAATAAAGCCATAAAGCCAACTAGGGCTGGACCTGTATGCACCAGGCCAGTCTAGTGGACCATCTGATCAATTTTGTCTGTTTTAGGGGCGGCACGAGCAGTCCAATAGGAAAGATTCTTACCACACAAACTGTACCCTGGTGAATAACAATCGATCGTATCAGTTTGGTGTGTTTGATTGGTGCTCCTGATATTATCCAATGTGCATTTGGGTGCCTATACTACGCCGTAATGTGCTGTTTTATTCTCTGCTATGCCTTGTTGCTATGATCTGCTATGCTCTGTTGCTATGCTCTGCTGCTGTTCCGTGCATGATCTGCTACGGTATGCACCACTGCTACTCTACGCCCTGCTGCCATGCCGCTCCCGCCGATCGGCGCGTCGACCACGTCCCCGTCTGGCCCAATTCTGAAAATTTTTTCCGTGTGGACGTTCTCGGTGGGTTTTCACTGGGCTCCTCCAGCTTATTGTTTAATATCGAAATGGCAGTTAGGCGGGCGATTTGAGCGGTGGTTGGAAGCAAACTGGAGAAACGGAGAGAATCAGCCAGGGTAGAGACAGAGAGAGTCAGAGACTGAATTTTTTTTCAGTTGCGATGTGGGTGTTTGCACAAGGAGGCATGTAGTTGCAGAGGAGATTGGGAGAGTGTAGATAAGTAAGTGCATGCGTATAGCACAGTATATGTTGTCCCGATTGGCTGGAGTGTACAGGGAACTTGACAGTCTTGAGTAGTGAGAGATCTATTCTTTTTCATTTGGATTACCGACAGCGTTGCAGCATAATATAACCCGACATGTCAGAGCCAGCGTCCGAAACGCCTGTGTCAGCTGCGTCTGTGCCAGCTGCGTCTGAACCGGCTGCCACGGAGACCAGCGTCGCAACTCCACCAGCACCAAAAGCCTGCTCAGACGTGTACATTGTGTTGCAGATGTCCACCACCGCCGACGAGCAGTCCCAATCACAGAATCAACCCCAGCTGGTGTCCAAAGACGCATCCGAGATCATTGAGGTTGCCTGGGCCTTTGTGGACACCACAGATTACTCCGAAATGCATAAGTTCTCTGTGCTCATAAAACCAATCAACACCCCAATCACGCCTTCGTGCTCTTTGATGACGAATCTAACCTGGGACAATGTCAAGACTGCCGGCTCCCTAAAAGACGCAACCGATCTCCTTGACTCACAGATCCAGGACCACATAATCTCCAAGGACTTGAGTTTCAGTTTCGCCGTTTTCAATAGCTGGGATCTAAGAATGAAATTGCCAAAAGAAGCAAGGGAAAAATCAATTCAACTCCCAAACTATTTGAGATACTCAAGACATTTCGATATCAAAAAGGAGTTTGCAAAATTGGAAGAGTTCTTACATCCAGACAATTTCTCTCAAACAACATTCAACCAGATTTCCTTGAGTCAACTGGTGTCAACCTTGGATATCAACTTGTCAGATTTGAAACCAGTTAACGAATCTTACACAGAACCTTTCAATTTGTCCATGCCTAGAAGGGCCGGTGATGATGTGCAAATTCTAATTAAAATCATAGCTAAATTGGTTGAAAGCAGCCCTCCCCAACTATCTCTACTAAATAGAGCTCACGATCTTCAGTTGGACTTAACACAGTTCTCAAGTGAAAAATCAAGAATACTTTACATGAACAATCTTCCATCCGATACTACACAGAGCGAACTCGAGTCTTGGTTCACACAGTTCGGTGGTAGACCAATTGCATTTTGGATGATTAAGTGCCCAGTTTCACAGGAGTATTCGACTAACAATTCCAATAGTGGAAGTAACCACAGCAGCCGCAGTAACAGTACTAACGGATCTGCAGTGAACCAATCACAGAGACCAGCATGCTCTGGTTTTGCAATCTTTGCTACACACGAGGAGGCAGTCGATTCATTGGCCATGACCGGAAGAATGCTGAATGATAGAATGATAGAAGTGCAACCTTCTGCTGTGAAGGTTTTGGAGAAAGCTCAAGAGATTTTGACCCCTTTCCCTTCCTCAAAGAACAGACCAAGACCAGGTGATTGGACTTGTCCTTCTTGTGGATTTTCCAATTTTCAAAGAAGAACAGCCTGCTTCAGATGTTCATTTCCTGCTGCATCAGCTGCTGCCATTCAAGATTCAATTTATGGTGTCAACAGTAACGGATCCAATGTTAACGTTAACAGTAATAACAACAATAACAATACTGGTAACAAAAATTACTATAACAACAATAACGGCAATAACAATAACACTAACACCGGAACCAGTAACTCCAATACCATGAATAACAATAACAACCATTCTCATCAGGGACAAGGTATTCACCACCATCACCACCATCAACACAACAACAACAACGGAGGAAACATGAATCACAAAAATCATTACCATAACAATAATAATGGAACCCATCACAATAACAACAGTAACTATAACAACAATAACAACAACAGTAGATCAAACAGCCAAAACATGCATGGAGGCCACAACAACTCGTCAAATGTTCCCTTCAGGGCCGGTGATTGGAAATGTATCAATGAGAGTTGTGCCTACCATAATTTTGCAAAGAATGTTTGCTGTTTAAAGTGTGGAGCTCCAAGAGTTCAATCAGCAATCTTGAACGGTCACCCCCACGAATTGCACCACCAACAGCAGCAGCAGCAGCAGCAGCAGCAGCAGCAGCAACAACAACAACAACAACAACAACAACAGTATACTGACAATAGCCAGCAAGACGTGTATGGCTATTCTGGAACAAAGAATAATTACCAACCAGGCCAAAAAGCGGCCCTGAGAGTTCAGGAACCCGTGCAACTGCCAACACCACCAGCTACACAACAGTTATACAGACAATCACAACAGGCTCAGCTACAACAGCACCAGCAACTTGACAGCTTTCAGCAACAGTCCCATTTGAGTAGTTTAGCAGGAAACACGCCAGTTTTCCAGCCAGTGTTATCGCAGGCAAGCACTCCAAACTTCGGTACTACAAATATGGACGACCTCAAATCGCTAGCAAACAGAATAGGTGGACTAAACCTGAATCTACAATCTGCGGGAACCGGGAATGGAACCGGAGCCGGAGCTGGAGCTGGAGCTGGAACCGGAACAGGTCAGTACACGGCACAACATCATAGCCAAAACAGTCCCCTGGGCACCCTGAGTATGTACAGCTCCGGTACAGCTTCCAATTTGAATGGATCAGTTCTGAACTTGAATTTAAGTGATCCAGGTAAAGGTCTTTAGATCTTTATTGCTCTCAAAAGCCATTCACACTTAATTATCCTCTGATGATCTTCTCCCCAGTCATCAACCACTTTTTTCGGATTCTTCTCCATTTATTGTTGTGCATTCTTATTTTAATAGCTCGTGTCCCCTGTTCCAACGTGGTAGTGGCAGGGGCAACTCGGCAACGTGTTTTTCATATATTCATCTTTTAGACTTTGCTCATTTGATTTTATTGCTTCCTTTTTGGCGTTTGGTGCTTGGTGCAATTGCTACTTCACCAACCCCTGCTCTCTCCGAATTCCTCTCACTATCGGTTGGTTGTTTGCTTTGTTTCTTGATAATCTAATTTTATTTATTTTGGGTTGGTGGTTTCGTTGTTGATTACAAGCGTGGTGCTGCTCTTCTCCTCGTTTTGGGCCCCATGTTCACGGTGCAGGATGCTCCCTGACACCCGATAAATGCTTATATCTAGACCTGTATATACCTACAATACAATGACTAATACTACACCATGTAAAGAGCGTGTGCTGTGTAGCGGGCTGCTCCCCAAAAGTTCGCCTTTGTGGGCCGTTTTTGAGGCCGTTTTTGAAGCCTCTTTGAGGCCTCTTTGTTGGCCTTTTTTGGGGTTTTGGTGAGGTTTTGATACATTCCTGCTGCTTGAAGACACGGGCTGTGGGAGTGGAGGGCGACTGGAGCAGTAGCAATAGGTGATCAGAAGGACATACGAAGAGCACCAGGGAATTGGGGGTGCTGGATTGGATCAGGGAGTGCAAGACACGGCGAGAGGCGGAGCTAAGAGATAAAGTGTGATTTGAGGAATCTGCGGACCTAGTCACGACACACACAAGGATGGACGCCGGTACACAAGCAGATGGAAATCTGCCGCCAGTGTTTGATCCGAGAGCTCAGACACAGACGATATTCAGGGTGCAGCTGTACTTCTGCACGGCGTTGGGACTGCTCATCTTTCTGGTGTTCTGTGTGGCCCGATACAAGTTCCCGTTGGTGTACTCTGTGAGACCGTACAGAAACAAGATGATCCGAAGACTACCGGATAACTTGCTAGGGTGGATGAAAGTGCTATATTCAATCACGAATGAAGAGTTCTTACAGGTTGCTGGATTGGACTCGTATGTGTTTCTCTGCTTTTTCAGAATGACTATCAAGATCTTGTTCACAATGACCGTGATTGGATTGCTTATCTTGAGTCCCTTGAGATACTTTCTAACTGGGCATTTTGATAAAGACGAGTCGATAGTTGGACACTTCACCAAGTCAGGCAGTGGCGACGTGGATTCTGACCCAATGAGCTACTTGTTAGCGTGCACAATATTCACATACGTCTTCACCGCAACAGTTTACTACTTTTTATTCAAAGAAACAACTCAGATCATAAAAACACGACAGAGGTGCCTGGGATCTCAAAGATCATTGACCGATAGAACGATCTTCATAACAAACATTCCCGAGGAACTGAGATCGGAGGATAGGTTGAAGTCACATATTGAGACCCTAGGGGTTGGTAATGTTGATAAGATCACCCTCGTTCATGATTATTCCGAATTGGACAAGCTTTTTACAGAGAGAAAGCAGATTATAAATAAACTGGAACTGATATATTGCACTCACTATGGCCTCAAAATTGACTTGCTAAGAAAGGGAGTTCAACCATCTGCTACTTTACGAAATTTTTATAATGGTGAAATAGATGCCATTGGAATAGACGGCCCATTTTCAATTATCAATCAGGTCAACGAAACACAAGACTGCAATAGCAATGTCACCCAATTTGGAGGTCAGAATCAAAGCCAAGACATACCCGAACTGAGAGAAACTACACCCCTGCTCAAAGTTTTCGAAAATCAAGCAGACCAAAAACCAAAGCCAATGCAGAGAATTAGTTGGTTTGGACCGAAAATAGATATAATAAATCACTACAGCAGACTCTTAATTGACATCGACAACAGAATAAAACAGACAAAGGCTTGCACTGAATTTAAAGCCATTCCACAGGCCTTTGTAACCATGGATTCATTATCAGATGCTCAGATGGCTGCACAGGCTGTGTTTTCGCCTAATATTTTTCAGTTGATCACTTGTTTGGCACCAGCACCATTGGATGTGAACTGGCCTAATCTGACACTAAGTGCTCGCAATTTGTTTGTTAGAAAGAACCTCTTGGAATTGTTGATTATCACCTTCAGCGCACTTTTAATTATGCCTATCAGATACATTACCTCACTATTAAATGTGAATTCAATCAAGAAGATGTGGCCAGAGTTTGGTGAATATTTGATGAAACATGAATATATTCGGTCGATAGTGACTGGTTTACTTCCTACCTATTTATTCACCTTGATTAATGTTGTTTTACCATATGTGATATCTTTTCTATCTAATCTACAAGGTCTAGTGTCAAAAGGTGATGTTGAACTGTCAATAATAAGGAAAAATTTCCTTTACATCTTTTTCAACTTGTTTTTGGTTTTCACGTTATTCGGTACTTTGTCAAGCTATAAGGCATTGCTTACCGATACTACTAAGATTGCACCTTTGCTAGCATCCTCGATGAAGGGGTTATCGTTATTCTATGTGGACTTGATTTTGTTGCAAGGTTTAACGATGTTTCCATTTAAGTTACTGCAGGTTGGTGATTTGTTTTTGCTTTTTTGGCAATATATCATGTGCCATTCCTGGCAGACACCTAGAGACTATAGGGATTTATTTTACAAACCAGCAATCTTTGAGGTTGGACTAATCTTGCCTCAGCACATGATGATTTTCATAATCACATTGATATATTCGGTGATGTCCACTAAGATTTTAACTTGTGGATTAGTTTACTTTGTTCTAGGGTACTACGTGTACAAATACCAATTGGTTTATACCATGGTTCATCCACACCACAGCACAGGAAAAGCCTGGCCAATTGTTTTTAAGCGTGTTTGCTTGGGTATCTTTTTCCTGCAGCTACAAATGTTTGGTACGTTAGCCCTTGAGCAGTCTTTTGTGTTAGCTGGTTTGATTATACCTCTTTTACCCACCACTATAATAGCGCTAATGTTTTTCGATAGGAACTATTTGCCGTTATTGTACTATATTGCGTTGGATGCTATTAAAACTTCTGGTGAATCAGTTGAAGATGACTCCGATGTGACAGATAACCTACTACCCACAAGTAGCTTTAACCAAAGGGGTTCTTCTGGTGTGATAAGAACTCCAACGCCTCATTCGTCATCCGATAATTCTGTTCTTGATGAGAGCTTTTCACCACAGATACAGACTGAAACACAGATGCGTCAACAGTATCATCGCTTGAGGAAGCGCAGAAGCACCATTGATGAGGAACGAGAAGAGCATCAGAGCTATATATATCCTTATCTAATTGACCATATGGATGGTCCTTGGATTGGGTTTGTTGGTGACTATATTGACACCATTTCATACTATTTAGACCAGTCAAATGTTGGGGCCGTCAATGCTACAAACGACCACAGTGAGCCTGATATTGGCAGAGTTCAAA
Source organism: Ambrosiozyma maleeae (nom. inval.) (assembly GCA_003706635.2). Taxonomy (NCBI): domain Eukaryota; kingdom Fungi; phylum Ascomycota; class Pichiomycetes; order Pichiales; family Pichiaceae; genus Ambrosiozyma; species Ambrosiozyma maleeae (nom. inval.). Next base: position 321,476 of record PPLV02000012.1, read on the forward strand.
CCATTATAACCAGAAAGAAGAACACATCTATTGAATATGATTAGTCTCACATCGTATGGATCGCAATACTGTATATTATAAGTCTAATAACACACTTTCTTAATGAATGTTATGATTTCTTAATTATTTTTTACAATCCACCTAGAGATACTGAGAGCTAAAAGAGACATAAATCTATTAAACTTGATGTACGTAAAAGAAACGTGTGTTTATAGCATGACGATACCCACACCACTTCTCTTGGACATATCATATTCTTTAGTCTTCTCTTCCAGTCCACCGGCAATTGGAAAAGCCTTATAGTTGAAGAAATAAAAGTTCAAGAACCCATCACCAGGTCCAAATTTCAAATCTTTCAAGAATAGCACGTTATCTTGAGAAGTCAATGCATTGAAAACGTCAATCTTCAAATTCTTGGCTAAAATTAACGCATCACCAATTAACGAGTTCAATCTTTTGGTCAATACATTTGTTGCTTCAGGAGAAAATCTATCTTCAAACCCAAAATCTGCATCAGAGGCATAGTAAAAGAGGTATGCAACTCCCAAATTATTGTGTTTGTCATTCTCCAGCACTGTGAATGGCAAGATGTAGAAGGAGACAAAATCCGTGATCTTCATAGTTTCAGGGTCTTCAACAACGTATGAAATGACCACTTTCTCATTTTCTGGTAGTCTCTGTTGATCATCGGTACTTAATAACCAATGGATCAACTCTTCTCTATCGAATTTTTGAACCAATTCAAATCTCGATTGATATTTTTCAAGTAACTCACTGACTTGATCGATATCAGCCAATTTCATAGGTCTCAAGCCTTTAGTTTTAGTGGTCGAAGGTAGTGCATACTGGGCAATCATTTGTGATTTGGTGACATTTGGTGGTAAAGAGGAGAACCCCACTTCATATAGTTTTGTCCAGTTTAGTGATCTGTGGGTGTATCTACAAGTGGTGACCGGGCTAGGCAAAATTACACCGGCAGTGTAAAAAGCCTGCCAGATATCAAACTTGTTGACTCTTCTTGTGATTTCTTTGATTAAAACTGGAGCCAATCTTTTTGATCTCAATTTCTTGTGGACACATAGGAAGTTGATTTCCACAGTTTTGATCTCTTTGGATCTCACGTCCAAGGTGGCTGGGATACCGCTGATGAAGGCGACCAATTTGCCCGATGCTTTCACTCTGACACCAACGTGCCACTCTTTTTTCCATCCAGGGGGTTTCAGCGCCCATTCGAAGAAGTTCGTTGAGTACGCAAACCTGAACGTGGCGTCTTTGTCCTCCACGTAATGCTCGTGTAGCAACTGGTGCACTTGGGAGATGTCGTTAGGGTCCTCCAAGTCCATGGTTATCCACTCAAAGCTATCAAGCATAGGGTATGGCTCGTCCGGAATGTCCTCCGGCGTCTTCAGGTCGTCTATTGGTCCTTCTGCCTCGATCTTTTCGTCAAACTTCGACACCGGCTGTGTCTTCCAGAACTTATAGTCCTTCATCTCCTTTCTCTGTGTCTCGTCCAACTCTTCACCCATCGCTAGCCTCTTGAGCAAGTCCTCAATCGTCCTTTTGTCTGGCACGTTCTCTCTTGACATCTTCTTCTACCCAACTTGCTTTCTGCAGATTATCACTCCCTGCTCGCACTTCCTACTTGCCAGCCTCTACCCTGTATACTCTCTATCCTCAAAGTACCCGCCCGTGCCTCCTTCCTGGCTATCTGCTTCTCTACTGTACTGCCTCTGATCCCAAGCCCTGTGTCTCTGCCATTTGCTCGCCTCTCTCTTTGGGCCGGCGGTGGGTCTTTGCGGGTCGATCGGCGCGGCGACAAATGCATTGACCGGCGACGATCGACGCGCCGTTCTGCAGTTGCCGTTTTGGGATTTTTTTCAAAAAAAATTTTCTATACAGGCTGAAACCCTAATGATAAATGTCTAGTTAATGGTTAATAGAGGAGCAGTCAGGAGGAGGATAGGTGGAATGGGACCAGAGAAGGAGACACAGGTGGTAGTGAATAATAGCAGCTGAGAAGTTTATAGCATTTGAAAAAAGAGACGGCGAAATGATCTCTGCTACGTGTTGGGTCCCAAGAGGATTTGCTTCTGAGTTTCCAGAAAAGTACGAGTTGGACGATGAAGAGATGGAGAGAATCAACGAGATGGCAAGATTGCACTTGACGGATGCGAGACAGGATCTAGAGGAAGCAGAGGAAGAGGAGGCTGGCGCCGAGTCTAGAGGTAAGCAGCTAAACTCGGAAATTGACATTGACGATGACCTAAAAGAGTACGATTTAGAGCACTACGATGATGAGCCAGTGGATGAGGCGGGCGAGCCAATCACGATGTTTCCGGGACTAACCAACACTGGAGCCACATACATCAAGAAGTCCAAGAAGTCTAAAGATACCGAGGGAGACGAGGAACTAGAAGGCGCCGACGAGGGAGAGGACGACGAGGACATTGAAGGCGAGGAAGACCACTTTATCTCCTTACCATCCGAGAAGGATATCGCCGAAGAAAAGGCAGAGTTGCAGGTGTATCCAACCGATAATATGATCTTGGCCACCAGAACCGAGGATGACATTTCATTCTTGGACGTGTACGTGTATGATGACGGTGCGGGTGCTCCAATGGGTGCCGAAGAAGAGGAAGCGGACAAATTGGACCCCGACGTTGCAAAGGGACTGGTGAGAGAAAAGAACTTATACATCCACCATGACTTAATGTTACCAGCCTTCCCATTATGTGTCGAGTGGATGAGTTTCAGACCAGGAGGAGAAAATAACGATTCAAATGTTGGTAACTTTGCTGCTGTCGGTACTTTTGAGCCAACCATTGAAATTTGGAACTTGGATTGCATAGATAAGGCATTCCCAGATGTTATCTTGGGTGAGAACGAACTAGAGGATAGCAATAATAAAAAAAGCAGCAAGAAGAAGAAGAAACAGTCAAAGAAGAAACAACATGTCACCACACACCATACTGACGCAGTCTTGTCTTTGTCACACAATAGAACTTTTAGAAATGTGCTAGCATCCACGTCTGCCGATGCCACTGTTAAATTGTGGGATTTGACCTCCTGTACGGCTGCTAGATCAATGGCTAGTATACATCAAGGTAAACACGTTTCTTCCTCACAGTGGTACAGTGGTGAAGCTGGCCAAGCTGATAACGGATTTATTTTATTGACTGGTGGTTACGACTCTACTTGTTGCGTCTCTGACGTGAGAATCAGCGAAGAGTCCAGTATGAGTAAAAGATTTGCTCTTGGCTCCACCGGTGAAGAGATTGAATCTGTTAGATGGTCTGCCAATGGTGGATCTATATTTTACGCTGGTACTGACCAAGGTAATGTTTACTCTTTTGATGCTAGAAATGAAACCAAGCCATTATGGACACTACATGCTCACGATTCTGGTATTTCCAGTTTAGAGAGCAACGCCTTTTTGAGCGGAATGTTGGTTACCGGTGCCATGGGTGATAAGCAAGTGAAGCTTTGGAAGGTGGATGAAACCAGAGGACCATCTATGGTTTTGTCTAGAGATTTTGGATGTGGCAATGTTTTGTCGACCGGCTTTGCATCAGACTTGGAAGTTGCCGGTAATTTGATTGTTGGAGGTGCCGGCAAAGGATTGAAGATGTGGGATTGTTTCAGTAACAGATCTGTCAGAAGCAACTTTAAAGACCAGTTGGGCGACTTGCAAAGAAAGGCAAGAGCAGAGGCCCAAAACTTGGGTAGAGCCTCTAGAATCGCCAGAAAGTATAACGAAGGGTATACTGAGTCTGTGATGGAGGCCGAGATGGGTGGTGCAGAGGAGGACGAAGAGGATGAGGAGTTTGAAGAGTAGGTGTGATTGGTCCCGTTGATTCTTTGTGTAACTCCATAGATTCTGTTGGTTTATCTGACCGCATAGTACAACATTATGTGTATCAACATTGTTATGATATCTATTCCACCTGGAGGCAGACGTAGTGCAGCGTGTAGCTTTCTGCACCGCCGTCCTGCGACAGCGCAGCCGTCGCACTGTTACCCGGCCGTCTCTCTCGCGGCGCTTTAAGGTTTTGAATGTTGCAGGGAGAATAATGCAACCTGGGAATCCAAAGTGCGCCACATTTGTTCAACAAGGGCCAGCACAAAGAGACGCAAAAGACGTACAATAGGACACAAGCACACAAGGACAAGAGATACGAGTCCGGGCCCAGATCACCGCGTGTGCAGCTGGGGAGATGGGAGATACCCGATAGTGGCCACGCATGATAACTAAGGGTGTCTGGGCTCGGAGAACTCCAGTACATCTCGCAGGCACAGAGGAGACGCCACTGCGCACAACACAGACAGCCCGCAAAATGTTCCGGCAACGGTGAGGGCTGCGATGACGTATCGCGTATCGGTATCGGGTATCGACGATCGGGAGTGCGGTGCAGGAGCTGCGCGAGCATTCGCAATGCGGCCGCTACTATTGGCTGCGCGGCCTGTAATCTAATCTCTCGCGGCGCATGCGTCAGCCCAGAGCCCCCGCGGGAGTCACCGTCACAGCACCCTGAGGGTCAGCGCTCCCGGTGAGCGTGCGGAGGGCCTGCGTGTGCGTCTCCCCGTGCGTCGCCGCCTCTGCTCCCCTCCCACAGCCTTATCTCCTCTCTCTGGCGTACCCAATCTATCCACCTTCCCAGACAAGCAACGCAATCCCCTGTGATTCCCAACCCACTTATTGACTACATTGTCTTACATTGTCCTACATTGTGTGGCAGCCAGCTAGTATTTCATCCCACTGGATGTTTTTCATCCATCGATAGCAGTTTTCCTTTGCACCCACATTTCACGAGATACTTTTTGTTGTACTTTTTCCTTTCTGTTTGCCTGGCATTGCTTATTTCTTCTGGTGTGCTGGATATATTGTTGTACCATAAGCAGCTCATCCATCTACGCACAAATCCGCCATATATCAGTTTGCCAGACACGCCGCTGCTGATCTTACACCCTATACACCTACAACACAACACAACTCAACTCAACTCAACTCAACTCAACTCAACTCAACCCCTGTTGTATAGTATAGAGTCTGGATCGCTTTCTAGTCGTACACTGCTACATTCTGAAGACATATCTCCCGGCACAATTTCATAAGAGTTTGCTCCTGCTGGCTTCCCCCTTTCCTATATACCAATCTTGTCTCTGGATCAATTTAACAGGCTTAAGCTGCATCCAACAGGTATCCTCATTGCATAAACCCCACCGTTGAAGATTGCTCCACCATATCACCAAGAATGGCTATCAAATCAGATCAACACCTAGAGTACGAGAACCTCAAAGGTGAAGAGGTTGAGTCTTACTCGGTTTACCAGTACGATGAAACCCCAGAAAACAAAACCTGGGCTTCCACCATCCCAACCACTAAAGGTCTGTACGACCCTTCCTACGAAAAGGATAACTGTGGTGTCGGTAAGTAGTGTTCAAACCCCTTCTTGCGCATTTCTGGCTCTCATTACTAACTCCTCGATGTCATTTTATTCCTTTATTAATCCAGGTTTTGCTTGTCACGTCAAGGGTAACCCTTCCCACAAAATCATCTCCGATGCTAGATTCTTGCTTTGTAATATGACCCACAGAGGTGCAGTTGGTTCCGACGCCAGAGATGGTGACGGTGCAGGTGTGATGACTTCAATTCCTCACAGGTTCATGACAAGAGAATTTGACTACCAATGCAACGTCACCTTGCCACTACTGGGCCAGTACGCTGTTGGTAACCTTTTCTTCAAGAAAGATGAAGAAGTTTTCCAAAAATCCAAATCCACTTTCGAAAACATTGCCTCCTCTTTAGGTTTGAGAGTGTTGGGATGGAGAGAAGTCCCTGTCGATTCATCCATTCTAGGTCCTGCAGCTCTCTCAAGAGAACCAAAAATCTTGCAACCTTTGGTTGTCTTGGAAGAGGCTTATGGCTCTGGTGATAAACCAAAGCAGGTTTCTGAAGAGGAGTTTGAGGCAAAGTACAACAAGGAGTTTGAGAAGAAGTTGTTTGTCTTAAGAAAACAATCAACTCATACCATTGGTCTACACAACTGGTTCTACATTTGCTCTTTATCCAATAAAAACATTGTCTACAAGGGTCAATTGGTTCCTGCTCAGGTCTATTCTTACTACCATGATTTGGTCAACTCCGAATACGAGTGTCATTTTGCCTTGGTTCACTCTAGATTTTCCACTAACACCTTCCCTTCATGGGATAGAGCCCAACCTTTGAGATGGGCTGCTCACAATGGTGAAATCAACACCTTGAGAGGTAACAAGAACTGGATGAGAGCTAGAGAGGGTGTCATGCACTCAAAGATGTTTGGTGATGATTTGGACAAGCTTTATCCTATCATTGAAGAAGGTGGTTCTGATTCTGCTGCTTTGGATAACGTTTTGGAATTATTGGTTATCAATGGTATTCTTTCTCTACCTGAGGCAGTCATGTTATTAGTTCCAGAGGCCTGGCAGAATAATGAAAATATGGATCCAAGAAAGAGAGCCTTCTACGAGTGGGCTGCCTGCTTGATGGAGCCATGGGATGGTCCTGCTTTGTTCACTTTTGCAGATGGTAGATTCTGTGGTGCTAACTTGGATAGAAACGGTTTGAGACCTTGTAGATATTACTTAACCGACGATGACATTATGATCTGTGCATCTGAAGTTGGTGTTATCCCAATCGAGCCAAGTAAAGTTGTTGAAAAGGGTAGATTGCAACCAGGAAGAATGTTGTTGGTTGATACCAAGGAAGGTAAAATCGTTGATGACAGAGAGTTGAAGAAACAAGTTGCCAACAGATTTGACTTCAAGGCTTGGATCCTGTCAAATATGATCACTATGCCTGAATTGTTCACAAAACTGGAAGCAAAGGCTGTTGATATTTTCTCAAAGGTTGATCTATCCGTGAAGTTCCAAGAAGATCCAATGTTACTGGCTTTTGGTTACACTTTGGAACACGTTGTTGCTCTATTGGCTCCAATGGGTTCTGGCGGTAAGGAAGCATTGGGATCAATGGGTAATGATACCGCTTTGGCTTGTCTAGCGGAGCAACCAAGACTGATTTATGACTATTTCAGACAATTGTTTGCTCAAGTTACTAACCCTCCAATTGATCCAATCAGAGAGAGAATTGTCATGTCATTGGAGTGTTATGTTGGTCCTCAAGGTAATTTGTTAGAAATGAATGCATCTCAATGTAACAGATTGTTGATGCCTTCTCCAGTTCTATCAAACCAAGAGTTGTCAGCTCTAAAGGAGATCAACAAGGTTTATCCAAAATGGTCTGTTACCAACATTGATATCACTTTTGATAAAAGTGAAGGTTTGACAGGCTACACCGATTCCATCGATAGAATCTGTCAAGAAGCAACTCAAGCTATCCTTGATGATCATCAAATCATTATTTTGTCCGACAGAAACACTACTGCTGAAAGAGTTCCTATCTCCGCTTTGATTGCTTCTGGTGCTGTTCACCATCACTTGGTTAGACAAAAGCAACGTTCTAAGGTTGCCATCATTGTTGAGACGGCTGAGGCTAGAGAGGTTCACCACTTTTGTTGTTTAGTCGGTTATGGTGTTGACGCCGTTAACCCATATCTGGCCATGGATACCTTGCTCAAATTGAATGACGAAGGCTTGCTAGCAGGTGGTTTGTCTGACAAGAAGGTTTTGGATAACTATAAGCATGCTATCGATGACGGTATCTTGAAGGTGATGTCTAAGATGGGTATTTCCACCTTGGCTTCCTACAAGGGTGCCCAAATTTTTGAAGCTTTGGGTGTTGACAACTCTGTTATTGACAAGTGCTTTGCTGGTACCGCATCCAGAATCAAAGGTATTACCTTTGAGTACATTTCTCAGGATGCTTTCTCTTTACATGAGAGAGGTTTCCCAACCAGAGACACCATTAAACCAAAGGGCTTACCAGAATCCGGTGAATACCACTGGAGAGATGGAGGTGATGCCCACGTCAACGAACCATCTGCCGTTGCCAACATTCAGGATGCTGTCAGAAACAAAAATGAGAGAGCCTATGAGGCATACTCTAAGAAGGAGTATGAAGCTATCAAGAATTGTACATTGAGAGGTTTGTTAGACTTTGATTTTTCAACTTCTACTCCTGTTCCAATTGATCAAGTTGAACCATGGACTGAAATTGTTAGAAGATTCTGTACCGGTGCCATGTCCTATGGTTCTATCTCCATGGAGGCTCATTCCACCTTGGCTGTTGCCATGAACAGATTGGGTGGTAAATCGAACACTGGTGAGGGTGGTGAAGATGTGGAAAGATCCAGACCATCTGATAATGGTGATTCCATGAGATCTGCTATTAAGCAAGTTGCTTCTGGTAGATTTGGTGTTACTTCGTATTACTTGGCTGATGCTGATGAGTTACAGATTAAGATGGCTCAAGGTGCTAAGCCAGGTGAGGGTGGTGAATTGCCAGGTTACAAGGTCTCATCCAATATTGCTAAAACTAGACACTCCACAGAAGGTGTCGGTTTGATTTCCCCACCACCTCATCACGATATCTATTCTATTGAAGATTTGAAGCAATTGATTTACGATTTGAAGTGTGCTAACCCAAGAGCTAGAGTCTCTGTTAAATTGGTCTCTGAAGTTGGTGTTGGTATTATTGCATCCGGTGTGGCAAAGGCTAAGGCTGATCACATTTTGATCTCTGGCCACGATGGTGGTACCGGTGCTGCAAGATGGACAGGTATCAAGTATGCTGGTCTACCATGGGAATTAGGTCTAGCAGAAACCCATCAAACATTAGTTTTAAACGATTTGAGAGGTAGAGTCACCGTTCAAACCGATGGTCAATTAAAAACTGGTAGAGATATTGCAGTTGCTTGTTTGCTAGGTGCTGAAGAGTGGGGTTTTGCCACTGCTCCATTGATTTCAATGGGTTGTGTGTATAACAGAAAGTGTCACACAAACAAGTGTCCAGTTGGTATTGCCACCCAAGATCCAGGCTTAAGACAACAATTCAAGGGTACCCCAGAACACGTTATCAACTTCTTTTATTACGTTTCTAATGAGTTGAGAACCATCATGGCCAAGTTGGGTTTCAGAACCATCGATGAGATGGTTGGTAGAGCTGAAAAGCTATACGTTAGAGATGATTTGAGAACCACCAAGAATGCGAATATCGATTTATCTCCAATCTTGACTCCAGCTCACACCATTAGACCTGGTGTTGCTACTAGATGTATTAAGAAGCAAGATCATAGATTGCACGTGAGATTGGATAACAAATTGATCGATGAATCCGAAATCACTTTGGATAAGGGCCTACCAGTGACCATTGAAGCTGAAGCTATCAACACAGATAGAGCCATTGGTACTACATTGTCTTACAGATGCTCCAAGAAGTTTGGTCCACAATCTTTGCCTCATGATACCATTCACGTCAATATCAGAGGTTCTGCTGGTCAATCTTTTGGTGCGTTCTTGGCTTCAGGTATAACTTTAGAATTGGAAGGTGACTGTAACGATTATGTCGGTAAAGGTTTATCTGGTGGTAGATTGATTGTTTACCCACCAAAAGATTCTAAGTTCAAGGCTGAGGAGAACATTATCATTGGTAACACCTGTTTATACGGTGCTACTTCTGGTACTGCATTCTTTAGAGGTATTGCAGCTGAAAGATTTGCCGTTAGAAACTCCGGTGCCACTGCTGTTGTTGAAGGTACTGGCGACCATGGTTGTGAGTACATGACTGGTGGTAGGGTTGTTGTTTTGGGTTCTGTTGGCCGTAACTTTGCTGCTGGTATGTCCGGTGGTATTGCTTACGTCTTGGATATGGCTCAAGACTTTGAAGAGAAGGTCAACAAGGAGATGGTTGAATTAACCACTTTGACTGATCCATCTGAAATTGCATTCTTGAGAGGTTTGTTAGAGGATCACAGACACTACACTGGTTCTGAAATTGCGGACAGAATCTTGTCAAATTTCCATAGATTTTTGTCTAGATTCGTCAAGGTTTTCCCATACGAATATAAGAAAGTCTTGGAAAATGAGGCAAAGAAACAGGCTGAATTGAAGAAGAAGGAGGCCTCCTCTTTCTTCTTAACCATCAAGGAAGATCCAGAAGCTGATATCACCAATGGTGAATTTTCCAAACCAAAGACCAAGTCTCACCACAAGGAACCAAAGGTCATGGATTTGGAAGATACTATTATTGATATCAAGGCAGAAGAGGCAAAGTCTTCCAAGTTGGAGAAGGTTGGTGGTTTTGTTAAGTACAAGAGAAAAAATGAAGCTTACAGACCAGCAAAGACCAGACTACAGGATTGGAAGGAAATGACCAGCAGATTATCCAAGGAAGATTTACACGTTCAAACTGCTAGATGTATTGACTGTGGTGTTCCATTCTGTCAATCTGATACTGGTTGTCCTATCTCTAATGTTATTCCAAAATGGAACGAGTTAGTTTTTAAGGATAGATGGTACGATGCCTTGCAAAGATTGTTGATGACTAATAACTTCCCAGAGTTCACCTCTAAGATTTGTCCTGCTCCTTGTGAAGGTGCCTGTGTTGTTAATGTTTCTGGTAATGCTCCAGTTGGTATCAAATCTATTGAAGCTGGTATCATTGATTACGGTTTCAAGCAAGGTTGGATTGTTCCAACTCCACCAAAGGTCAGAACTGGTAAGAAGATTGCTGTTATTGGTTCTGGTCCATCCGGTTTAGCTGCTGCAGATCAGTTGAACAAGGCTGGTCACAATGTGACTGTTTACGAGAGAGCTGACAGACCAGGTGGTTTGCTGATGTACGGTATTCCAAACATGAAATTGGACAAGGGTATTGTTAAGAGAAGAACCGACTTAATGGAAGCTGAAGGTGTTGCTTTCATTTGTAACACCACCATTGGTGAGGATATTACAGTTGATGAGTTGAGAAAAACCAACGATGCTGTTATTCTTTGTGTTGGTTCCACTATTCCAAGAGATTTGAAGATTCCTGGTAGAGAATTGAAGAATGTCGAATTTGCTATGACATTATTGAAGTCCAACACTCAGGCCTTATTGGAAGATAACTTGGAGGCTATCAGAGAGACCATTGAAGGCAAGAATGTTGTTGTCATTGGTGGTGGTGATACGGGTAACGATTGTTTAGGTACTTCTGCCAGACACGGTGCCAAATCTGTCACGAACTTTGAGTTGTTACCAAACCCACCAGATGACAGAGCCAAGGACAATCCATGGCCACAATGGCCAAGAATCTTCAGAGTTGATTATGGTCACACTGAAGTTAGAGAACATTACGGTAAAGATCCAAGAGAGTACTGTATTTTGTCCAAGGAGTTTGTTGGTGATGAAGAAGGCAAAGTCAAGGGTATCAAGACGGTTAGAGTTGAATGGAAGAGATCCGATTCTGGTGCTTGGCAAATGGCCGAAGTCCCAGGATCTGAGGAGTTCTTCCCTGCCGATGTTGTTCTATTGTCTATGGGTTTCATTGGTCCAGATTCTGACAATTTGGAAGTTGAGAAGACCAAGAGAGGTACTGTTTCTACTACCGAGACCAATGGTTACTGCGTTGAAGCTAACGGTAATCTTTTTGCAGCTGGTGATTGTAGAAGAGGACAATCATTGGTTGTTTGGGGTATCCAAGAAGGTAGACAATGTGCAAGAGAGGTTGATTTGTTTTTGATGGGCGATACCAGATTACCGGGTAATGGATCGATCCCAAAGAGAGACTACAAGCTGTTGGAGGAGTTGGCTGAGAAGGTGTAGGCCTTTTCTGCTGTTTTTCCGGGGCCATTTAGTTCACTATTTATTTCTTCTGATGAGTTTCGTTTGTCAAGGTGTTTTTCAATTCTTAAAATGAAGAATGGAGGAATCTTGACCTGAAATTAGCTTATCTGGTGCCACGAGGGGTTTTTAGTTGAGTTTCAATTCCTTGTTGACACCAGTGAAAGAGGCTAAATTCTATTCATTGTTTTTTCATTGCTTGTATTTCCCTACATGTTTTAGTTGCTTGCTTGTCTATTTGCTTTGCTGTCTCTTCACCTGGCCTATTCATTGCTTTGAATTTCTATATATCTTTTTTTATCTCTATTTATGTTTATTACTGTTTGTCACTGCAGTTTGCAGATGAAAGCAAAGCCCTAAGTGAGTGGTGTTTTAGTTGAGTTTGATGCCATTGATGGTGTGGTTTTGTTTTATCTTTGTTTATATTTGATTTCAACATGCAAAAGCGTATATGTGATATGAGGAGTTTTGGAGTAGGTGGAGTAGGTGGAGTAGGTGGAGTAGGTGGAGTTGGTGGAGTAGGTGGAGTGGATTAGGTGGAGTGTTGGAGGCAGTTCAGGCGGTGATTTGATGTAGTGACATGTGGTATGTAGTGGCAGATGCTGATCTTCTCCACTGCTCTGCTAATCTACTGCTCATCTACTGCTCATCTACTGCTCTTCTGCTGCTCTCTTTCACTACTCTACTGCCCTTCTACTGCTCTTTTACTACTCTTCTGCTCCTCTACTGCTCTCTTTCACTGTTCTTCTGCTCCCTCCAGCTCTCCTCTCCTCTACTGCTCTCTTCTGCTCCTCTACTGCTCTCTTCTGCTCCTCTACTGCTCTCTTTCACTACTCTCCTCTCCTCTACTGCCCTCTGCCCTTCTACTGCCCTCTGCCCTTCTACTGCCCTTCTCTCCTCCACGGCTCCCCCACCTCCCACGCCTCTTCGCTGTGGCGCAGCAACCGCCCGGCTTATCGCCCACAGAGGCGAAAAGACAGGGAGACGGGCAAGAAAGCGTGGGAAAAGAGAAAAGAGCGGTGGACGGAGGCGTAGAGGTGGAGTGGCAGTCCAGCAGGCCAGCAGGCCAGCAGTCCAAGAGGTGGAGGGGGGGCAGAAGGCGGTTGGACCAGAGGACACCAACTACAAGGCACTGACCAGAGGATACTGACCAGAAGACACTGCGGCCGAGGAGCAGGAAGAACACGCGTACTCGGATACAATTGCTATTGCTGTGAGCGAGACACCGGCAGGAGAGCACGAGAACCAGTGCCACGAGACAGAACACGAACACGGAGCGGACAGGCGCCACGAGACACAAGACAGGTTTTGCTTGCTGGTGGTGTATGAGATCCCAATACACACCAGCACACAGGATACCAGGGAGCACGAAAACCGAGAAGGTAGACGCAGATAGAGGCCTCCAAGCGAGTCTCGGAGCCTGACAGTACAGTACAGTACAGTCACACAGCCACGATGGGACACGCTACGCTTATAGACAAGGACGGCGTCAAGATATTGGCGGTTGCCGACATCAGAGGTGAGCTCTCGTTGTTCAACAGGCTGGCAGAGCAGCATGGCGCAGACTTGGTGATCCATACCGGTAACTTTGGGTTTTTGGATGAGGGAAGCATAGACCGGATCCACGAGTCGTACCTAAGACATATCGTGGAGTTCTCTCCATTACTACCAGAGGCCCTCATATTGCAGATATCAAAGTTGTCAAAGGTGACAGGCGATGCAGTGGAGCACTTGTCTAACGAAAACCAGAATTTGAAGAAGCTCTTGAAGAACAAGGAGATCTCGGAGTTGGGCAAGTTCATCAGAGGAGAGCTGAAGTTGAAGATCCCTGTGTATACCATCTATGGGATGTGCGAGGATTCGCTGGTGATTAACAAGTTCAGATACGGCGTGTACAAAGTTCCAAACTTGTACATCATTGACGACGGCAACGTGTTCACCGCAGTCACCAAGACAGGCCACACGCTGCTGTTTGCAGGAATAGGCGGTTCGTTGTCGCATCATAAGCTTTTCCACCAAGGCTCCACCCTGGAATTGGGAGATATCATTGGTGACAACACAAACTTTGAGAGTTTGGAAAAATCAGACTATTTGTTGCCTATCAGTGGTGACCCAGGTAACATTTGGATCACTGTCTTACAGCTGGGCAAGCTGATTTACACATTAACTGAATTCACAGAGAACCATGAACAAACCTATAACAAGGCCATCAAAATTTTCATTACGCATCAATCGCCAGCCAGAGAACCACTATTAGAACACTTGTCTATATTCTTCAAGATGGATTATACAATTTCCAACTCGCTACACTTTAAATATACGTCATCATACAATGAACTGTCCATCAGCCCAAGCTTTGAGAGCTTCAAGTTGAAATTCAATGAATCGAGAAGCAAGTTTGCCACTATTTGGAGGAACATCCAGCCAAAGTTTGAGAAGTTGTTGTTTAATTTGAATGATCCCATGATGGTGACATGCATCCAATTAGCATTGGAGGTGTTTGATAAGATTCCGATATCGACCAAAGGCGCAGAAGATATCTTGCCGCTACAATTGACGCCCTCCTTGATAAACACAGAAGACTTGGAAAGTTTCAATTTCCAACCCAAGCAGAGGGAACTAAACACCATCATAAGGCAGTTGAACGATCTTTACTACATATCATTTCAGAACACATGGCATTTCAATCTATGTGATTTCATATACGGATACTTGGAGTTGAACTTTGAGGATGGTCAAGTGAAAATGTGCTCAAAGGCGAACGGGTTTGATTTTAAATACAGATTACACGAGGAGAGTGAAGCTGCTGGCCTCGGCAGCGGGGGAGACTGTGGCGACGCTGGCGAGCCAGCCAATGGCGCCGACAAGCTACCATTGGGCAGCGATGGTTCACCGCCAACCAGCAAGCACGCACCGTTGGAGTTCCCTGCAGAGGCGCCGCCCGCTGCGGGAAACAGCAGCAACCGCAAGGTGTCTACAGGATCCGGCAACGGTGGAAACTCGGGTTTCAGAGGCAGGGGCAGAGGCAGAGGAGGCAGTCGGGGAGGCCCAAGAGGACGGGCCAGCTTCCGTGGCCGTGACATGTCTTGAGCGCCTGCTGCGCCCGCCAGCACCCATCTGCCCACCCAGACAGCACTCTTCATCAAAATGCGTCGCCGCTCACATCTCTAATAATACAATAAACATACTCTATCCCACTAGCCGCCTCTCGGCCCGTAGCAGTTGGTTGCCCATCCACCACTTGGTCCAGTAATTGTAGAAACATCAAGAGGTGTAAATTTTTTCTAAGGCCTTTGGAAAAGGCCACTTTAAAGCTGAGCCGGCGGAGGAGGAGAGAGGAGAGAGGAGAGGGGAGAGGAGCAGAGAGGAGAGCAGGAGAGAGCAGGAGAGAACTGAGCATCAGAGCACCGAGACAGGCGAGTCATCGGCGGGCAAAGAGACAGATTGAGACGCTGAGCATTGAAGTGGCGGCGGCGACGTAGACGGACTGCTGGAGCTGGACATTTGCTGGGGAAACAGGAAGAGCCAGGAGCAGGAGCAGGAACACCAGGGAACAGGCGTCTCGAGCGGCGACACAGCACTAGAACACACATACACACACACAGACAGCCCGCGTAGCGCCCGGCGCAGTATACTGGCACACCAAAGCCGAGCCGGGAAGAACACTCACCGACACCAGCACAATGAACTCAATCCAATTCATAGCCAGCCAGGTGGACAGAGCCCTGAACACATCGTTGAGGCACCCCGAAAAGACACCGTTCGACGGCCCAGACACCACCTCCGACCACGACACATCCACACAGACACCCTCCGCCAACACGAGCAATGAGGACCACCCAGACATCCAATCGCCGAGCCCTGGATCAGGACCAACTGTCGATTTGGAAATCGTCACACGGCAGGACGAAAACAGCATCAGACTGCAGCGGGAACAAGACCAGATGATAAACCAAGAGTCGGACTACGACGTGGATACACTAGTGAACACAGAATACGATTTCTTTGGATTGCTCATTAAAGTGATCTTATTCCTGCCAATGAACCTAGTCATTAGACCAGCTATACTGATCATCACCATTATTTTATACCCTATCAAGCTGATCTACAGGCTCTTATATGGAGATGACGAGAGGATCTCCAAACTACTACAGGTGAACACAGAGAGCCCAGCCACAGCAACTTTAAACGCGCTGGATATCTCAATAGATCCCGAGCACCAAAGCTCAGCTCCCAGCAATACCAGTGAACTTGGAGATACGTTTAATGACAAGGAACTAACAAAGCCATGCACGTCAAACAATGAAAATATCTACGAAGTGGATACACAGTTGAGCACAGACCTAAAAATAAGCCAAGACTCTGGTGTCAAAGATATTATTTCAAAAAAGGATAATCTTAGAAGATCGATATCAACAATTGTGGAAGAAGATCTAGAGTTTGAGGTCTCTGGAAAAGCAGACGATTTGATCAAGTCCCCAACAGACGATTCACCTATAATGAAAAGATCCAATAGGATCATAATGAATAATCAATCTGCACCTGGGCCTTTTAATACTTTGAAAGACCATGCCAACAACTCCATCACCCCCTCTGATCTGAAACTAACAGAATTGACACCAACGTCTTCAAATTCAAATGCAAATTTAGATGCTAAGAGGCAGGCAGTTTCACGTACCAGAAAATTCGTGTTTCCTAAGCTCCTTTTCAATTTTGACATTTTCAATCCACCTAATGTCCCAAGAAAGACTTTGGTACTAGATTTAGATGAAACCTTGATTCATTCATTATCGAGACACAACTCATCCATTTTAACCAAAAATAAAGGTGTCACGCTAGAGATCAAAGTGAGTAACAACCAATTGCCAACACTTTACAGAATCTACAAGAGACCTTATGTTGATGAATTTTTAAACATTGTAAAGCATTGGTTTAACTTGGTGTGTTTCACCGCATCTATCAAAGAGTATGCGGATCCCGTGCTTGATTATCTTGAAGCGGAAGTGCTCCTGAAGGATAAGTCTTCGTCGGCCAAAGCGCAAAATTCTTCAAATTCGGCCAATAGGACACCAGGTCAATTGTATAATAAGATGACATCTGCCAGTGGTGGTGGAAGACTATTTAGTCAAAGGTTATATAGAGACTCTTGCTTGTTTGTGGAGGGTAAAGGTTATGTCAAGGACTTGGGAGTTTTGACCGGCAATCCGATGGAAAACGAAAGCGGTAACGGCAAAGAATATCCAATCGGTGGACCATTGGGGGATTGCCCTCCAAATAATAGAGCCACCAGCAGCTCGCTAAAGTCAACTCCTACACCTAGAGATAGATCCAGATCCCGGTCCAGATCCAAATCTAGGAGCCGTGCTATCGTTAGTGGCAGTGGAACCTCTTCAGTGAACGATCTGTCAAAAGTTGTTATTATTGACAACTCGCCAATAAGTTACAGCTTCCATAAACATAACGGAATAATGGTGGAGGGTTGGATTAACGACCCTGACGACATGGAATTAATGAATCTCTTACCTTTGTTGAACAGTTTACGTTTTACAAGCGACGTTAGGACGATATTGAGTCTTAAAAGTGGCCAATCTTCCTTTAGACGAAATTAGAGACAAAAAGATGACAAACAGGAAGAAATGATTTATATCTTTATACACTAATTTAAAAAAGAAAGCTTTGATTCTGGATAACTAACCCATCAGTACTTGGTAAAGGAGTGCACATTTAGCAAAGAATAATAAGAACAGGACAAGAAGCATGATTGATGAGGATCATTCCACGATTTTCAACTCGTCGTCATTTTCACCAAGATATTTATCCTTATTACTATTGAATAGTTTGACCAAGGAATCCACATAGAGTGTATGGTAATAATCAATCTCTTCATTGGTCACAGCGTCGCCGTTTTTCAAACCATTCAATCTTTTGACAGGAATTGGGGCTCCTATGACAACATCGATCCGCCTTCTATAAGCCAACAGACCAAAATCATAATTGAATATACCTCTAGAGATCACAATTGGCAATGTGAACCCACAGTAATGTTTAATCTTTAATTGAACGTACCTTAGTACTGATCTTGCCACTGTATCACCGCCGATTTTCCTTTTAGCTTCATCGTCTTCATCAAAACTTGAAGTTGTGTAGTAAACGTCAAATATATTGTTCTCCCCAAACCCGTAGGAGGGCACCAGACAGATGTCACCATTTATCTCGTCATCACTGGTCATGTCGTTATTCAAATTGGTTCCACACATCTCCAACGCAATCTTAATAAATCCCTTTCTCTTGTTTAAAACAATAGAATTGCTTCCTGGTTTAGCCAATAAACTTTCTGATGCTCCGCCTATAACTATAGCGACCGACATATCTCTGTTAAGTAGAGCCTTGATACCCTTCTTGGTGACCAAACCAACACCTAAACCTTTAAGATAGTCTCTGTAAAAAGGAAGCATGAACTGATTTGTTAGAGTCAGAATAAAACACGTTATACCTGGGAACATCTCGGTAAACGATGCCCCCTCACCTATAAAGACACCTGTTGCACCAAATGCAATGACACCATGAGGGTGATAACCAAAAATGTACCTAGGGCCTGTTCTGACTTTCTTGTTGATCTCTATTGTCTTGCTTGATTTACTATCAATCCTGACGAGTCCTAAACGGACCAGGCTAGTCTTGACCAAATTTGGGAAGCGGTTGATGAAGCTTGGTTCATATTGAACAAGTTTGACTTGGGTTGCAACTTCTGTGAAAGTTGGCTTCAAATCAACGGTCTTGTGTAACACAATCGGGAAATAGTTGACAAAATGCGTATATATGGGCAGTCTTCTGAGCCAGTCCGATCTGCACTTGACCGATTCGCCATTGCTAACAGACTCATCATTAAAATACAAGAATACCGTGTAGTAAATCATAAAAGGCCACAACCAGACCTTGGTCCACATATAAAAATACAGACATGGCAACAGAATTATCGAGCTCGCATGTAACAGCAGTGATAAGAGCTCCAATCTCTGTTTCCAGGGCGTGAGAAATCTGGCATGGTTTCGACCCTGTGGCCTGTACAAATCATATGACTTCACCTTGTGATTACCTGCTGTTCCCATTGTATTCCAAAACAGATGCCGACAACCAAAACCAGTCAATCAAAATTAAAGTCCATATGAAAATGTAGTCTGATATATACTAAAGTAATACACATCAATGCACTAAGTCTTCAGCACTGATGATGCAATATATTATGAAAGATGTGTCAAGCAATATCAAGTTGAATATTCAACCGTCACTCTGAAGGATCGTATGAGGCACGGGAGACCCCAAAGCACCTCAACTGTCTTGGTATTAAGCAAAGGCAAAACCACACAAAACCGGCCCGCGTGGCGCAGATTGCTGACGTCAGCTGACGTCAGCACAATAAGAGACAGGTTGGCTATTCGACAAGCTTCAACTCCCTGTCCCATCTTGTCAGATAGAGGTCCTTGTTCTCCTGGAAGATCTTCAGCAAGCCTTTCACGTAGAGAGAATGATAGTGATCTATCTCTTCTGGAGTGGCGGCATCTCCTTTCTTCAATCCATTGAACCGCTTTATTGGAATGGGCTTGCCAAACACAATGTCTATTGGTCTTCTGTAGGGTAACAATCCGAAATCATAATTAAACAAGCCTCTGGAAATGATGATCGGCAACGTAAACCCCCAACGCCTCTTCATCCACAATTGTGCATACTTTATTATTTTCTTGATGATGAACTTGTCACTTGTTGGGCTCAGCCAGGCCCTTGATTCCTCCAGCAGAACATGCGGTGCTGATGAGTCTGCAGCAGTGGCAAGAGATACAGACGAGGAGGAGTTTGAAGATGACAAATAGTCTTCTTCATCTTCATTGGTATAGTAAACACCAAATATATTATTTTCACCGAATGCGTAAACGGGAACAAGAGAGATATCGTCCTCCTCTTTATCTTGTAAATGCTCATCGGAGAGAGTGTCCCCACACATTTCAATTGCAGTTTTCACAAATCCTTTTCTCTTATTTAAAACAATTGAATTTAGGCCCGGTTTAGCTAATAAACTCTCTGATGCACCCCCAACCACAATAACCGGAGAATCATTTTGCCTCAACAATGAACGTATATTTTTCTTTGCAACTGATGTGACACCTAGACTCAAAAGATAATCTCTGTAAATTGGAAATTGAAATTGATTTGTAAGTGTAGTCACAAAGAATCTGATTCCGGGAAACTCCTGAGAAATACCACTACCTTCTGTAGCAATACCGCAAGCTGCACCAAAGGCAATAATGCCATGCGGATGATAACCAAAGATGTACCTAGGGCCCGTTCTTATCGTTTCGCTGCTGCCTGGTGATTGGGTGAAAGTTGGCTTCAATGGAACAGTCTTATGGATTCTAATAGGAAAATAATCAGACACGTATTTGTAAATCTTCAAGTTTCTCAGAGACATTGAGTACCTTGAGTGAGAGCCACCATTTGTCGGTGTTTTATCAAAGATATAAAAAAACAAGGTGTAAATTATCAGTAAAGGCCAAAATAATGGGAAGCACCACAGAAAGAAGTAGGCAAATGTTAGAATCACAACAGCAGTTATATGGAACATGACCGCTAGGGTTTCAAACCTCCTTTTGAAAGGAGAGTTCAATGGTGACTTTATACGGTTTCCCGGTCTGTAATCTGGGAAACTGCAGGGTGTACTCCTGAAGGATGATGAATCTGTGGTTGAAGCTGCAGAGGGCATAGGGGACTTGAGTTCCAGGGTATCGGCGTGTAAATCTGTGTACAGCTTTGTTTCGGTATCCACCCCGAGTATTGTATCTGCTGTTTTGTGGAGGTGATGCAAATAGTGGATGTCATCTGTATCTGACAAGTCATCGCCGCGTCCGAGTGGAACCGTGGGCATTGGTGTCGAGGCCATGTGTGTAGCTGGAAGCGGGGCCTGCAGCAGAAAGGATAGCAGGGAGACAGCGCCAGTCCTGAGTGAGGACAGTAGGCAGACGCAAGAGCACAAGAGCTGTAGACAGGGTCCTTGAGCAGCACACAGCCAGGCTATCCAACGTGTACCGGGTAAAAGCAGAAAAGATTAGATTAGTAAATAAACATGCAATCCTGTTATCACTACAACAGGAACAATAGAAAAACAATAGAAGAAGCAGCTCCGCTCATCAAAAGCATACAATTAGGGAATCCAGCACAGCCCCACAGCAGCAGCAGTGCAAATCCACCACAGTCCAAACAGCCTGACAAACCCGAATTTGAACCTACCCACAGGATCAACAAAAGAACAAACACAGCAATCCACAGGCGATCCAGTCTTACTGCGTGCCTAAACGTACAGCATTGGCTGTTACGTGTCATTTCCAACGGGGGCGTGGCCAGTTGCCCTGTTTTTGCCCTTGGGTCGCAGTGGACAAGGCGAGCCACAAGGGCAGCGAGCACCCCCCCTTGGGCGCCGTAGTTGAGGGAAGAGATGGGGAGGAAGAGAAGGGGGAGATGTGGGAGATGGAAGAGATGGGGAGATGGGAGGGTTGAGGGAGTAAGAGATGAGGAGTAAGAAGGGGGGGTTGAGGGATTTGAGGGAGTTGAGGGAGTTGAGGGATGGGATGTGGAGTAGGAGATGGAAATGAGGAAGTTGAGGGAGTTGAGGGATGGGATGGGGAGTAGGAGATGGAGATGAAATAAGAGTTGGGACAGTACGGATTGAGGAGTATTGTGGATACACCCCTCCAAGGGACCGAATACACGATACAAGCAATGTTATCAGAATAGAAAATTAACAGAAAAAGCTAAAAGAGGTCTAAGGAACATCAAGGGACAAGGGAACACAAACAAGCGCCAGACAGGCTAAATCACGAAAGCCAACGTAAAGTGTAAAACAGAAAAGATAGCATAGAAGCAACACAAGGAAAACACACTAGAAGACACATAACAATGGCAAACCCACAAGCAGGCGGTCTGCTCTTCATTTTAATAATTAATTCATTCACACGTTAAGATACATACAGGGGAAAGAACAGAGTAACCAGCCAAACACCTCTCGGCGTCTACAAGAAATACTCGTTACCCGCTTTCTGGTTCTTTGCAGGGTTCACCTTCAACGTATCGTCAGGCACTGCACTGAATATCTCAAACTTGATGTTCAAGTCGTCGTCAACTTGCATGACACTGGCAACATTACCACATCTGTAACAATAGTTTGGCGCCGACCACACAGTCACCACGTCCTTGTCAGGGAAATGGTACCTGTATCCCTCCATAACCAACTGATGCGCTCTGGCTATCAACTGAAGGTTGTTGATGTGGTTAAACTCCGCTGCAACCTTGGCTCCAAACAACCATCCGGCACCTCTCGGTGATATAGCCCAGGTATCAACGTTATCTGGATCCGACCACACCAAATCGCAGAACCCACCCTCGTGCGGAACCTCCTGTGCTCTGCTCAACACTCTGATCTGATCCAACATTCTAATCTCTGGCGACAATCCACCGTGAATACACAAGATTCTGCCGTCGATGATGGCACTCAAAGTCAAAAAGTCAAACACCTGACAACAGTACTTCCAAACCATTGTCGACCCGTACTTGTTCAAGCACTCCTCGTAGAATCCATAAACTTGCGTGATCTGCCTGGATTCATGGTTACCTCTAACCAGCGTGATGTGCTGTGGAAATTTCACTTTCAAAATCATCAACAGCGTGAAGGTCTCCAATGAGAAGTAACCTCTATCCACGTAGTCTCCCAAGAAAATATAATTCGTGCTTGGGCTCGAGTTGGACGGAAACCCACCAGATGTAGAGAATAAATGTAGCAAATCGTGAAACTGTCCGTGGATATCACCACACACCGTGACCGGCGATTTCACCGGCTGGATATTCGACTCTTCCATTAGCAAATCTTTGACTCTCTCACAGAGCTGTTTCATGTCGTTTTCAGGCAATGCCTTACACTGCTTGATATCTTCAAACCACTGGTCCGGTCCTCGTTCTGGCATGCTGTATGTTAAATTCTAAGGTATATTCGCTCGCCGTGGTACTAGACTATAATAATAATACTCGTTGTTAAAATTAAGCACGCCACTATACTGCTCTCTTGGTTGTCCAGTTCCTCAGCTATCTATTTGTGAATTATGCAGCTCTATCTAGCGTCCACTCCCCAAAACTGTGCTGGCCTTCTCTCCGTAAGCACAATTCTAATCCGCGTAATCACTAGACTATCAAGAACACGATCAACACTGCTCTAAACTGCCTTCTTCTGCTGACCTATCTGCACCTCTGTGTCTCTACGCCCCTTCATTCCTCTTCAAACCCATCCGTCCAGGCTATTCTCCTTCCACCAGTGCTTTTCCCTCTTGTTTAATCAGCGACGGTCCAACGAAAAAAGCAGGAAAAAACGGCAAAACCACAACATCCGTGCACCACTAAATAAGGGCCAAAGAGGCCCACGGACAAGACAAGGACAGACCGCCAGTACGTGTGGGTAGTTTACAGTAAGGGGGATTCAAATAGGATGTGTTTATTAACTTATTTATTGCAGTTCGAATTGGTATATAGAATCTAAACTAGTATCTAATTAATCTAATCAACTTCCTCGACGGTTGGACCAGAGGTCTCCTCGGTAGAAGCGGCACCTGGGAAACCACCTGGAGCAGCACCTGGAGCAGCACCGGCTGGAGCACCACCAGCTTGGTAGAACTTAGTCATGATTGGGTTGACGGCTTGTTCCAAAGACTTTTGTTGGTCATCAAACTCCTCCTTGGTAGCAGTTTGGTTGTCGTCTAACCAGGCAATGGTCTCTTCAACGGCCTTGGAGATGGTCTCTCTGTCGGCTTCTTCAACCTTCTCCTCGAAGGACTTCTCACCAATGGTAGACTTGACGTTGTAAGCGTAAGATTCCAAGGTGTTCTTGGATTGAATTCTACCAGCTTCCTTCTCATCTTCCTCCTTGAACTTCTCAGCCTCTGAAACCATTCTCTCGATATCCTCCTTGGATAATCTACCCTTATCGTTGGTGATGGTGATTTGTTGAGACTTACCAGTACCCTTCTCAACGGCGGAAACGTTCAGGATTCCGTTAGCGTCAATGTCGAAGGTGACCTCAATTTGTGGAACACCTCTTGGAGCTGGTGGAATACCGGACAATTCAAACTTACCTAACAAGTTGTTGTCCTTGGTTCTAGCTCTCTCACCCTCGTAGACTTGAATTAAGACACCTGGTTGGTTATCAGCGTAGGTAGAGAAAGTCTCAGACTTCTTGGTTGGAATAGTGGAGTTTCTTGGAATCAACTTGGTCATGACACCACCAGCGGTCTCAATACCTAGGGACAATGGAGCAACATCCAACAACAACAAGTCTTGGGTCTTGGAAGAGGAAGTGTCACCAGACAAGATAGCAGCTTGGACAGCAGCACCGTAGGCAACAGCTTCATCTGGGTTGATGGATCTGTTTGGCTCCTTACCGTTGAAGAAGTCAGAGACCAACTTTTGGACCTTTGGAATTCTGGTAGAACCACCAACTAAGACAATCTCATCAACTTGAGACTTGTCCAACTTGGAGTCCTTCAAAACCTTCTCAACTGGGTCCAAAGTAGATCTGAACAAATCTTGACACAATTCTTCAAATCTGGCTCTGGTGATGGAGGTGTAGAAATCAATACCCTCGTACAAGGAGTCAATTTCAATGGAGGTTTGAGCAGAAGAGGATAGAGTTCTCTTAGCTCTCTCACAAGCAGTTCTTAATCTTCTCAAGGCTCTTTGGTTACCAGACAAGTCCTTCTTGTTCTTTCTCTTGAATTCGTTGATGAAGTGGTTGACTAATCTGTTATCGAAATCTTCACCACCCAAGTGAGTGTCACCAGCAGTAGCCTTGACCTCAAAGATACCGTCTTCAATGGACAATAGGGAGACATCGAAAGTTCCTCCACCCAAGTCAAAGATCAAAACGTTCTTCTCACCTTCGTCCTTCTTATCTAAACCGTAAGCAATAGCAGCGGCAGTTGGCTCGTTAATGATTCTCATAACGTTCAAACCAGCAATTAAACCAGCATCCTTAGTGGCTTGTCTTTGGGAGTCGTTGAAGTAAGCTGGAACAGTGATGACAGCGTCGTTAACCTTACAGCCCAAGTAAGACTCAGCAGTTTCTCTCATCTTGGTCAAGATCATGGAGGAGATTTCTTCTGGAGTGAAGACCTTCTCTTCACCCTTGTAGTCAACTTGGATTTGTGGCTTACCACCCTTGTTGACAACCTTGAATGGGAAGTGCTTGATATCACCTTGGACTTCCTCGTCCTCAAACTTTCTACCAATCAATCTCTTGGCGTCAAAGACAGTGTTAGCTGGGTTCATAGCGGCCTGGTTCTTGGCAGCATCACCAATCAATCTCTCGGAGTCAGTGAAGGCAACAAAAGATGGGGTGGTTCTGTTACCTTGATCGTTAGCAATGATGTCGACTCTGTCATTAGAGAAGTGAGCGACACAGGAGTAGGTAGTACCTAAATCAATACCGACAGCCTTGGACATTTTGTGTATATGTTATCTTTTATTTTTCTTGGTGAAAGAAATTAAAAAAACAATTCTATCTAAGTATGGGTTTACTCTTTCAAAGAAGAGAAGAAGCACTCCAAGGGAAAGAAACAGCAGATTCCCAGTTAAATGAACCTGTAGCGATTCCTCGTTGGCGGCGGGTCCAGATGGATGAACTTTGGAAGTTCGTCGAACAAAACGCTTTCAAAAAAAAGTGAGCGAGAAATTCGTTTCTAGAAGATTCCACGGATCTTTTTTTGGAATCTTGAGCACCGCCGTCGATTAGATAAGCGGGTGTACCAGGAACGGCTAGCGTGAGATTTACAGTCGGCGCGTCGATCGGCTCAACGTCGTTGTGGAGGCAGGGGGGTAAGTAGACCCCGTGTACAGGTTCCAATATGGCCGGTAGTGCGATTGGGATTGTCTTATCTTTGGAGCCACCGTTGGAGTCACCGCTAGTGTTACCGTTGGAGTCACCGCTAGTGTTACCGTTGGAGTCACCGCTAGTGTTACCGCTAGTGTTACCGTTAGAGTCACCGCTAGTGTCACCGTTAGAGTCACCGCTAGTGTCACCACTTGTGCCACCGTTGGAGTCACCGCTAGCATTACCGCTAGTGCCATTCTGCTTCGACAACTCTGTCACCCACACTCGCCACCACGCACTCACTGCTCATCGCATCCGGCGCATGTCCCATGCTACCGCAGCGCTTCGCCTGCCGAAATAAGCTAACATCCCAACCTCCCTCACATCTGGCCGGTCTTCTTCACCCTGTACACAGATCACCGCCAACAGTCGCGTTATCAAATGTGCGGTGCCGGACCTATCAAGTTTAACAGGTTAAGCGATATTGCACCTCCGAGTCCGCTGGCGGCCCCAGCTGGGTGACTCACTCGACTCCCACGGCGCGCGCGACAGGTTGCGAGATCTCGCGCGGTTGAGTCACCCATTGCCACGTCTAACCGAACCGCCATATAAACAGGCAGCGGGTTGCCAGGCGCCGCGGCCATGGAGAATTTTGCCATAGAGGTCTGGTGAAAAGAATAGGCTATTGCCTTGGAACAGGACTGGTGTGCAAAAAGCAGTGGTTGTTGGTTCTTTTCTTTTTGAACAAGAGAACGGCCAGGAATAGTTGCAGTTGAACATTTGGTTGTCACTTAATAAGCAGATATAACGGCTCCTTTTGCAAGATGTTAAGCAATCTACTAAGAAGAACCTCGGTGCCTAACAAGACACTCACACTATCCAAGTTTGCCAGAATGTTCTCGCAGTTGGCTCCTCTAGACGCTTCCAAGCTTTCCATCACCAAGACCTCCAGTCCAAAGGAAAAGTTGCCAAATGAAAAGTTAGTGTTTGGCCAGTCTTTCACAGACCATATGCTTACCATCGAATGGGACGCCTCCAAAGGTTGGTCTACACCAGAGATCAAGCCATACGGCAACTTGTCTCTAGACCCATCCTCTTGTGTCTTCCATTACGGTTTCGAGTTGTTTGAAGGTTTGAAAGCATACAGAGGCCCAAAGGGTGAAATCAGAATGTTCAGACCAGATAAGAACATGGAGAGAATGAACAAATCTGCGGACAGAATTTGTCTACCAACCTTCGACTCTGAAGAATTGATCAAGTTGATTGGTGAATTGTTGAAAGTCGACAAGTCTTTCATTCCAGATCAAAGAGGCTACTCCTTGTACTTGAGACCAACCATGATCGGTACCACTGCCGGTTTGGGTGTCGGAACACCAAACAAGGCTCTCTTGTACGTGATCTGTTCTCCTGTCGGTCCATACTACAAGACCGGTTTCAAGGCTGTCAGATTAGAGGCCACCGATTACGCAACCAGAGCTTGGCCAGGTGGTGTTGGTGACAAGAAGTTGGGTGCCAACTACGCCCCATGTATCAAGCCTCAATTGGAGGCTGCTTCCAGAGGTTACCAACAAAACTTATGGTTGTTTGGCCCAGAGAAGAACGTCACTGAGGTTGGTACCATGAATTTCTTTGTTGTCTTGAAGGATGAGGTCACCGGTAAGAAGGAGCTAGTTACTGCTCCATTGGACGGCACCATCTTGGAGGGTGTCACCAGAGACTCTATCTTGACTTTGGCTAGAGAAAGATTGAACAAGGACGAGTGGACCATCAGCGAGAGATACTGTACCATCACCGAGATTGCTGAGAAGGCCGAGAAGGGCTTGTTAGTTGAGGCTTTCGGTTCTGGTACTGCTGCTGTTGTCTCTCCAATCAAGGAGATTGGTTTCCAAGGTAAGGACATCAATGTCCCATTGTTACCAGGTGAACAATTCGGTGAACTCACCAAGCAAATTAACGACTGGATTGCTGAACTTCAGTACGGTATTGTGGAACGTGACTGGTCTAGAGTTGTCAACTGAGCGCTTGCCTGGGTCAATCTCCCAGTTGTAGCTTCACAACTCCAGTCATCAATCATGCTTTTATTTCATTTTTCATATTATCCTGTTCGATTATTCATTTACTTCTCTTATTTTTAGACAAAATATATCAAAAGTGCATCTTCTAATGAACTGTAAAGCAGTAAGGTTATTGATGCGTGGGTCTCGGACCACATCTGAGCCGTATTTAACTCGGGCCATTTATTGTCTAGCAATAATCCCCGTTTTCGGGTATAGAAAAGCTATTGTAAATTTTTTCCCATTTTGTGGAAGGCCAGTTCTCAACTGGTTTCAATTAGCTGGATTACTTCTTTCACTTGTCGGAGGTAGTAATGCGTTGGACAGATCGGCTGGTCCTGTCGTTGAGTCATATTCACCTAAAGATGCCAACAGCGCTACCTGTGTACAAGAAGGAATTACAAGCGTTTTTCAACTCTGGCTTAAGCTTTAAACTCATCTACACGAGTCATCCCAACAAGTTGGTTTTGCCACTTACAAGGCAGGTTATTATTCTCGACTCATCTTTCAACCCCCCACATAGAGGACACGAATCCTTGATATCAGAATGTCTGAAATATGACTTTAAAAATAGAGATCCAAACCGTGCAAGTACGGCCACTGTGAGTGACAAATCTGTGATGCTCCTATTATCTGTCAAAAACGCTGATAAGAAAACCGTACAGGAAGCTAGTTTTGACCACAGACTCAATATGATGCACCATTTGGCAAACCATATAACTGAAGAGTACGGTGTTAACTGTGGTATTGGCTTGACTGACAAATCTCTGTTTGTCGACAAATCGCTGGTTCTACATGAAGGTTTGGCGCTCAGCGAGAGCCACGCTAGGCTTACGTTTCTGTTGGGTTTTGATACTTTGGTCAGATTGTTGTCCCCAGACTACTATAAAGAGACTTCGCTCAAGGACTCTTTATCGGGTTTTTTTCAAGACTCGGATTGCTTTGTGCTCAAGAGGCTCGACAAGAACCGGTCGCTGGACTCGCAGGACGATTACTACACCAATTTGAAGTTGGGCAAGTTGCAAGGTGTGCCAAAGTCATGGGCCCAAAAAATCTTCATTGCAAATGGCAGACCCGAATCTCTAGACATCAGCTCCTCAAGCATCAGAGCACTGATCAAGACAGATGACGAAGCGTCCTGGAAACGTAACACTTTGAAGCCAATAGTGGATTACATCCAACAGGAAAACCTCTACAGGGGTGAATAAACCACCAGATGCCCCGTTGTCATTGCTGACCTCAGCTCTATCGATTCAAGTAGTCCGCCGATTATGTCATCCATACATTGCTGACATAAGCCAACACTTGCTGCTCAGGCCATGTCGCCTCTACCCTTTTTACCTGTATAGCTTTAATAAAATAAACTCCGCGTCGATCGACGCGGCGCGGCTAGCCGGCCGTTACCCGGCCATGGCACCGCATTGCGCTGCTCCATCTGCCAGGATATGTGAACGGGCAAGTGCCGCGAAAATGACACGGTGGCTGCTTTTTCTGGCCTCGTTGCGTCTTCTGGGCCTGGGCCGTACCGCCCAGACTTTGCCACCTTGCGACTTTTTCTTCTCGATTTTTCGCAAAAAAATGTGTCGCAAACTGGTCTGTGACCGGGTCGTTGGCAATTCCCAGCTGTCCGCACTACTTTTTGCCACCTTGGTTTTTCCCACTCTTTACCAAGACTAAGCCTACTGCCGGTCTCCCCCACCAGGAAACCGTGTATTCTCACACTATCACCAAGCTCGTGTCTCTACTGCATATATATATATATCAGTTTAGATCTCTGCACTGCATACATTAGCCAGTAGCTTGTTGCAAGTTTACGAACCTCTTGATACCAACTGGACTACTTCGCTGTTTTGTTCAGTGCCAATACGAATCTCGCATTCTGATTGGTCAGTCAAATTTTTCCCCTCCCCTTTCCAGCCTGAAACGAAAATTCTTAGAATTTCGCTCTCGCCACCGCATTACCCAAGAAATTACATAATCCGGTTTTTTTGCTGCTGCCAGGTTTGCGACACGTGCCACTCACAGAGCCCATCTACACTGCCGCGCCAAAAATTGAATATTGATTTGTTGATTACATAATCAATGGCATTGTCTCTGAAACGTAATGCCGTCAAGGCTGACTTGGATAAGCATGGTGCTACAAATGCTACCTTGAAAAGAAGTTGCCTTCTAGGTTCATCGGTGAATAGCACTCTGTTTATTCGGGACTCTGCGAGACTCACGAACTGTTACTCGTCTTCGGAGGATGAGTCGTCTGACTCTGCTGAAACCTCAGCCAGAAGAGAGAACAGATTGAGAAGCCAGAGAAGAAATCAGCGAAACATCAAGAAGACTCTGGTCACCGCTCCTATGGACTCTAAGTTGTCTAAGGCTGTGTCTCAGTACAGTGACGACGACGAAGAGATTGGTAAGACCACTGAAGATGATGCTGCTGCTGCTGTCGCTGCTTCTCCAAAGGCTAATGTTGTAAGTAGAAGACAGTCTGTTGCCACTGTGAACAGTGCTCAGTCACCTAGTTTTGAATTGGCTTCTTCAAAGACCGGTCGTAACTACCTTCCAGAATCCGATTTTACTTCTAGATGTCGTTGTTTTGACTACTTGATCGGTGCTATTGACGAAGCTTGGGCTAGATACTGTGATGCAACTTCATATGATGAAGATGAAGTGTACGGCTATGATTCCAGTAATGGAATTCCTGAAACTCCTGCATCTGTTTTGACATCTGACGATGAAGATGGCTATAAGTCAGAGATATCTGTGGCTACTAGCATGACAGATTATGACAGTGATTTCCAGCATGGCCAAATCCACTCTCATTCTCATTTGCAAAAACCAAGCATTTTCAACAACACCAACTCCAACAACAACGGCAAAACTTCTTCAGTTTCTCGCCGTGTCTCTGAGGTGCCGGCCAATGTTAGATTGCAACAGCTAAAGGATAGACTGATCAAGGCGAAATACTATCTCCAGGATTATGTTGATTCCGAAGACATTGAAGATGCCTTATTGTTTTGGAAGAAATGGGACCTAATCAAGTACTCCACAGTTGAATTGGTTGAAGACGATGATGATGAAATCATTGAAAACACAATTGAAGAATTGGAACAAGGACGTTTGGCTTCGTCTATTGGAATTTAAGCGCACTTGGTTTCTTTTCTCACATATTTTCACTTCAACACAACACTACAGCTATCCAAACTATATTTTTACTTATATCAAATTTTGTACACTACGGGTTTTGACGATTATATCATATTTTTATCACACGGGAGTTTTATTTTCTTTTTGATTTGCAGTAGCTAAGGTGCTACACTTTTATCATTGCGAAAAGAAATCAGCTTGATTTTTTTATAAATTTGAGCTTGTCTTTTTGCATTATTGTTTAGTTCTTTTATTCTTCCCTGTTTAGTAGGGTTTCATAACTTTGAAAGTCTAAGAAGAAAGATAGGAGCTGGAATATTATGGAATAGTTGTTGACTGACTATTTTACATGCTATTTGAGTGCAAGCTTTCATTATCTAGACCTAGAGTGTCAAATCCTTCTCATTTATTCTCTTTTCTGACGACATTCATATATATAGTGGAAAAAGTGAAAAAAGAAATGTATACTAGAATTTTATTGTTCAAGTTTGAAGTTCATGGTCCGATTGGAGACACTCAAATAAACTCAAAGTAAAATGAAACAAGAAGGGTTGGAAGAAAAGAGGGAAGATTGAAGAACTAATAATTATCAGATTTGCTTTTACAAAATACTTTGTTTTACTTATCTTCTATATCATATAGCATGAATAATAAATTGCTCGACTATTAAGAAGTGAAAAAAAGGCCGCTGTTTGTGTAAAAGCAAGTAGAATGAATGAAGTCAATCCAAAAACATAGATAGCAACAACAAGCAGAGTACAGTTGATTAAACCGGTGATTTTGGTCTGAGCTGTTCAATCTCATCAGTTAGAGGGATCTTTTGACCTATCTTTGAAATATCATGTTTATAGCTAACTGGATCAAAATTATTCAAGATTACATCTGGACTTAAAATTACCCATCCTGGTCTTAGTTTGACGGGGTGATCCATTCCTGTTTTTGATGGAATTATATGTAATCTTCTTGTGGATGATGAAAAGTTCTCAGCCACTTGATAGATCTGATCCGGGACAGCGGAATTTGTGGTTGTTTCATTCTCTAATGATAGGTCTGTGTTGATATTACAATGGATAATTTCTTTGTCTGTCGATCTTCTCACAGTACCTGTTATGCACATCCAACAGTGCCATTGAAGCTGCTCCAATAATTGCTTTTCAGGTATGGGAGAATCAGTGGGATAATATGGTGAGTTTTTATCAATTGGAACAAACACCAATTCTTCAGATCTTCGGAATCGTTTTGTCCACAAATTTGAATTGGACAGGAGCTTGGATAATTCTGATACCTTTTGGCTTGATGCCCAAATAAACAAAAATCCCGGTTTAGAACAAAGCCGATCTAGCGGTAACTGTGCTAGCAAAGAATAAACCATTTGGTTTTCGGACAAAGCTCCAATCATGATGACATCAAACTGAAGATTATCTTCGTAAACCCATCTGTTTAGGGTGGCAACTATATTCTTAGATAGGACTCTTGCACCATAAGGCTTAGTTGCATACTTCTTAATCTGCTGCTCCTTTAAACTAAAAAGTTTCTGTAATTTAGGGTAGCCTTCAACAGATTGGATTGGATTCCTGATGTATTTAACAGGAATAACACCTCTATGGATATAGTTATTGGAGTACTCATTTTTGTAGCAGCCTTGAATGCCCCCATAGTTACTTGTTGTATTTGGGCTGATAGTGGCCAATACCCTTGTTTTCTGATCACTAGCTGCGCTATATTTTGTTGTACCTTTATCCAACTGTTTCACAAGCGGCATTATGGCAGTGTCCAGCGTGGCAGAGGTATTTCTGGTTGCAATTCCAGGACCCACTATTCTGTAGCCGGCGCGTGGTCTTTGCAGGTTAACTGCAGCCATGCCAAACGATGAACTGGGTACAGAAACTCCAGAAGACGTCCATGGTGTACTCTTGCCACTAGTGGGGGAACGGTTGTAATGCTTTTCACTCATCAGGTTATTTAGTAGTTTGCAGTCGTAAAGGGCTCTTTTTTGCTTTGGGCAACTTTATTCTATATTCTGGCCCAGCAATATGCTCAACAACTTAGTATCCCTGTTTTATGCAAACCTAGCTACCCAACACTTACATCTGAGCATATTAATACACTTGTCCGTGTGTTTCAGGTGTCGTAGGCTTAAAGTCAGGGTTGCCCTTCCAGCTGTTTCAGAATATGGTCCCAAGGCTGTGCACGACATCAAGCTCACCGCCATTTCCTTTTGTTTTAATGACGGGCCGGTGGGTTTGGGCCTTTGTTTCAGCTCTGTTTTAAATCGACAGGATGCTAGATATATGGATTGTTTACGGTATTATGCAGCATAGCGGTGTCACTGGGGGTACAACAAAGTTGACGGCACATGGTAGCAACAGGTCGTTTTAAGATGGATCTTTTTTTTCGGAAGCATGAAGTGGAAGCATCATTTCAGTTCCTTCTCAACAGTACCAATAAGATGATTGTACTGTTTTTTGACAATGTAAGGCATTATTCGGTTAAGCGGTTTTTGTTATTTTGAGCATACTAACGGCGGACGGCTATTTACCAGCATGATAAATACAAAGCACCACTATTGTCGTTATTTCAAGACTTGAACCGAAACTACACGGGAGAATCATTGTTGAAGACTCTGGCTTTATGCACCTCGGGGATCCTTGAGTCATTGCCAATTATTCTTGACTCATCCAGAGGTGACGATGTCTTTAATAAAGAATGCTGCCAATTGTTAAAGTCTAGCGTGAAGAACTACGTGAGGTTCAAAGATACGCTGCAATCACAAACAAGCATCATAGTCAGGAGTATCGAAAGTTATGTTTACACATTCTCTTGTATGAGAGAGTCCAAAAGAAACATAAATTTACAGGATCTTATCTTGGAAGTATTAGAGTGCTACTTGCATTGTCCCGTTCTCATTGAGGTGTGGTTTGAAAGCCAAACAGATGACAACGATGACAGCACAGCTTCCCTCGGCACGCTTCCCACCTTGAATTATGTCCACGATTTTTGCCTATTTTTTGGCCCATTAAATAATACTGATATCTTGATGGTTAAATATAGAAATACGTTTTTGGAAAAGGAAATTAAAATATACTCCGTTTCTGAGCCAGCTGTTAAATTTGTCAAGGCAAGTCATTTCTACAGAGAACTATTGTCTTATCCACGGTCCCTCATACAGATGTCGATTCTTACAAGAGGGTTAAAAAAACAGCAAGGTAATGATATTGTGGTCAAAGAAAGTTTTGTTGATACTGTGGAATATCAAAATGTTAGAACATGCCTGAAATTATTTCTAGAGCTTTGTCAAAAGTTGGATAACACAGAAATGCTGCATCATGGCATGAACATATTCTTCGAATACTTGAATGATATACTATTTCAATTCGGCCTAGAAGGAGGTCACCATTTGGCACCTCTGTTTTTTGAAAGCTTTAAAATTATGGTTGATAACACGGATTTCCAATTTCATAATCCAATTATAACAAGAATTTTTAGTGACGTTAACTTCAACAAATTTATGTGGAGTAATCTTTTGTGCTTGCAAGAAGTAAAATCGTCCCACAGTTTTGACAAATCATCAACCAGAATATCCCATTATGAGGTTATTACTTTTTTGGAGTATATATACTCCACGAATTCAGCTGCAATTACAGAAATTGTGTACAATGAGTCTGGAGATAACAGACATCAAAGTGACAAAAATTGCACTGCAAACTGGGTATTGCCATATATTTACAAGGAGTATCAAAATGGAATCATCACCAAAGACCAGGTGTCATCGGGGATCCGCGATGCTTTGGCATTAATACAGGTTAAACAAAATGACATGGTGTTAAACACAAAGCATATTTTCTTTCAATTATTGATTTGTCGTATCAACACGTTCTACCTATTTGGTGTTAAGGAGAACGAAAAGTTTTTAAACTTACTTGCTCACTTACTTGCGATTACAAAATGTTCCATGTTTGCTTCTGAAAAGTCACAGCTGGCTTCCTGTCTTCAAATGCTATACTCGAATTCACGACAAATCAGTGGGTCCACCAATTTTAAACTCACTTTTGAGTCTATCATTTTTCTGGGCGAGCCTGGTTATTCATTGGACCAAGCGGAAGGAATGAGCGCATGGATTGAAGAGATAAACCAGAGTGTCTCAGTCCAGACACGCATTTTAGAGTCACATGATGATAATTCCAGACTACTGAAATTCTTCATAATGGATGTTTATTGTCACCTCAAAGCTAACTGGCTGTTAAATCTGCTCTAAAATATAATCTTTTCTTTTGGCTAGTCATCTGATGGCCTACGGCCAAATAGCACAATATGCTCAATTTATGTAACCTGTGTCAGACATCATTTTTCTCCTAGTAATATTCCTTAATAAAGTGGCATCTCCAACGTGTACTGGAGCGTTGTTCCTGGAACTCTCTTTGTGCTCTGGCCAAAAAGAAAGGTAGCCGGTTGGTCATTTTAGCGATTGCACCTTTTCTTTTCTCTATTGTTCCTATTAAAGCCAACAGAAGACACTGAAACGGCAGTTGGGATGACCAGCTTGCGATCAAATGTGCCTAATAAGGCAGGTGGGATTGTGTATGATTGTCTTCAGGGGCAGTATATAATAGGAAATGCGTCATTAGAGTCAAAGATGTAGAAAGCGTGGCAGTTCGGCTTTTTGTTTCAGCTGCCAAAAAGTGATTGTGGTAGCAGCCCGAACTGATAAGAGATGAATGAATGGATGGATGGATGGACGGATAAATAGAGAGATGGATAAATGGGTAAGAAGATAAATGACTGCATAATGGAAGCTAGGTGCATGAGCTGATAGGTCGAGCCCTAATTTCAGGTTTAGATACTGTGAAAGGCAGATTAAATCAGCTATTGTTTTTGCGTGTTTCCTGCGGGATGAAACAGGCAACTGTATACTATTGTTTTGGTTCACTTTACACACATATGATGCTATTGAAATTTCCAATTGGAATAAGCAATTACCTAGTCATATTCAGAAACTAACAACTATCTTTGTTTCCTTTTATCTACCTAGAGGTATTTGCTTATACAATGTTCGGCTACTTTGGTGACGCAAGTGATACAAAGTTGAACTATAACAAAATAGGAGTCTTCATTGCTTTTTATGCTATTGAGGTCCACCTTAGAAGTCCTACTAAAAGAACTGTATTAACTGACATCATGGTCAAGATAACAATATGATTGGCAACACAATCTGTCACTGCTTAGCATAAAACCGCTATATAAATACTCCGTACCGGGCACAGTTTTAAAAGTGTATATGCTGCTTTGGCTATGCTACAAATCGCTGTTCATCAAGTGAAGCAATAAAACGTTGTGTGTAAATTACTCCACTCGACTCTTTAGTGAGATAAGTTACATTTCACTCTCTGATACAACCTTGTTAACTTGATAAAATAAATGAATCTGCTTAACCTTTTGACAGCTATTCTGCTAGCAGGATGTTCAACAGCATCTCCAATAATCAAAGGTGATATCGTCAATTGGATTGGGCAACTCTTAGCAAGTGATGGTGCATTTTTAGATTCAACTGTTGGATTGGATTCTTTGACTTCTTCAACTGCTTCTGCCACAAGCCACCCATATTCATTTTCTTATTCGGCAAGAACTCACCCAGGGTTGGAATTCAATCTGAGCTCAACTGACAACTTACGCATGTCTACTGCTGTTCAGCCTACATCCCCTCTACAAGACGGTGGGTCGGCTACTTACGGAGAAAACACTGACTCCTTACTCACAAGTACTTTCAAGGTGTTGGAAAGTTCTCCAACTGCTTTATCATCATCCTCAACCACATTCACTCAAACCACAGCAACAACCTCCGACTCCTTCAGCACTGCAGCTCCAGATGTCTACAGTGGTAGAGGCACGTATTACAGTGTTGGAAATGACAACTGTGGAACCTCATCTACTGAAAGTGACTATGTCGTGGCAATTGCCGAGTCATTATACAGTTCTGATTTGGGAACAGACGATGTGTCTGAATATTGCGGTAAGTCAATCACTGCACATTACAATGGTAAATCCGTTACAGTTAAAGTTGTCGATTCCTGTGAATCTTGCAGTAAAGATGATTTGGATTTTTCAAGTAGTGCCTTTGAACAATTAGCCGATTTAAATATCGGTGAAATAGATATCACTTGGTTCTGGGATTAATCCTAATCAGTATTTACATTGTATTACTTTATTCCCTAGATATCACAAATATACCCACATACATAAAATATTGTGTTTTATAAACCATATATTAATATTTAAACTTCTATAGAAGGTTTCAGATTCCTGGAAAGAACCGGTCTTTATATATATATATAAACCAATGATGATAATTATTTTGTTCCAATCTATTTGCTTTTGATGAAACTTATCAAACAGTTGATGAGCAAAAACATAGAGCAGATATAGGGATGTATAGACATAAAGAAAATAAAACTAGGACTTCAAGTTGAATGAACGACAGAAATATGATTTTTTTTATTTGAACCATGGCTTACCTCTGGAAGCTGGAGTTTGTAAACCTTCTTGCAAAGGAACGTACTCGACTCTGTGGTAAGCATTAATGTTCTTTCTCAAGACAATTTGGTAACATGTAGCAGAACCTTGTCTGGAGATGATAGTAGATGATGATAAAAAGAACTCCCAAATTCTGAACCACTTGACACCGTACTTGGAAATGATTTGCTCCTTATTGGATAACCAGTTTAAGTACCAGTTGTATAGAGTGGCGGAGTAGTGAACACCGATGTTATCAATAGAAACAGTTTCAAAACCAGTTGCTTCCAATGCAGAGACAACAAAATCCAATGGGGTGGATGCATCGGCACCTGGGAAAATGTACTTGTTCATAAACAAACCCCAGATCAAGTCCTCGTATTGCCATGACTTTCTCAAACCTGCATATTGCAAGAAAAAGATACCATCATCTTCCAACATGTCATAAACTTGGTGTAAGAAAGAACGGAACTTTCTGACACCAACGTGTTCTGCCATCTCCAAACAGGTAATCTTGTTATACTTAAGGACAGTACCATCTGCAGCAGGTTCTGGTAATGGAGCATCTCTATAGTCACAACAGATGATTCTGGATTGTTCAGAAGTGACACCGTGTTTAGCAATTTGTTCGTTACCCCATTTGGTTTGATTTCTACCTAGAGTAATACCAGTAACTTTAGCACCGTATTGAGATGAAGCAAAGGCGGATAAAGTACCCCAACCACAACCCAAGTCCAACATTCTTTCACCCTCCTTCAAGCCGATTTTTTCACAAACAATCTTCAGTTTGTTGTCTTGCAACTCTTCCAAAGTTTCAGTCTTTTCAATGTCACTAATGACACCTGAGGTGTAGATCATTCTTGGGCCCAAGAACCATGCGTAGAAATCGTCACCTCTGTCGTAGTGGTCTCTGACTTGTTCCTCGTCCTGAGACTTGGTGTGCATGATAACCTCTGGAATGAAACCTAGTAAGAAGAATTTAAACAAACCCATTGTGAAGCTGAATTGAGCCCAATCGTGTCTGTACTCCAAAACGTCCAAGGCATCACCTTTGAAGGAGACCTTGTTTTCAAAGTACAATTCATAGAAAGTTTCCATTGGGATTTTGTTGTTGCCAGAATACTTTTTAGCTAGTTCTTCATCGTGGAAGTCCAAGTAAAACTCGACACCTTTGTTTGGCAATTTGACCTTTTCGTTCAGTCTTGGGGAGTAAGTCGATAGGACTGTCCACCAAGCCATTAAGATTGGGAGTGCCGAGACGATGAAGAAGAACCAGAAAGCGTAGACACCCAATCCTAGCTTCTTGGTCATGTAGTATGGTACACCAAGCATGATGGCTCCCAGAGCCCAGTTGTTGAAGTGCTTGGACCCTGGACCATCAGCTGGCAATGGAGCGTTCTTGATAGCAGGGGACTATAAGCGCACACCGACATACACGGCGAGAATGCACAGATATATGTATGTTAGTATTATGATTCAACCTGTATGTTCTCCATATGTCCATTGCACGTTCGCAAATGCTCACAAAGTGTCTCCACCTTGGAGCGCTTGCCGCCATTCTGACATGCAACGCCAGCTTGGACTGTTCAAAACATGGCACCTAGCAACTGTTCACTTACGTTTGTGGTTCTGTAACCACAATTAAAGTCTTTTAGCGCTTCCATGGCCACTACTAAGTACTGATATTTCTAATTCAGATCCTGTCTATCCGCCTGTCCTTCTAATACACCACACGGCGCCTCTTCTACGTAACTGTCCAGGTGTCCCTTTTCTGTATCGTGATAAACTGGACTGTTTCGAGTCCATCAGCCCAGAGAGACGCGAGTAAAAAACCAGGCGCTGCGAGGGAGGGGCTGGTGATGTGGCGTTGCAGGGCTCAGAGTGGCGCAGCCTTTTGTTTTTTTTTTTGCCGGGCGGAACAAAGATGTGGCTGAGTCTGGCGGGTTACTTGCGATGTGGCTTTAGATTGTGGCTCGTGGTTTGTATGGCGAAGCCCGTCATGTGGCTAAGGGACGTGGCCAGGTGCTATGGCTGGTGCTGTCTAGGGCTAGTTTGTGGCGCAGTCTCAGCCTGCCAGAAACACGAGGGCAAAAGGCACAGATACAAAGCGTCCTGCACTCCAAACAGTGACCGGCCCAGAGTCTCTCCGCACACGGCTCAGTAGACACCTGACACCGTACAGCAGCATGGAGGCTCTCTCGAATACTACATCTATTGTGATACAGTCGCTCAAAGACTCAAGCGCTTCGGCAATTGTGATTCAACTGGCCAACGGAGTGTCGCTGAAATCCATGGACCTAGTTGAATCAGTCTGGAAACACATATCTTTGCTCACGTTTGACAAGATCTCTGATGAAGTGGCGTACTTGCTTCTGGATAACAGCTTCTTGAACCACTACCTGGAGCCGGCGTACGTCTCTGCATTCTTCACTGTGGCCATTGCCGTTTCCTTGGTGGTCCTAGGCGCATACGCAACCATTGAAAAACCTTCAAATGCCTTAGAACCTAGCTCCGACCACCCGCTGTTTGACCAGTCCGACAAAGATCGCACATATGCGTCGGAAAACGCTATAGACGAGAGATCGGCTATACTCATGCCCGTTCTAACCTCAGGATCTCTAATAACATTGTACATATGCTCCAGAAATCTCGACGCTCAGAAAATAAGCTATTTCTTAAATAAATATGTCACAGTCATGTCACTGAAAGCCAACTCATTCACATTTGGATTCTTGCTCAAATTGTCGCTCAGAAAGTTGGGACATGTGTTCAGCGTGGATTCCGTCAAGCTAAACCCAAGGTACGCATTGACTTTCTCAAAAGATTCTTTGATCCACCCAGCAGGTGTCGAAGAACACATCGGTCTACCAGAGTTTACAGAAAAGGAAAAAATAATAAAAGAAGAAAAAATGTTAGAAACAAGATCGGACATTCCTAAGAAAGACCAATTGTTCAACTATTATTTCACCAATGCTGATTTGTTTAGTCTCTTTTTGAGTATGTTTACCACATACATATATGAACGTAATGATGGTGCCAACAATTGGCTGTTGAGTAACACCGTTGGTGCATGTTTTACTGTGTTTGGTATTGCCACAGGAAGATTCCCAAGCTTTAAACCTGCAATTCTTGTTCTATGCTTATTTTTTGTCTATGATGTTTATTTTGTGTTTGGCACCGAGATCATGCTCACAGTGGCTACTAGCATTAATATCCCAGCAAAGATTCAAATTCCAAGTTCAGCCTCAAGAATTGAAGAACAAGTCACTCTCGGGTTACTGGGGTTGGGTGATATGGTTTTACCAGGGCTCGTCATTGCTCTATGTTTAAGATATGATCTTTATAGATTCCACAAGAACAATCAAAATACTGAGTTTCACCACTTGCAAAGCTATCCTAAGCCTTTTTTTATTGCCTCTACTGTTGGTTACTTATTTGGCTTAGTCGTCACAATCATCGTCATGCACAGATTTGAACAGGGTCAGCCAGCTTTGTTGTACATCTCTCCAAGTTTGATCATTTCTATCCTTTTAGCTACGATCAACAGAGGTGGATTATCTGAGTTGTTTGCCTACCATGAGGATTCTGAAAAATCTGGAGACAAAATTGGTGATACAGATAAGACTTCCAAGTCATTTGTTATTTCTAAAGAGACCTTATTTTTAGCATCAGACATAGCTGCTGATGATGCTGATGACATTGACGATCTTGATTTTGAACCAGAAGACGAAAATAACGAAAGTTTTGATGATGACTTTGAGCTCGAACTTGACGAGTTAGAGAAAGAGCTCGAGAATGAATTTTACAATGAGTGAACTGGTGATAGTGTGTGTGCTCCTTTAGCACTCTTGCCGCTTATGAAAAATGGCTTTCAATAGCCTGTGTTTATTCGATTTGTTTCCGAGTACCGTGTTTTGTTTTTACTTGATGGTTTCATGTATCGGAGGCAATTGCAAGTGTGGTGATTGTACCCAGATTCTAAACTCCTTTATTTGAAATCCAATCAAATTAGTTGATTATTTTTTGAGGTTTTTTTTACACTTTTTTGTATTCTGTAAATAGTAAGTAACTGGAAATTTTCCACATAAGAGTACAGACCGATAAGTTGTAAATCAATCAACTTAGGCACGGCGGAAGCATTTCGAGGTTTTTGCATCTAATCTAATTGATCAAACGGCAGAAAGAGACTGGCATGGACAAAGGAAATAAATTACAATAGCAAATACCGTGAAATCGGTGGCTATATCGGAGTGCATAGCCAGCAATAGAGGTTGGGACAATTTATTCTTGAGCGTAAAAGTAAAACGTTGGATAAAGCTTTGATAGCCCAGAAACAGTGTATAATAAAGAAAATAGTCAGATATACAGCTACTATACGTCATTTGATTATACTGATTGTCAATCGTCAATTGTCAATTGAAACTGTGTAATCTTGAACTACCATGGTTTATTTATCTATGTAGTCAATCAGTATAATAAGGGGTTCTGCACTGCTGAGCTTGAACAGAGATCAACTCTCGACAAATAAAAAGGCGTGCTACGCAACAATACAGCACTATGTTCTACGGGGTGGTGTTCGTGTACCTACCTATTTAGCCTTGGTCGGCAGGAAGCGGAACTATAATACGTGCAGTGCAAGAGAGCACCAGGTGTGGATACTAAACGTGGAGAAAATTTATGGTGTACTATTCCCGAATAATTGAGGCACAATCAGACCTGTAGGGCCCTACAACACACTGTTTGTTCTATTGCAGCTGTTTTCTGGATCTGAATATTTCAAACACGCTGCAACTCTGTATCCGAAGCACGGAGTACCACATTTCCAGGTATTTCAGGCCGTTACAATAGAAAAACAACACACTTGCTAGCCTTTTCACGTCCAGTGATTTTAACCCTCACTATCGGGACATGGCGAGAACTCACACCGAGACTGGAGTTAAAGAGTGCGGAGAGAAGACACTGGCCTTCAAATAGCCGTTACATGGACCTTTCCAACACACGAAGCGAGCAGTGCTGTTTACGGTGGTGGTCAATGCTGTGTCTGGAGTCTAATTGAGCACAGGCCCAGCACCTGACCTTCAAACTGTACGCCGATATCCACCTTTGTCGACTTTCGACCATCTTGTCCAGCTCGATGGAGAATTCGGCGACAGCTGAAAATTTTGTCTTACAGTGCGAGTATCGGAGTTGAAGCTGTTGTTTGGTGACAGGCATTTCAGCCTTTTGTTTTGTTCCCAAGGTGAACAATACCAGACAACAAAAGCAGGAGCAGGAAGAACAAGAGCAGCGTTGCAGTGCAATAGGACCCGATTGCAGCGAGCGGTTGGCTGGTGCTCTGCGTGGCAGTTCAAGGAGTTTGGCTAACGCCTTTACTCGGCTAAACGCCATGCCACGCTATTGTCAGCAGCAGTGCAATACCTGCGCTTGCTGAAGTACAGTTGCGCACTGCCTATCACCGGCAGTGCTGCTACATGTAGCTCCTACACTTGTTGTTTCTTACACTGTTCCAAATGTCTCTCTCTTCCTTTTTGAGGGTGCCCTGCCGTTGGCGTTGCAGTTACAGCCACCTTATGGGGTGCGCCAGTATGTCCCGCCACGGGGCGCAAGAGGGTCGGCGCCCCGCTTTTTTGCCCCTCTCTTGCACCCCATCTGTCACAGGGTGTGATTTCGGGTTCGGTCAACTGGGCTGGGGTAAAGAGAGATACAAAAGGGCCAATGGTTGTACAGTGCCTCCAGTAGAAGTAGCAAGCAAAAACTTCAGAGCCAAGGCTGTATCTGTGAATTTGTATTAGCGCAGTAACTTTGAATTGGCACGACAGATCCACCCACGAGCGCTGGGAAACTTTCTCCGTGCAATTAAGTTCTTGGCCCTCGGTGTATGTTCTTCTCGCAGCCATGCAGCAGTGTTGAAAATCCTCGACAACGCTCGCAATTTATCGCTCTCCGTGAGTTTTCCAAGTTGCTAAATTGCCCAAACCACAGGCACAATAGACTGCAAATTCTGTAGGGACAATTTTCCGGATTTTAGGTGTCGAGCTTGCTATGCTGTTGTACTCACACAGGACGTTCAGCTCGCACACCTCGAGGAAGCTGTTCAGCTTGCTGGCTTTGCAATTGTTTGGCTCGCACTGCCGGCTTGTGCTGTGCAGCTGGCCGCCGCTGCAATTGCTATGTTGGTTCCTGCAACACAACTCGGTACTCGTCGCTCTTTTGGCTATATCTTACGCAAGTCCAGTGCTAATGCTGTAGTACTAACTCCCAGCAGAGCCCTCTGGCTGTACTTCGATCTGCCCGTAAACCCTGTCTGGCAGTGCCATCTCGGCCTCTCCGCTCTCAAGTCTGCAGGGGCGGTCACACGCACCCCACTCAGCAGGGGGTGCGTGTGCGGGTGCATGCGGGGCGAGCGCAAGCGACGGCGCTCGTTGCTGCACAACACATACACGCCAGCTCGCCGGAGTCCTTCTATTGCCCACGCACTGAACATAGGGCACAGGGAACGGCGCTCGCTCCAGCGCATAGGAGCGCCCACAGCGCACAGAGAAATTGAACACGCGCACCCTGCGCTCACCCTCCTCTCACCCCGCTCACCCTCCGCTAAACACCCCTCTTTGCCACCCTTAATTTCCGGATAAGGCTTTATACTGGCTTTGGTTGGTTGGGAGATTTTGGTGGGTCTTTTCTTTTTGTGCTAAACGATACAATAGGCAACTTGAGCGTGGTAAGAATAGGATTGTTGATAATTGCAATTGGGAAAGTTGGTTGGGCAACGGAGTATAAATATACATCAAAGTCTCCTTTTTGAAAGAGTTAGTTAGACGGGGTGGAATCTCTGTTTCTGCCTGCTTACTTTTGTATTCAAGAAATTCCAACTTCCTAATCACAACATGTTTGCCGCATTAAGAAAGCAATCCGTCAGAAGATTCCCATTATCTAGATTCCAATCCTCCTTTGTCATCCCAGAGACTCAAAAGGGTGTCATTTTCGAGACCAACGGTGGTCCATTGTTGTACAAGGACATTCCAGTTCCAAAGCCAAAGGCAAACGAGATTTTGATTAACGTCAAGTACTCTGGTGTCTGTCACACTGATTTGCACGCTTGGAAGGGTGACTGGCCATTAGCCGTTAAGTTGCCATTAGTCGGTGGTCACGAGGGTGCCGGTATTGTCGTTGCTAAGGGTGATTCTGTTACCAACTTTGAAATTG
The DNA here is from genome assembly GCA_003706635.2 of Ambrosiozyma maleeae (nom. inval.). Classification (NCBI taxonomy): domain Eukaryota; kingdom Fungi; phylum Ascomycota; class Pichiomycetes; order Pichiales; family Pichiaceae; genus Ambrosiozyma; species Ambrosiozyma maleeae (nom. inval.). The sequence continues at coordinate 366,032 of PPLV02000012.1, forward strand.
GTGACTTGGCCGGTATCAAGTGGTTGAACGGTTCTTGTATGTCCTGTGAGTTCTGTGAGAAGGGTGACGAATCCAACTGTTTGGATGCTGACTTGTCCGGTTACACTCACGATGGTTCTTTCCAACAATACGCTACCGCTGATGCTATCCAAGCTGCTAAGATCCCAAAAGGTACTGACTTAGCTGAGGTTTCTCCAATCTTGTGTGCCGGTGTTACCGTCTACAAGGCCTTGAAGACCGCTGAATTGAGAGCTGGTCAATGGGTTGCCATTTCTGGTGCCGCTGGTGGTCTAGGTTCTTTGGCTGTTCAATACGCTAAGGCTATGGGTTACAGAGTCTTGGGTATTGACGGTGGTGAAGGTAAGGAAGAATTGTTCACCAAGCTAGGTGGTGATGTCTTCGTTGACTTCACTAAGTTCCCAAGAGACAAGCCAGAATTGATGGTCAAGGCTATCCAAGAGGCTACTAACGGTTTAGGTCCACACGGTGTCATTAACGTCTCCGTTTCTGAGGCTGCTATCTCTCAATCTTGTGAGTACGTTAGATCTACTGGTAAGGTCGTCTTAGTCGGTTTGCCAGCTGGTGCCGTCTGTAAGTCCCCAGTCTTCCAACACGTTGTGAAGTCCATCCAAATCAAGGGTTCTTACGTCGGTAACAGAGCTGACACCAGAGAAGCTTTGGAGTTCTTCGCCGAAGGTAAGGTCAAGTCTCCAATCAAGATTGTTGGTTTGTCCGAGTTGCCAGAGGTCTACTCCTTGATGGAACAAGGTAAGATCTTGGGTAGATACGTTGTTGACACTTCTTACTAAGCGTGTTCATATTTTTCTTTTATATTATGGATTAACTGAAATAAACTTATGAACCACCTTATTTTGAAAAAGCAAATGCTTTCCAACAACAATCAATTCCTTTGGTTTTGAACCTTTCGATATTATTTTCCTGGAGATTTTTTATCAAATCTCTTTTTTTATCCTTTTATGTAAGTTATGGTATGACACACCGATGAATGGATTTCATTTTATATTGTTCTTTTGAAGAGAAAGCTTGTAGCAGCACTTAAATTAGCAATACGAATAAAACGATTTGAGAAAATAAGTCTCATGATATTTAAACAGCGGACTTAAAGAATAAACCAAGCTGCACCATGAGAATGAGGAAGAGAATTGTTTATCGTAAACTTAGGTGAACTGAAAAGTAATAATAATTTTCTTTTATTGGCTAAAATTTAGCTGTAGTTTAGGTTTGATATCGAGACTAAGAATGAATACGCAGTGAATGCTAATGAATCATGTAACCTTGAATCATTCGCAATAGCTTGTTTGAGATAACACGTTAAAGGAATACCAGCCGCTTAAGCTTTGATTTATTTTGTGCTTTGAATTCAAGTTGTAGTTGACCCAACTCCCCTGTTTGGAGATCCAGTTTTTTAGTAAATTTTGCAAGGGGCCTATCTTTCTAGACAAATTCAAGAGCAAATCAGTAGAAGATAAAAAAACAGTAAAGAATTTCCATAGTGGGATTCTTGATCCGTATAAGCATAATTCAATATGCCATCACATTTGAAACACGGGTTGCTGGAAAGTAATTCTTAATCACTATATTTGGCTTTGTTTGGGCAAATTACTAAGACACCAGAATGAGAGAGTATTAGCTTTGGAAGCAGCAGAGAATTTCGAGTCCGGGAGTGTGGGGCTAGTGCTTTTAGTTGGCTATATAAACGGGCTCATCAGCAATTGTATAGTTGTTATAAAACTGTAGGAAATGTTTGATTATCCTTTAAAGCTAACAACAAAGACTGAATCCACTATAAACCACATCAGCAGATTGACTTCTGATTGGATTAAAGATAACCTGATATTCAAAACCTGCAAGTCTACAAGTAGTTGTCTCAAAGCAAGAAATCATTAATGCAGTAAGTTTGGTTGTTTCAAATGCTACAAGCTTCTTTTTTAAAATCTTACAAGAGCCACAACAAAAAATGGTGTTGCTAGAACTTTGCTTTTGTTTCTTAATGATAGCAGTTTCTCAAGACATTTTGGATTGAACAATGCAAAGCTTCTAGTAAGTGCAAAAAGTAAACCGAACACCAAAATGATTCAATGAAGAGTATTTGCAGGATCCTTGGCTGATATATCTGGCTTGAACAGAGGCAATACCAAGACAAAAGCAAAGATACCCACCTCTCTGTTTTGCAAGCCGGTTGTTAAGTACCGAATCTTTGTAGGTTTCTCGAATAATACGTCTTGTTGGCTGGGAGAGCTAGCTAACAGGAGTTTGAAGAACACTATTCGAAGACATAAGAAAAGCTTTTGAGACAAAGCACCTTCTGCCTCTGTGTTTGTAAATAATAACATCATTGTAATGATATTTCGACAGATTAGTGGTTGGGTCTTTATCTGGATCTGTGTAGACTGACAGAGTTGTTCTTTGAGATTAAACCGCATTTGCTTCTTGTTACAAAACACCTGTCGTAACTACAGCCGTACACCAAATGATATATTGGGGGTGTTGTTTATATCACATTATTATGTGTCACAAGGACAGAGTCGTACTTTGCACACACAAAGTCCTGTGTGGTGTGTCAAAGAGACCCGGCATACAGAGGCCGACATGTCCTTCATGAGTTTAAGGGAAATCCCCGTACCAAAAGCTAATAAACGTGGCCGGTAGCAAGAAGGCGTCGTGGCACGGAAAAATTAGGCGCCAATTGTTCCAGATCACGCCGTTCGAGGACCTCCAGTATATATACGGCAGAACTCCCCGAAATAGATCCTTCAATTCCAGGGTGTTTTTCTTTGCCACTTTTAGGCAAGACCCACAACACAAGTAACGTAGACCGTGCAACAATAGACATGTCCTGGGAACAAGCAACAATCACTTTCGATCCAAGACCAAGAGGAACATACCTGATCACCGATGAAATCCTCGACAAGCTGCCTCAGCTCAAAGACTACAAGATCGGTACCGTCAACCTTTTCCTACCACACTCCTCTGCAGGTATCTCCCTGAACGAGAACGTCGACCCGCTCGTGATGACAGACATGACTTCTGCTTTGACAAGACTGGTGCCAGACGACAAAGAAGGCTCCCTCTATGTCCACGACGAGGACGGCTACGACGACATGTCCAGTCACATCAAGTGCTCTCTTGTCGGCGCCTCCGTCACTATCCCAATTACTGACGGCAAACTCGGCCTCAGCGCCGTCCAGGGTATCTGCTTGATGGAATTCAGAATCGAGCCAAAGGGAAGAAAGATCATCGTCACCATCAATGGCCTGAAAAAGGACTAGTTGTTCCGGGTCTCCTTGTACCGTGTCGGTGGGGCCCCGATTGCGTTTCTAAAATGGTAGTCTTCCCCGACCCCGCTACCCCGGCTGTGGCCGATTATGTCACATCTTACATATTTATACGCTTATGTCACATATTATGTGTCTGCTTATGTACTTGATTACGTATGCTTAAAAAGTTTTCTTTTATTTTCCGTCTATTCTCTGGTGTCCTGGCATTAATCACGAGCTGCTTTGCAGGGTGATGTGCAGTCGTAGAAGAGCTGCTTTTGCAAGTACAGCGTAGAGGTGATAGTCTATTGAATTGCCCGTGGGACAGTCCAAAGAGTTTAAAATTAGGTTGATTAGTCGGTTAGCGTTGACCACCGGTGTTGCAACTAGGGTGAGGATGGCTTCAAGCATGAGCGAGACACCAGTGTCGGTGAATACAGCACAGAACGGGTCATCGGCCGTCCAGTACAATGACGGTGAGGTGGCGGTCAAGAAAGGATCTGGATTGATCAAAATCAGGAAAGGACAAAGCGAAGAGGACTATCTGGAACAACGGTCTGAGTTTTGGAGTAATGGGCCCCTGCTGAACACGGAGAACTGGCTTAGAGACAATATTGCAGAGACGTTGCTGGTGAAAGGGGTCCGCAACCACATGGAGATCGAACAGCCGTCTGGCTCGAAACTTGGGTTTGAGTTCGATAAGATCGATAAGGTGGAAAGAGAGAAGCTGTTTAGAGGCTTGGAGAGTCTCTATTTCAGCAGAGAGTACAAAGAGTGCATTGATGCATGTGAAGAGCTATTGAACACATTGGTGCTGCCGGAAGATGAACAACTTCTGCAGACCAAAAAGTACGGAAACTTGAACAAGACACTGATTTACTTACAGGAGATCCGGGCAAACTCCGAGAAGAAACTAAAAGATGCCATTTGACCCTCTTTGCTAGTCTTTTTCCCAACGGAGGTGGTTAACTTGGCTATATATATTATTTATAAATTAATGTACATTATGATTTTGCAAACTAATCACACAGCAACTCTTAAACGTAGATCCTGAGCTCGATTGAACTGACGTTTCTCTTTCTAAGGACATCTCCATCGTCCTCTTTCTCGGGCCCTTCATCTTCGTCCTTGAACTCATCTAAAACAGCTATTGTCTTTGTGAAAATGTCAACGCTGTGATGCTTTTCGTACTTGAAATGCAAGCCTAGATTAGTCACTTTCGAAATGGTTTTTCCCATGCCTTTGACAGTCACGTAGCTCTCTCTCGGCTTCGGTATTATCCTTCCCTTTTTATTGAATCTGTCGTCGTGAGCTCTGAGCATCTTCTCGATCCTCTTCACTGCAGAGATGAACGGCGTCGACGACTTGACATGAAATGTCGTTTTCGACTCGTTGTATGAGTACGGCTTCGGAGGCGAGTGTTTGATGTGCTTCTTATTCTCAACCCTTGCGAGTTTCCCAAATTTCGCCATGCTGCTCCCTAATGCTGTTCCCTGCTTCTGTATATCTATTCTATAGACAGTCCGCTCTTGCCGTTCGGATGTTCCCTGAATGTTTATCCCCATTAATGGCAACTTCACGATCCATGAAAATGAGCTGCTTAACAATCTTTTTTCATATTTTTGTTCTCGCCAAACTACAAGACACAACTGAAATTACAGTTTGGGGCAGTCTGGAGTCAAACTGGGCTACTGCGCCATGACACCGGGCCGTTTGAGGATCTAGTGACCATATAGGCAGTTATAGAACACGTGCAGCATGAGTAAAGCGCTGGAACTTTACTTTGGAGAGACCAAGGCCACTAACAGCACCACGTATTCCGGTGGGAAATCCAGGAAGCTGGTGACGAGTGAACCGCCAAACTACTCGGAGCAGACATACAGGCAACTAAACGATAATAAATACAAGGACTATGATATAAAGGCAATGACGAGTAAAGGCACCAAGGCGGGCGGACGCAATTACGACTTGGAGAAGTTGAAGAAGAAGAGAAACAACGATCTGGCGTTATCGCCTGCAAAGAATATTCCAATGAACGCAATTATGATGTACATGTCTCCGAACTCTTTGCAGTTGATTCCTATCATGATGACACTGATGCTTTTTGTCAACTCTTTTAAGGAGATTCTGCAAGTGAACCAGAAATTTGACCATCTGGATATGGACAATGAGTACGATAGAATCATCCTAAAGGTGCTTTACATTGTGTGCTGTTGTGGCAATTTGCTTGTTGGTCTGTGGAAATTGAATGGCATGGGGCTAATTCCTAACAGAACCAGTGACTGGTTGTCGTGGGAGCCAACTCTAATATCTCCGGAAAAGTTCAGCATATAGTCTACAGCGGATCTTGTGTGAACCTAGCGGAAAACCCTGTCTCAAACCTCTCTTTCGTAGACAGAACTAACTATATATTTAATTCAATGTTATGGTTTTCTATTATTACGCAAAATAACACATAATCGTAAACGTTCACTCAATCGCAGTTTATGCAGTCGGCTTCTTGTTGAAAGAAAACATTGAGTATTTTGGGCCTGTGGTTCCTGATCTTCTCAATCCGTTGAATATCGACCTGTTCTCGTCCAAATCATGCGAAGAAGTTCTTGAATGAGAAGCAGATGAGATTCCAGATATCACATTCTCACTCTTCATCTTTTGATAGCGTTCAAGTTTATTTATCAATTCAATAGCCTCTTCAGGTTTGATTGTATTGAAGCGCCTCATTCTACTGGTCTCATCCTTATAGTTCTCCAGAGTGCCTTCTTTCAACAACTCAATAATTTGGTTCAATTCAACAAACATAGCTTGGAACATGGAATTGTTTTCAGGTGCACTTGTTGGTGAAGAATCACTCTCTCTGTCCTGATCTTTCAACCCAGTAATCACCTCTTCAACGTAGTCGATATTGGATTTAAAATTCAATACACTCTCGTCTGTTATCAGCTCAGCTGAAAAAACAGAGTTCTTGAAGTAAGTGACCAGTCTATCAAACGACCTGATTAAAAGAAGGGTCTTCATAGAGTATGGAAGATGGGAGAAATTATTTTTAAACATGACATCCAGGTACAATCCCATTTCTTTGACGTCATCAGCTGGCTCGTTGTTAATATCCTTTGATTCCCAGTCAAATTCAACCATATCAAACAATGACTCAACTTTAGCATCCACCATTTCAAACATGCTTTCCTCAGCCTTACGTCTCACAATTCTAAACTCTTCACCGGATAATAACTTGATTGGATATGTAGATAATCTACTTCTGCATATCAAGGGTTCCGAAGAAGAGTTCAGAAATTTTTCAATCTCCATGATAGAGTTGGAAAAAAATTCCAGGTTGATCAAGTTTTTAGACACAACTTCTTTATATGTAGAGTGGATTTTATCGCTCAGGTCCTTCAGTATGACATCGGTTAATACCTGGTCAACAGTAGCTGCCACAACTTTGGTTATCCTGACCAATTTTCTGTTGTAATATTTACTTAAGAACCCATATATATTGTTGATAAAGGCCCTAAGTCTAATACACGTTGCAGGATATATTAGTGAAAATGGCATAGCCATTGGGAAAGACTGTGGTTGTAAATCAGAACTCTTGAACATATAAAAGCACTTCTCTTTCAATTCATAAAATTGTTTGATATCAGAAACTGTAAAAGATTGAGACTCCTCAGATAGTTGATCGTAATTGATCTTGAAATCTAGAGTTAGTTTGGCACAATGCTTCTGGAATAGTGTGAGAAGTGATTCATATAATAAATCATTATTGAAATTCCAGCTTGCCAATATTTGAGCAAATATACCTAGACTCTTGGACAAGTCCTCATGTTCTTTAATGTCGTTGGATTTTGTATCGATGTGCTTATTTAGGACTGGAAGCAACTTGCTCATCATCGAACTGAACAGATCGTTCGTTTGCTTCTGTGATCTGATCTTGTTTTGCGTATTGGTACTGATTACCCTATCTGTGACAACAAAGCCTATGAATGAGTAAATGAAAATCTTCAGTGATGCATTACTAGCAAAAACATCTAAATTACGGTTCTTCAAGGCTTGCACTATAGGGTGAATTAGTCTGTCTCTTCTTCTAACAAGTTCAGTGTTGAATTCTTGTTTCAGTCTGTCCAAGTCATTAACTGATTTAAACACAAGCACACAGTGATAAATAGTTGACATATCAGCTAGTTGCTCATCATCTTCAAATGGATCAAGATTGAATTGTCTATCGTCTCTGGATGCTAGTTCCACAGGTGTGTTGACCTTATATTGTACAAGGTTTGGATTTTCAGACTGTAAGTCAAACCACTGATCATTCATGTTTTCGAATTTTTCAAACATTCTTTCTCCGATATTTGGGAGTTGTTTCTCTATCTGATTCAACCACCTGCGCATCTGATCCAATGTTTCTTCAATGATCATGTTTTTGATTATCGATATGTTGCCGTATATTCTCTTTATGAAATCAAATTTCTCAATGGCATCGTTCAAACGGCGCATCTTGGTTAGCAACTCCAAGTTCACCAGTGCCTTGTAGAACTCCTTATTGGCAAGCAAGTCAAAGATTGTGTTTGTCTTGTCCAAGATGTCCAGGCATGAGTTCAATATGTCTGTGAGTTCGGTGATTTTTTCGTTTGTCTTTTTCACTTTGATCAATTCTTTCTTTCTCTTTATCACTTCCACCGCAGTCTGTGAAAAGCTCACGTTCAGCCCGTTCGCCTTTTCTTTGATCTCCTTGGACGTGTCTGAGATCTTCTGGATCACTGCTAACGACGACGACAACCCGTCAACAGACTCAAACGTCACGTCCTCCAAGGTTTCCTGCTTCTCCTGCGACGATTCGTCTAGCTTCCTGATTAGCTTGTCAAGACTGTTCTGCGAGCTTAGCTCCGCCTTGATGAACGGGATGAACTGGTCCAGATAGTCATCCGAGCTCAAAGACAGCTGGATCAGGGTATTGCTTTCCTTCTGTGCACTCGCCATTCCGCTCTCCTGCCTGCTGTGATTGCCTCCTCCAGATGCGCCCTACGCTCTTCAAATACCCCGCAGATGCCCTCTGCTGCACTCAGATAGTCTCAGATGCCCTTGCTTTCTCAATGTACCTACCAGCACCCGTATTCCAGCCCTTGCTCTGGCGCTCTCCTTGCTGTCCTCTTCAGTTAGCAGCTTCCTGTCTGTGTCCCCTGGGCCTTTTTTTGGTGGCCTTTCGCTGTTGGGGAAAAGCCAGGGACGGGACTTGTAGGCTCACGGGGGAGTTATGAGTGAAGGGGTGATGAGCAGAGTCAGCATAGGTACCAAGGGAGCTACAGGGAGAACATCTAGAGTAGGGTGAGTAGAGCGAAGCTGGGATCCAAATGAACAACCGGGTGCTTATAGTGGGTCCGAGAAAGACCCGCAAGCTCAGCATAGCGAAGGAGATCTTCAAGGTGAGAGATGTGGAGGAGCAGGTGGGCGACGGAGACCACACGGGACTGATCATTGATGACGTGGAGCTGGAGAGCCGGTACTACAAGACGAAGCTTGGGCTCTTCATTGATGAGTTTGGGAGTGCGGACGGGGACGGCGGTGAGAGTGAGCGGGTGCAGAGAGGCTACGAGACGTGGGTGGGTCAGTTTTGCGAGCCTGAGTTCAGGGAGCTCAGAGACTTTATCCAGGGGCTGATAATCACGGTGGATCTCCGAGAGGTCGGGGGCAGGTGTGGGCTGCAGCAGCTGGTGGGCTGTCTAGAGGCGCTGTCGAACTTGCTAGACGAGGAGCACATTGAGAGCAACGCGGACAAGGAAGACGTGTTTCAATGGGACGGGTTCAAGGTGGTTGTCGGGTGCACAAGAGGAGAAACCGGAACGGAAACCGGCACGGTCTCAGAAGATACGTTGACCGATATCGAAGACATGGTGGTCTCGACAGGATTCGAGTTTGTGTACTATGACGACAAGCGGGTGGCCAACGATTACGGCGACTTGTCGGGAAAGGCACGTTTATTACAAATCGTCGAGAGCAATGAATGGAGAAGCCTGGAGTCCAGAAAGAGCAGGCCTGCCGGTAAACTAGATAGACCCAACAGCCAGCCAAGCGACAACGAGCTGGCGACCCCCTTGCTGCGAAGCCACACCGGCGAGCCCGGCGCCTCTGGCACCAATGACCCGGGAGCCGCATTGGACAACCTGGACATGGTGATCGACAAGCTTAGAAAGGCTAAGATACAGGTAGGCGCCATCCAAGACCCTGCAGATAAGGAGAAGTACGTCAACGATGTCGTTAGCAACGTGCTCAGGTTCATGTAGGCCGGTATGCTGATGTAAGTGATGACGTCATAGTGTTTTGTGTACGTAAGTGGTGGTGTAAGCGGATTGAGCGAGCGGCTCGACTTTACCCCTCTTTTGAGCCCTGACTGATAGGACACTAATGATAGACATGTCGTCTTTATGCCACGGTCTGGTGTTTGAGACTGTATAGCAGTGGAACTGAAGTGCACAGGTGCAGCATATAAGATATAAGATGGAGAAATTTGCGTCAATAGGAAGAAGTATAAATAGAGGCCTCATACTGACAGCCCAATATAGAAAGCAGCCACAACTCGTGAGTATCAGGCATGAAATTCTACAGCGATGAGGAACATTGAAACTAACTTGTGTTTGTGGATCTTACAGTACATGCATCTAATGTCGAGTGATGTGAACGTTTCGTTCAGCAAGGATCCAGGTTCATTGGCTGTAGGAACTATCAAAGGAGTCGGCAGGGAAATAAAAGATACTGGCAATTTGGAAGATTTACGGGTGGCGCCTAATAACTTTATTACCAATCCTGAGTTCACATCGATTTTAAACAATCTGATACGATACAAGGTCCATGGAGACATAGTGTACCAGCTGGATGCATTAAACTATGCGTCAGGATACATGGGTGTCGCTGACATGAGATGTGACTTGCAGTATATGAACCAAAGACCCGACTTGGAAGATATCTACGGGTTTGTGCATGTGAATGAGTCTGGTGAGATCGTGAAGGAGTCATACGAGATGAATGAATGTTATAATGTATGTGGATTGAGGGGATTAATCAAACTAACCGAGTCCTTGCATGAAGAGATTTTAAAAATATTATAGAGATATAAAATCGTTAATTAAATCAATTAAATGTTCTTCTCCGTTATCATTAGCGGCATTCTTTCCAGCTTTAGCTTCATTAGATTTGCTTCTTCTATTTTTACCCAAATTTGCCAAGTTTCTATCGATTGTGGCTATCATGCTATCAAAATTGGATTCGAGTCGCCAATTAGTCGTCTTACAAATTAGTAATGAAATGTTGTCAAGCAATCTTGATTTCTCCAAATTGTAGAAAACCTTAAAATGGGGAGCCTGTTCAATCTTTTCAAATGATAATAATTGAACAACTAAACTTAAATAATTTTGAAACTCGGCGTTCATCATGCTTTGAAATTCCTTCTTGATGTAGGCAGCAAACTCTAAACTCTCATCAATCAATTGGTTTTTTATCATAATAGTTAATTTCAAGCAGTTTAGTTTAAAATGAATAACGTTGTTTTTTAATGTCTCAGGTGTATGTAATTTAAGAATTTTAATCACTTCATCCACCTGGTCATTAACCAATGCCATTCTGATTGCATGTATCCGTCCAGATGTTATGAGCAAAAGCTCATCTTTTTCAGTTTCCCTTTTTTCCCCTGCTATTTCCTCTGAGCTTGGAGCAGCTTTTGCGATTTTACTATGTTGGACGTCTTGAAGGTCCTTCTTGAAAGATGAGAAAGTTTTGGAAAATCCTGAGTGAAGTAGATAGTTTTCAATCATTACATTTGCAAATTTCTTTAAATCTTCGTTCTCCTTTATAGTTATATCGTTATTCAACTTAATTGAATCCATTTTAGATTGCTGTACCTTGTTCATCAGTTTCAGTTTATAGCTTTGAACGTAATTATCAATATTAAATTGAAATCTTGTATTGGGGTCTAGTCCAAAGTTAGCCCGCACCACGTTATACTGAGACATGCTCACTGCAGGCACAACGTGCATAATCTTATCTGAGATCTTGAATGCTTCACCTAGATAAACGCCATTCTTAGTTAAGAAAATTGTATTATCTATGAAATTGATACCACAACCAATCACATCACCGCAACCAAATTTGAGACAGTATCTAGAGATCAGTTTGCCATTCTCATAGTTTAATAATTTGCCTTCTTTACCGCAGTAACCCCAAGAAAACTCGTCGTAGCCTCTCAAATCACTAAACAAAGATTCGTTTGATTTGTTAAAGTCCATGAATCCGACAGAGACATCACAATTTGAAGTTGAGCCTAGTGTGATTTCAATTTCAAAGTAGTAAATCTTAAGTAGCTTTCTAGAGACTCTATTATCTGCTTTGGTGGAGAAAAACAGTCTTCTGGTTGCGTTGCTAATGGACGACGTAGAAGAAATCAATGATGATCCAATAAATGTGGATGACCCTCTGCTGTTTCCAGGTTTAATCAGATCATTTGTACTGAACTCTGATCCTCGCTTTAAGATTTCAAATTGAGAATCTGGAGGCTGAACCCATTTCGAAGGAATTGGTAGGCGATTTGTCAAAATTGAGCTTGAATAAAATTCTAAATTTGAGAAGTTCAAATTCTGGATTTCTTGTTCGTCTTCTATATCATCATCATTATCATCATCATTGCTGGCTCCTGATTCCAAATAATTATCTTTACTTCTTCCTGCACCTCCTTCCGTGTTGCTATCTTCAGCAGAGTTTCTGTGAGCGTTAGGCGAGTACTCATCATCATCGCTAGAATCAGTCTCACGAAACCAGCAAAGGGAGTCATACTCCTCGTCCTGATCGTTTCCACCAAAAAACATCATGTTTCTTCTCATATACGCAGAGGACAGGGCGTCTAGACTTGATGGTCCCGTCTGTGTATTTCCCGGGACTGTCCCAGCACTGTTGCTATCCCCACCTAGGCTATTTTTATTCGACAGTTTCGGCCTTTTATCTGCTGAGGAATCCCCAGGCACGTTATCGGTATTACCCGCTGCTTTCTTCTCAAAGGCACTAATCAAATTCTCTATGTACTTATCATTGTTCACAAACAACCCAGGCGTCGTGCCCAATATGCCAAACATCCCAAACTGCTTTACCAACTCATATCTCACCTCCTGTTTTGATCTCGTCTGGTGGCTCTTAATTTTCTCTAACTGGCTGTTTAACCTAGACCCGTATCTGGTCTTACGTATGTACGAAGGAACCTTGATCACAACGTCCTGCTCCTCCCTGTTCGCCTGCTGCTGGTCCGCTGTCGCCCTCTCGTCGGACTGCATCCCTGTACCGCTGCCTTGCTCCTGTTTTCTTTTACTTTCCTTCGTCATCCTGCAATCCTAATTACCCTGTCTTCCTTTCTCTCCGCTGTCCAAATCTGTCCCCTGTGCCTGTGTCTGTCCCATCTGCCGGTCCCATCTGCACTCCTGATGATGCCCCTCCAAGTTATGTGCGAGGGCAACCCCAAACTTGCCAGTCTCTTACGCACTATAATCAGATAATAGGAGATAAAAAAGGAGCGAGGCTCTTTTGATAAGTGGGATAAGTCAGAGGCACGATTCCTACAGTTTCTACCGGCACTATTGTTCTTGATAAATTACCGTTGAAGGATGTTGATATTAAGATATACAATAAAGAAAAAGGAGGCAGATCAGCTGCACCTCCCCGGGATCCGGGATCAGAAATGGAGCTGAGAGCCACCACCAGTTAAAACCAAATAGAAAAACCTGAGAAAACAAAAATGAAGAAAACAGATTGGGGCATGAAAGTTTGTTTGAGGTCTAGATAAGTTCACTCTATAGTACACTATGGAAGAAACCGGTAAAAGAGAGGATTTCTTTGAGTGTTTCATTGTGGGATGGAAAGAAAATGCAGTTGATGCAAACGTTTAAAAAGTGTATGAAAAATTCTATAACGAGTGGGCTAGACTTAGTATCTGTAGTGCTCAGCCTTGTATGGACCTTGCTCTGGGATACCCAAGTACTCGGCTTGAGCGTTGGACAACTTGGTCAACTTGGCACCCAAGTGGTCCAAGTGACATCTGGCAACGGTCTCATCCAAGATCTTTGGCAAGATGTGGACACCAACGGTGAATGGACCGGTCTTCTCAAACTCGACAAACTCGTTTCTGAAAGCGGTGTCTTCAGCCTTGAACAAAGCAATTTGAGCCAACACTTGGTTGGAGAAAGAACAGGACATGACAAAAGAGGCGTGACCAGTGGCACAACCCAAGTTGACCAATCTACCGTCGGCCAACAAGATGACGTGCTTACCAGACTCCAATAAGTATCTGTCAACTTGAGGCTTGATGTTGACAACATCCTTGGCGTTAGCCTTCAACCAAGCGACATCGATCTCAATGTCAAAGTGACCAATGTTACAGACAATAGCGTCCTCTGGCATCTGCAAGAAGTGCTCACCGGTGATGATGTCTCTACAACCAGTAGTGGTGACAAAGATTTGACCAATTGAGGCAACCTCTTCCATTGGAGCAACTTGGTAACCAGAGACAGCGGCTTGCAAGGCGTTGATTGGGTCAACTTCGGTGACAATGACTCTAGCACCCATACCTCTCAAGGCCATAGCACAACCCTTACCAACGTCACCGAAACCAGCAACAACAGCAACCTTACCGGCAATCATAACGTCGGTGGCTCTCTTGATACCGTCGATCAAGGATTCTCTACAACCGTACAAGTTGTCGAACTTGGACTTGGTGACAGCGTCGTTCACGTTGATGGCTGGAACCTTCAAAGCACCATCCTTCAACATCTTGTACAAGTGGTGGACACCGGTGGTGGTCTCCTCGGACAAACCGTAACAACCTTCCAGCATCTCTGGGTACTTCTCGTGCACCAAGGAGGTCAAGTCACCACCATCGTCCAAGATCAAGTTCAACTTCTTGTCGTCCTTGAAGGCAAACAATTGCTGCTCGATACACCACAAGTACTCCTCCTCGGTCTCACCCTTCCAGGCAAAGACTGGGACGCCAGCAGCGGCAATAGCAGCGGCAGCGTGGTCCTGGGTGGAGTAGATGTTACATGAGGACCAGGTGACTTCAGCACCCAAGGCAACCAAGGTTTCAATCAACACAGCGGTTTGGATGGTCATGTGCAAACAACCAGCAATTCTGGCTCCCTTCAAAGGTTGGGCGGCACCGTACTTCTTTCTGATGTACATCAAACCTGGCATCTCGTTCTCGGACAGTTCGATGTCCTTTCTACCGAAGGCGGCCAAGGAGATGTCAGCGACTTTGTAGTTTTGAGCTGGTGCAGACATTGTGAATGTGATAACTAATACAGGAACTAGGACAGTTGACTAAACAGTTGCTTCTTCAATCAACACTCTCTTCTCCTTCACGGAAGAGCCTCCACAACTACCTGGAAAAGACTTTCGAGAAATCTCCTTAGATATATATCAACCTCTACTCCCAAAGAAAAATTGTCCTGATTTCTGCCACCTGCCACATCAATTAGCTGCACAAGAATGGGAACCACAAGGCTAAAAAAAAGCAAGAAAAGCAAACACAATAGCAGCGGAACACGAGATTACAAGGTGAATAGGTTACTGGATTAGTAGGCTGGAAGGCTAAATGGGTGGGTAGATTGGCCACCGGGCCAGCTGGGCGGTACGTTGGGTGCTTTGCTGCTTGGCTTATGGGCCAGCTGAGCAGTAGTCCACAGGTATATAGTGACTGTGCCGTTAGTGTATGGCATGTAGTAGCAGTATGTCATGGGAGCACTGGGCACGGGGTACGCGTGGTGCCCCGTGGCCGGCGGCCCCAGTGAAAATTTTTTGTTGAGCGGGCGCGGCAGGTGAAAAAGTTTTCTGCCGGCGTTTCTTTTTCACATGCCAGTTGAGCACCGCGTTGGCCCCACAAGGACATCACCGCCATCGTTTACCTCGTTTAGCCCGCCGAGAGGTACAAAAGCAGTGCACGGGTGTTGCCGCTGCGCCGATCGACGCGGCGACGGCGGTTCCTGGGAGTCCCATGCGAACCCTATGGGCCTACGGCAGTCAACAAGTACGATACATAACGAGCTTTATTCAGTAGTTTGTAGTATGGCTAGGTCACAAGGCAGTTGGTGTAATATACAATGCATCCATTCACAGATCCGTCTCTCGGCAGCCTCGAGGCCCTCGCACGCAACAGGAGGCACCACAGATAACCAAACTTCCCCTGTAGCGCCTGTCTCCGTCCGCCGCCTGTGCTTCTCCGTCTCTCAGTCCTGCACAGACCCGTCTCTCAGTCCTGCACAGACCCGTCTCTTGGCCTGTAGTCTATGCCCTGTGCGTTCAAATCGTTTCTCACATCGTCCGGAAGCTTGCCCACAACCCTGACGGCATACACGCCCGGAACAAAGTTCTCAATTCTTAGCCATCTGGCCACCCACGACGATTCAGATCCGTTCACCGCAACAAGCCCTTCAAATGAAGGCGACGTGCACTCTCTCACAAGCTCGTCGTTATCCGTGAAATGCAGAACAGACTCGCAGTTCGGACACCCATCATTTCTAAATTGCTGAACAAAAACGTCATCAGGAAAAATGCAGGCATGTGCCACAGACTTGCTCTGTCACATACACCACCGCATATCCTCCATATAGTATTCTGTTAGTATACGTGCCACAATCTTGCCGCCCCGCCCAAAATGCTCCAAACTTACGTTCATGGATTGAACTAACCCACAAAGCATGCACGCCCTGTTCAGTTTTGGCGCTGGTCTGCCTCTCTTTATTGACGTTGACATAGTATCTTACTGTCTGTTTTTGTATATTCCTAGAACTGTATTGCCCGATCTCCCATCCAACTGCTTCTTCCCTGCAACCCCCGTGTCGCCTTCTCCTCTCATATGCCTGCCATCTGACTCTCTTCTTTCTCAGTGTAATCGCTCACTTTGTGTGAGAAAAAATCACCAGTGAGAAGAAACACTAAGAGTGCAAAAGGTGATAAGTCATGGAGTGGGTGGTTGACGATGTGTCCGCAGGTGTGTGAGTCGTGCAGGGTATAGTACATGACTGGGCCCACCGGCTGCTTATATAAAGAACCACGGACGTAGTGCAATGATCAGACTGCACTCTATTAGCAGGCAGAGCCTGAAAAGACCCGCGGGAGCCCATCCCAGTTGTAAACTAAGGCTTAATACCACAAGAGGATTCGCAACTTGGGACAGTGTGCTGGAGACTGTAGCCTCCGGGTCGGACATTCTTCAGACGCTGCATATTCAGTCAGGACTGCCATGGTACATCTTCATTCCCCTTTCCACGGTGGTGCTGAGAAGCTGTTTGACCCTGCCGATCGCTATCTACCAAAGAAAAGGTCTACAGAAGCAGAACGAGCTTAGGCCCGTGATCAACGCCATTTCCCCAATATTGAAACTGAAACTTGCCTCCACGGCCCAAGAGCAACAACTGAAAAGAGTGCAAAATCCAAAGATATCGCCCGTTAAAACAGAGACTGAAACGTTGACAGCAGATAAAATTGTCATCTTGTCATTGAGAGAGAAAATGAAAAGACAGAAACAGATATTCAAGCAGCACGGGTGTCAGACCTGGAAACTATCGCTATTACCAGCTATTCAAATTCCATTGTGGGTGGCCATGTCATACAATTTTAGAATTTTGACGGGTTGGACAGACCTAGGCAGAAAACCTATTGATCTAACGCTCACAAGTGAAGGATTCTTCCATTTGCATGACTTGACATTGAGCGATCCTTACTTTATCTTACCGATAACTCTAGGTTTTGTTGCTTTGACAAATGCAGAGTGGAATTTCAAAAGTGCAGATTTGATGAATTTGACCACTAGAGGAATTAAAAATTCTCTAAGACCAACGCTGTTCGATACCGTTATGAACTTATCCAGAGCTTCGATCATCTTTTTGATGGTTTTATCAACGCAGGCTCCCTCTGCTCTTGTCTTGTATTGGATAAGCTCAAATTCTTATTCCCTTTTACAGAATCTGCTGTTGGATAAGTTTTTGCCTTTAAAATACACCCCTTATTCAAGATTCTCATCCAACTCCAAGGTTAAAAAGGATGCTGTTTCTTTGGTGAAGTTTTGAATGCACTTGTACATAATGCACATGCTCACATCCTTCTTCATATAGATCCTGATCATTGGATGCGAGCTCACGATGACCCCACATGGAGCGTACCTCTTGGTCAGTTATTCGGCTGAATTCATCGCTATTGCAACAAACACACACATGTTTTTTACTGAGAACCGCAACTGTTTTCATTCATGCTCAGCTCTTATTGAAGCTGGTTTCCTTTATTACTATTTATGATATAATACACTAATCCTAATGATACAATTGCTTCCTTATTCAATTGTTGGTTGATGTTTGCAGTACGATTACGTAAGTACTGGCTGGTAGCCAGAGTAACTGGGCAGTTTAAGGAGCAAAACTTCTTTCTTTCACAAAGTGGACAATGCCCATACTCATCTGACTCTTGAGCAAGGTGCTCCGTAGGCGTCCTAAGACATTATTAATCAAGTGGAATGAACCGATGGCCGTCGAATCTTTTAAAGTACAGCCCGAGCGAATCGTTTGTTGCTATTTGCATTGCAAACTTTTGTGAATCTTGCTGCTTTGCACGGTGTATGGAACTTTTAGAATATGGGTCCACCGTGTATAGATGATTGCTCGCAAGCATCAAAACATGATAGTAGTAATCGAGGCCTTCAAAATTTACGGATTTGCCACAGCCTATATAAATGGCTAATGTACTTCCTCCGTTGTTGATTCTCTTCACTAACTCCACAACTTCACCCATTTTGAAAGAATCAACATTGTGGGATTTTTCCTCGTTCAAGTCACACCAATTGTTTCCCTTTAAAGCAATTGGTTCAAGAGATCTATGGTTAGCAAAATCAGTTAGATATGCGTGTTCCGAGTTGCCAGTCACTCTTTTTTCCATTGCTCCAAAAAGAAATGGTAGTCCCGACCCAGAGGAGAGTACAATTAATTCTTCCAAACAAGAAACATCAGAGCTATCATTCATTAAATAGGAACTTGTGGTCATCTGAATTATTTGTGAAACATAGCCAGCAATTGCTATTTGGTAGGAGTAAAATTCTGGATCTGGGTGAATAACAGCATAATGCCCACGGAAAATGCTTAAATTCAGGTGCTGTATTTCCTGGTTTCTTTCATTATAAGAGCTGGCTCTATAACAACGAAAGATGAAGTCCATGATCTCGTCATCGGACATTGTCTTACCGTACATAGAAGGCAAGTCACCAAGCAAGGAAAAAGTAACAGATCTCGTATCTGGATCATAAAACCCTAGATACTCGGTTAATTCCCCTGCTGAATTGTAGTGTTTGTAGATGGCATTAGTTTTATTCAAAAAAAACTCATTTTGAAATAATCCTAATTTGTGGGATATTTTCTTGGTGATCACCCAAAAGAACAATGGTAAGCAAGCATCCCCACTGTAGTTTCTCAACACCATCCATCTCTCATGAAGATGAGTTTCCAGTTCACGGTAAGATTGATCCGAAATTGTTGATAACGCTCCACCTGTACGAGATGGCCTTGATGACACTCTTTTTGATTCACGTTCCATTTCACTCAACAACACGTTCACTAGGTTTTGGAATTTCAAAAATTTATTAGGAATTTCATGCTCTATTTCAAGAAATCTCTTTATTGTGTTGTTTATTATTCTATTTCTCATGGGTAATAGATCATGGTAATGTGGATCAACCAGATTCAAACCGAGACAGATATCCTCCAGTGTCAGTGAAGGATTGTCTTTTAACTTAAAACCGTTTTTAAGGTCATCAACCAGATCAAACCATTTACCCAACTTGATGGCATCCAATAAGCTGGAACACACATAAATATCTTCCAAATTTTCTAGTCTCTGCTTCCTTAGTGAATCAACAACCTGCGGGGTGTAACCTATACTATCGGATAAGCAATTGAACTCGTTCAAATGTCGGGATTTCCTAACTAGGTACGGCACCGCAAGCTCAGAATCATTCAAGATGGACCGTATGTGCATTCTAATAGGTTCATTAAAATAATTACACTCATTATGGCGGAAATTGCTCTGTTTAACATGCGTGACGAGCTTTTCAACCTTTGCATCATGCTTCAATCGGAATAAAGCATGCCTATAATAACCATATTCCAGGAGCTGGGGCTTAGCTCTTTTTTCCTGAGCTTCAACGTCATACCTGATCCATCTATCATGAACCAGAGGGATCCAAATGTGATCTGACTTCAATATACAATTAAGAGACCTACTTGTCTGTATCAAGGAAATTGTGTGCTCAACCCCTAATTCCAAGCTGATGATGCTCCAGATCTCCAACGGAAACTCCAACAGCGACTTCTCGCTATTCAACATTTCAATTGCCACAATGCTGGTGGATAAAACAAATGGATCTACTCAGCATTTGCATCATCCACCTGATTCCCCTAATCCCGCTACATTGTAACTGTCTGGATGGGAGATTAGAACCACTCAATTTGGAATACGCTGGAATTTTCATGATTATGTAATGGGCCGGTAAACAAGGTATTTGATATTTCAAAAGCACTGGTACAGCGATTATACGCAACGATGAGGGCTATTGGTATGCAGAAAAGAGTATACAATGAAGAAGGAGGCATCACAAGTGTTGATTGAAGTATGTGTGGTTGAAAAACAGGAAGAAACACAGGCAGATGCATGAAAAAAGCACAAAAATATGTAAGGAAAGAGGGTAGCTAAGGGGTAAGTTTTAGGTCAATTTTATTACAAAGGTTTCATTATTTCATCATATAGCATTTTTTTCAACTCCATCAAGGATAGTTCGTCCTTTTGCTTATCAAAATCAAAAAAGTCGTCCGGGATCTTCTCTGCAACAGGCTCGTCGTTGGGTTCGTGGTAGAATGCAAGATATGGGTGATCCAACGCTTGCTCCACAGTTAGTCTTTTCTTTGGATTGAAAGCGAGTAGTTTCTCTAATAGATCAACCGCGTCGGGATTGGCATTTGGAAACAATTCGTTGAACGATCTTTTCTTTCTGAACGGTAAGGATCTTATATACTCCTTGGCTCTTCTAGATTTTATTGAATTGTAATCCTCTGATAGCGGGGTTCCAAGAATATCAATAATGAGCCACAGTTGGTTGTGATAGTCGGTGCCCGGGAATAATGGCCTTCCAGAGAGCATTTCCGCCAAGATGCAGCCTACAGACCACACGTCAATGGCCGTTGTGTATTCCTGGAAAGTCAACATGATCTCTGGTGCCCTGTACCATCTAGTTGCCACGTACTCTGTCATAAACCCGAAATTGTCTTCTTGCGATGCAATGGATCTTGCCAGTCCAAAATCGCAAATTTTCAAGTCGCAGTTGGAGTTTAGGAGCAAATTTGACGGTTTCAAGTCTCGATGAAGCACGTTTGCAGAGTGGAGTGCTTTCAACGCTCTCAAGGTTTGATAAATAAAGTACTGACAGTGGTTATCACTCAATTTTTGAGTTCTGATGACTCTGTGTAGATCTGTCTCCATCAACTCCTGGATCAAGTAAACCTCGTTGAAAGACTCGAAATCGTAGGGAATTTGTATATCCAGTATTCCAATCACATTTTCGTGATTGAAGTGCTTCAACAATTTCAACTCTCTTAATGTTCTTAGGCAGAACATGGTTCTTTCGAACGGCTGGATCTTTTTGATGGCCACTTTCTGTTGTGAGGGTTTATAGATGGCCGAGCACACTATACCGTAAGCACCTTCACCCACGATGTCTTTAATCTCGTAGTAGTCGCTCACGTTGAAGGTTATCTGTGTCTGGGTCTGCATTGTGTGTGTGTGTGTGTGGAATGTCTATGTTTAATATGTGTGTGTGTGGGTATGGGTATCTAAGTATGGGCGTGTGGGCGTGGTTGATGCGAGCTGAATATCGTATTAGGTTTTCAAGTGTACAGAATGGGTGTGCTTTATTACGTCTTTGGAGACTCACAGTTCTAGATTAGCAAAGCGGTTGATCAGGTGGATGGTGATGGGCATGTGGAGTTGTACAAGTTGAAACGGGGAAAAACACGCCCGGCAAGTATCGAAACGCACAGAGGAAACAGACCAAGCGGGCCAGATACTGCACACACAGTCAATAGAGATACTCGTGTGTCTAGGAGTAGTGTGGTAGAACACTCGCACAGACCCTGTTCTGCTCAACCCTGCCAAACTCCCGTCCAACCTCAGCCTGGTAGTACCTCATTAACCAGAGCAGGCCCAAAACACAGCTACAGGCAATCATCCCACAAGCCCTGCCAGTGGTGGCACACGGCCAGACGGCGCAACGCGACGCGTGCGCGGTGGAATTTTGCAGCGCAGTTTTCATTCACAGCTGAAACACCGGGGGCGCAAGAAATGGTGCCTGGCAGCACGAGAGTGAAATACGTATGGTGGCTTGTGGACACTGGCTAATCTAATTGATCTGCTATTGTACCTGGTCTGCCCGTTACATTTGTTTCACTTGTCGCCTATCAGTCTATTCAGGCTACGCTCTGATTCCCAAAAGCCTTGCTGCTGTGCCATGCCGGCGCTTGGTCTTTTGCGTTGCGCAGGCCAAAGCGCTGCTCTATGGTTAGCGCTGTCAAGCTGCCTGCACGGTCCCCACAGTGTGCTCTCCTCTACTGTAGATGCAATTCCTGTGGCTGGGCGATCATCTTGCTCCCTGGACTCCTGAGTTCCCGCCCTTATCCTCTATAGACTCTTGAGTCCTCTTGCTCCCTCGGCTCCTGCCCCTCTGCTACGTGCACATAGATGCACTTGCCACCAATCTAAATGCGCCTCTTGTGATTTGCTGACGTCAGAACTCATATCATCATACACAACTTTTGGTCACGTGCTATATGAGAGGGTTTGTAACCCTCGCTCCGAAAACTTTTCGCGGGCAACATGCCATGAAGACATGTGAGACTAGGGGAGAGGAAAGTGTAGACTGAAAATTTATCAAAATGCAACTTCATCTTCTATCAAGTATTCAGGTAAACTCTGTTACAAAGTCTCTGTGAGATCTGTATCTACATACACTTGTACTTAATTATCCAAGATGGTTGCCAACATTTCCAAGAAGAGAAAGCTAGTTTCCGATGGTGTTTTCTACGCCGAATTGAACGAATTCTTCACCAGAGAATTGCCAGAAGAAGGTTACGCCGGTGTTGAGGTTAGAATCACTCCAACCAAGACCGAGGTTATCATCAGAGCCACTAACACTCAAAGAGTCTTGGGTGAGAAGGGTAGAAGAATCAACGAGTTGACCTCTTTGATCCAAAAGAGATTCAAGTTGGCTCCAGGTTCCATCGTCTTGTACGCTGAGAAGGTTCAAGACAGAGGTTTGTCCGCTGTCACTCAATGTGAGTCTTTGAAGTACAAGTTGTTGAACGGTTTGGCTATCAGAAGAGCTGCCTACGGTGTCATCAGATACGTTATGGAATCCGGTGCTAAGGGTGTTGAGGTTGTCATCTCTGGTAAGTCCAAGGGTGCTAGAGCCAAGTCCATGAAGTTCGGTGACGGTTTCATGATCCACTCCGGTCAACCAGTTATTGACTTCATTGATGTTGCCACCAGACACGTTTTGTTGAGACAAGGTGTCTTGGGTATCAAGGTTAAGATCATGAAGGACCCAGCTGCCCAAAGAGTTGGTCCAAAGGCCTTGCCAGATTACGTCAAGGTTATCGAGCCAAAGGACGACGAGCCAGTTGCTGAGCCATACGCTAGAGTTTACAGAGAGACCGCTGTTGCTGCTGAGGAGGCTCCAGTTGAGGCTGCTACTGAGGCTTAAATTTTGGTTAAATAATGAAAATTTTAAATATTACTATCTGAGCTTAATATCAAAAAAAACATTTATTTAATTAAAATAAGAACTCAAATACTGGTTTTATAATAAAACTCTTGCCGCAATACAATATCCGCTTTTCTTTTAAGTGTTCCTTTAAATATTAAGTTGTAATTTCTATTGGGTTGTCTGTATTTAAGTCTATGTAGCTTTATTCGCAGTCTGTCCATGCGTATGGGCTTTTCTGTCTCAGAACTTTACCGTATTTATAGAATATAAAAGGGACTGGAGTCAGCATTAGAGCAACACATGCTAAAAGTAATGTAGCATAGTGAACTCCTAAACCTTGGTACATGTGTAAACCAAATAGTGGGAAAATAGCAGCCATGGTACATCTCATAAAAGTATTGGCTGCAGCACCCGAAGCGGCATACAGTTTGTAAGCGTCTATAGTGTAAGTGAAAATTGATGAGATTACCAAGCCTGTTGATAAACCATAAAAACTTGATGATATTATAGGCACAATCCAATGAACTTTTTTATATGTTGTGAAAGCAAGTAAAATCAAAGAAATTGGAGCCAAGATACCACCGGCCATCAAAGACGGAAATCTGAATTCTGGTTCTGGTTTACCGTGCTTTTGACAGAGCTTCAAGTAAAGCCGGCTAAAATACTGTGAAAATATTGAAGCCAAAACCATTCCAACTGCCATGCCTAAAAATGATAGTCCTTGCTCGAATGTGTTAAATCCATAAACTTGTTCAAAAGTGTAAGGAATGGCCACAAAGAAAAGATAAACGATACCTAAAATCACTCCTGAATAGAAACATAAAACGGTCATCATTGGATCAAACAAAAACACCGAAAGCGGTCTTTTAGGCGCCGTTAGAATACTCTTAATTAAGCTTTGATGTAGCTTTTCTATAGGTGCATATAATTCCTTATTTCCTGTCTTGTTTCTCAGATGTTTGGCCTTTTGCTTTAGCAGAATTGGTTTATAAGTTTCAGGAACAACTAAAAGCAAGAGGATAAACAAAGCACAAGTGAAGATCAAGAGAATATAAAAGGTCCACATGTAATTGATGGGCGATTCCGTGATACCTCCGGCCAATGCAGGTGCCAGGTTTGGACCTAAAAACGGTGTTAATGAGTAAACAGATAATGGCACACCAATCTCTTTTTTGGAGTAAATATCAGCAATAGTTCCCGGTGCAACAGATAGAAACACTGAACCAAACAGCCCACTCATGTATCTTCCAAATAGCATAGCACCAAAGTTTTTTGAAAAGCAAGTCACCAATTGAAATCCAATGCATAGAGATAACCCTATTATATAAGTCAGCTTTCTGCCATAGTACTCAGAGATTGGTGACAAAAACAATGGTCCACATGCCATACCAAAGATATAAAGGGAAACACCCAGAATAAAAACTTCATGGCTAACGTCGTACTCGATCATGATCTTGCTACTCAACGACCAGCTTGATGATAACAAGCAGATGTCTAGGGCAATTAAAGCTAGCGTCAATGTGATTAGCCATTTTCTCCAAGTTGGTAGCAAGTAGACGTCCCACTTGTCACCTGGTTCTAAATAAACCTCGTTGGGGTCAGATGTGCCATCTGTAGGACTGAGATGACTGCTACCCAAGCCTACTTCTTTATCAACACCAAGGTCTCCCTTTTCATCCTCCAATGATTCAGCCAAATTTTCAGTATCTGGATTATGATGGCTTATAGCGCTGGCCATCCTAGATAAGTTATCGACTGTGGCTTGATCAGGGTATAAACTGTGTATGCTTTCTCTGCGCTCCAGCTCAATCCTTGAGTCTTTACGACTTATCTTGTAAGTTGTATTTTCCATATTGAGTTGCTGTGGACGCAGCTGTCTATCAGCAAACGCAAATTCGGAGTTGACAGATAAGCTGCTGCTACGCAGTGACTCTGTGTCTGTGGTATTTGCACTATCTAATTTGTAAGACATTGTACTTATTCTTATCTATAGTTTGATGAGCAATGTTTATTGGTCACCCATTAGCTATCTACATCACAGTCTACCACCATGCCCCAAACCAGCAAAATAACGTACGCTGAATTGCAGGAAATGTCTATTCCTATATATAAGATCTTACTGCCCGCTCCATGGGCCAGCTTTTCCCACAAAACGTGATTCTACGGCTCTGCGATGGGCTCAAACAACGTAGAAAAACTTTTCACTCCCGAAATGACACACCCTATAGCCTAGTAATCACACACTCTAATAATCCACTTAGCCTGTTTAAGGTTCGTAGTCATTTAACTAGCGTAATCTAGGAAAAACCCGGTTATCAACACGAGATGTTCCGCTTTCGTGCTACCGCTGCAGGCTGAAAAACACGTGAGCCCTATAATTGCACAGCCGTGACATGCGGCGGACAGGTTTTTCCGGAGGAGTGAGCTTCGGGAACGGATGTTTGCAGCCGGAAGGTGGCGATGAGTTGGGGATAAGCACTGCCGATTCCATACGAATACACAACTGAAAAGCTTTCGAGAGTTTTCGGGAGTCTCAATTGATTGCACCTATGTCACCAAAACTTTGGGATCTGAGTGGTCTAAGATTAACGAACTGCAGTTGGTGCAGAGTTGACGTGAATCAGCTAATCAGTTAATCTCAGGAGATGTAAACAGCGCAGCTGCCACTCCAGAAGCCACACTGAAGATGCTACCCGAGATGCTACCCATGCCTTAGATCGGTGTATAAACTCTAACGCTCCCACACCCCCGACCACATGCTTCACAAGGTGAACCGACCGAGACGAAGCTCATACAAATACAACTATGTAGGCATTTCTTTCTATTGTACGCATACTTTTTTGTATGACTCTTTATGGGCGCCTCTCTTTTTCAGGCGTGCTGTGTACCATGACTGACCTTTCGTACACAGTGAAAGCCCGCTAAGAGATAAACGACTCGTAAGCTGGCGATAAAAACAAAGCTGGTCTCCGGAAAAACACCAAGGTTGGTCGAGCATGCAGCAATTGAGCAAATATGGATAGATTGAATCTGTTAAATCAATGATTAATAATGGCATTATCTGCGGCTGCTCCATTTCTAAATGTAACCGCCATGTTGTGCCTAAGCCGCTAAAAAATGGAGTGTAACAATATATGTACTATATATACCCTTAGATGAAAAAAATATAAAACTGGAGGCAGGAGAAAACAAAACAAAAACACTATAGCACAATAAAGGAAAATTAACAGCAAAGTGCAAAAAAACAGAAATATACAAAACATATACAAAAAGAACTATGTAGAGAAATAACAAAACTATAAAGATAAAAGAAAATTGTATGTTTCCTACTACCAAAGGGAGTGAAGAAGCATAAAATGTAAGCAAAGGAAAACAAAACTAACACCAAAATGAGAAGGAATTAGGGAAGTTATAAAACTGAGTGGATCATTTATACATCTAGACTGCTAGCCCTTCTCATGTCTTGTATAGCATTTCATTATTGCGTGTGTTCAATTAATAACTTATCATCTACTCGTCGATTCTTTTTTGCTTTTCCTTATCATAGAAAGAATACAATTGAGATAATGCTCTTTCAATGTTAGCTCTGGAACCGGTTAAAGTGAAGACCCTTTCTCCGTGAGGATCATCTTCAGAGTCAATATTAACCGAGCAGTTGGTTGATCTTCTGACATTTTGGATTCTAGAACCCTTTTTACCAATTAGGGCACCGACAAATCTTCCTGGAAAACTGACTCTTTCAGTGACTTCAATGACACCATTGACATTTCTTCTAGATGACGGGCCGGAGTTGGCTGCTCTTGGTATGGAGCCAAAAGATAATTGTCGAGGGGATGGGATGTAAAAGGAAGTGGAAGAAACACTGTGGAAATCACGCAATAAGCATTTGGAGATGGCGGTCAATGCGTTCTCTAGGTTCTCCTTAGTACCTTGAACTTCAACAACTCTCTCAGTAGAGTACTTCAAAAACTCCTTGGAGGCAACCATCTTAACGTTAAAAGTGTCCTGGATGGCCTTGATTCTAGCACCACCTTTTCCGATCAAAGTACCCATTTGGGTGTGAGGGATTAATAATCTCAAAGACAAGGTATCTGCATAGCTTGGATCATCAAATGCTGGGGTAGGACACAGTGACTTTAATGGGAAAAAGTTATAGTTGATCAAGTCGTATATTGGCTCGAAGCCATTGTCCGTATCGCGATCGTTGGCACTGTTATCATTCTCCTTTGGAGCTTCTTCAGACTCTGCAGTTTCTTCAGGGACAACAGCCTCCGGGTGGCTTTGTTGCTGCTGGCTGAGAGCGGTGTTTATTAAAGTAACATTGGCATCGGTTATGGAGCGAGCAAAAGCAGCTAGAGCCTGAGGAATGTTATCAACGATACCGGTGACTGTCAAGATACGGTCGATGCAGCCGTCCACAACCTTCGAGACAGCTGCTTTAACGTCTGTAGTGTCTCTAACCTGGGCGATGTAGTCACCGTTTCTACCGATGATGGCGCCTGCCTCTCTTCTTGACACTAGCACTCTGTAGGTGATCACCGTGTTACCAAAGTTGACGCTTGTTGGGATCAATTCCTCGGCAGGAGCAGGCACAGGTTCGTTAGTTGGTTGGATTTGTTCTGGAGCAGACATTTGACGTGGATGGAAGGGGAGAGTAAATGGATCGCGTGGTGTATGGGGATCAGATAGAAATAGTGGCAGTATGTTAGCTATTGGTGGCGCAGGCTTCCGTATGGCGGGTACAGGCAGTCACTGGATCCGAAGGAGGAGGGATGAAATAAAATGGGGTGGTGAAGGAGAAGGGGGGAATGAAAACGAAAAAAGGGCACTCAAAACAGGCTCAATTTATCACTTCGTTCAAGATGGGTTTTACCGAATCAGCAGATATCTCGTTCTTCTTTATGCTCACGGTTAGTCTCAGACAATTCCTAGTGTGTTCGACAGACTAATACTCCAAAAAATGCTGCAATTCACCCTCTCTACGCTCACAGCTCCTCCAACCACAAAGCACTCTTTACTTGGATTCACTCTTCCTCCAGAGCCTCTCACTTGCCTTGGTTTCCCATACAAAATCTTCACCTTGTTTGGCCCACAATGGGCGTTGTTAAAAAGGGAAATTTTCAGTTCGCTCAGCCTGACGGCCGTGTTGTCGCTGGCTCGGCAGGCGTGTGCGGTGAAGCCTCCCGGCGTCGTGTGGAAAAATTTTAAGAGCCCAGGGCTGGGATGGTGCGCGCCTCGTGCCGAGGGGGGCAAAAAAAGACTTAATGGGCAGGCCCACTAAGATTTGTATAATTGACTGAACCCAGGATCGAACTGGGGACGTTCTGCGTGTTAAGCAGATGCCATAACCAACTAGACCATCCGGCCAATTCACGTATGTTAAAGGTAGGTAGACATACTAGTCTTGCTAGTCGGAATGCTGGCAGTGTCACCTCAAAATGTGTAGCCACCATTTGTGTTACTTGAGAAACGGCTGGTTTGGGTCTCAGCAAGTTGGATGTGCATGCAGGACGACTACCATGAAACCGCACCAGAGACATCAGCTTTGAAGCTATGTGGCACACGAGAGCCATGTTTAGAATATCACATTGATTTTCCAAAGCGATAAACATCAATGTACGTAGCGGTCCATACCGAAAGTTTGAAATTAAAGTATGTAACATTTAATACACAGACACTAGCAAAAATAAACCTTCACTCCTCGATCCACGTGGTCAATTTCCACTTTAATGGCTCATCACCGGTGATGGGCCTTGGCTTGGTTTTGGCCATCTTAGAGTCATATTCCCTCTTTTTGATAATGTTATAGAACCTATACGTCCGAGTCAAAACCTCTCCATCCTGGTTGAACGGAGAATAAAATATCTTATTGTAATTTTCAACGTCAACGTCTATTTCTCTGTCATTATTATCAGCGCCACTTTGATCGTAAACCGACTCGCAGCTTGCACTCAGTGGGTCACCATTCTGTAAAGGCTCACTGCCAGCAAGAGCCATGCTGCTTCTTCTCGCAGAGATTTCAGCAAAACTGCCTATCCGCTGAAATGGAGCTGGAGGAGAAATTATAGACAAGGAATAACTTATAGAGTTATACAGCCTCTTCAATAAGATGTTCACAACGTTTTCGGGCGCCGGCTTTTGGTTATTTATACTCCAAGCAATCCACTCTTGGTCGTTCACCGGCTCCATATCCCCATTATCCTTAATTCTGGTCCATGCCTTAGGATAAGCGTTGATATCAATAAAACAAATTATGAACCCCGATTTTAGGTATAGTCCATTTTCTTCCATAAAAATATCAATATCCACTAGCTTAGTATCCACAACCTGCTGTTCTATCTCCAATTTGGTTTTCCCTTTCACTTGAAAGTTACCAATGTTTAGTAATGTAAATTTGTCAGAAGGAACCAAATCATTGATATTTGTGGGAGGAAAGTAACTTAGCAATTCTTCACCCGTAGATCTCCTAATCACCTTGAAATTTGTGCTGCTAAAGCCAAGAGCATTCTGTATAATCAACCCACAGGACAAATTGTAATAATCAGGCGAAAGCTTCACCGTTTTGCGATATTTGACCAGGTACGTCTTATTGACGTGCAACATATCAGATCCGAAAGAAGTCAACATTGAACTAGACGACGGCTCATCAACATCATAATCCGAATAGCTAACGTAGAGCCTTCTGTTTTTAAATATGCCGTAGATTAGAATCCATGAGTCCTTAACGTATTTGCAGTTGACAACCTCATACGGACTCATGCTCTTCCTCGTCTCTATGTCAGTTACGTAGTCACTGAGATTATATGCTGCAGTTAGCATTTGCCTAGTGGTTCCTCGCCAATAATCAAATGATCTGATATAGTCAACGATATACGGTAGATTGTAAATCGCTAGCGTATATAGTACGCCGTGTCCCATCTCATGTAACAATTTCTCACAGTAAAGCTCATTATAAAACATGTAGAACTTCCTGCAAGTCATGTGCATTTCCTTCGGAACCAGCTTGAATATCTTATATAATATCTCTGCCGGTAATTTCTGTATTGTGTCAACCGTCTGCCCCTGGTAGGGGCTCTCAAATACGTTCTGCTTGAACCGAATCTCCATCTTATCACTCTATCGCTGTACCGCTTTATCTCTGTATCTCTGTATCTCTGCCTGTGCTTTTTGCCTTTATACTATCATTTATGACTTACTTACTTGCAAACACCCTCCTAGTATGACCCCCCTTTACAATGCTGATCTGTATATCCTAGACTACACACAATGCTTGAAACAAGTACAAAGCCAAAGCTGTGAAGCCAACCAGATTTTTTCTTTGCACTTCTCCACATTAAGTGATGTCATTTTCATCGATAAGACTTAACGAGACAATTTGTTGCACACACTTTTTACAGCAGCCGGACAGAGAAACAGGCAAGGATACGGAATATGGGCAATTGAACAGTTAAGAGTATGTAAAGAAAACAACTAAATAGAGAGGGGAGGTTCGATGGAGTAAACTGGAGGGTGATGGAGGAAATGCGTTTAGGACAAAATGTAATGAATTTAAAGGAGATAGAAAAAAGCTGCAACAGATAGATCAAGGGCAAGTAGGCAAATATAAAAGAGTCAAAACGAAAGATAGATAATAACACCAAGACTATGGAAAAAGAAAACATGCCACTTCATAGCCCGCTTGATCTCTATTTTTTTGGAAGAAAAATGTGAAAAGACAGTATAAACTAGCAGTCCACCAGCGGAAACACATTTACGGTTGTCGTCTCCTATGCTTCGATCAATGGAGCCTCTTCTTCAGTCTCGGTTCTTTCACGATCGTAAAACTCGGCCAAAATCTTTGGAGAAATTCTGTTCAACATCTCCTTTGGATAGATTCTCAACAAAGACCAAGCTTGGTCTAAGGACTCAAAGATGGTTCTGTTCTCGTAGGCACCTTGAGAGATGAAAGTCTTTTCGAACTTTTCCAAAAATTCTAAAGATAATTTATCTTCAGTAGACAAGGCCTCCTCACCGACAACGGCCTTCATAGCAGCAGCATCTCTACCAATGGCATATTTAGCGTACAATTGGTTAGAAACATCACCATGATCTTTTCTGGTCATACCTTCACCAATGGCCGACTTCATTAATCTGGACAATGATGGCAAAACGTTGATAGGTGGGTAGACACCTCTGTTGTGCAATTGTCTATCCACAGAAATTTGACCTTCAGTGATATAACCAGTCAAATCAGGAATAGGATGGGTAATATCATCGTTAGGCATGGTCAAAATTGGAATTTGGGTAATCGAACCGTTTCTACCTTCAACTCTACCAGCTCTCTCGTAAATTGTGGACAAATCGGTATACATGTAACCTGGATAACCTCTTCTACCTGGGACCTCTTCTCTTGCGGCGGAAACCTCTCTCAAGGCATCGGCGTAGGATGACATGTCTGTCAAAATTGTTAGAACGTGTCTTTCAGTTTGGTATGCCAAATACTCAGCAGTGGTCAAAGCCAATCTTGGAGTAATAATTCTCTCGATGGTTGGATCGTTAGCCAAGTTCAAGAACAAGGAGGTTCTCTCCAAGGAACCGTTCTCTTCAAAGTCTTGCTTGAAGAATCTGGAGGTTTCCAAGTTAACACCCATAGCAGCGAAAACGATGGAGAAGTTATCTTCGTGACCATCGTGCACATCCTTTGTTGGTCTAACCAAACCGGCCTGTCTACAAATTTGGGCGGCAATTTCGTTGTGAGGCAAACCAGATGCAGAGAAAATAGGAATCTTTTGACCTCTGGCAATGGAATTCATAGTGTCGATAGCAGAAACACCTGTAGAGATCATTTCTTCAGGATAAATACGGGCGAATGGGTTAATTGGAGAACCGTTGATATCCAAGTAATCTTCGGCAAAAACTCTTGGACCGTTATCAATTGGTCTACCAGAACCGTCAAACACTCTTCCCAACATGTCTTCAGAGACAGGAATTTTCAAATTTTGACCGGTGAACTCCACTCTGGTTTTCTTGACATCAATACCGGAGGTACCTTCGAACACTTGGACAATGGCTCTATCACCCTTCACTTCCAAGACCTGTCCAGCTCTCGAGGTACCATCTGGTAGAGTTAAATTCACAATCTCGTTATATCTTGGGAACTTGACGTTTTCTAGAATAACCAATGGACCATTCACACCACCAACGGTGTTATAGTTCATACGAGGTTGAATCTTGAAACCCTCAGTGACGGCTTTTTTGTTCAACTCAACTGTTGCAAATTGGTATGTGGAGCAAACGATCGTGTATAAGGTGTGTTAGTAGATGGATCAATCCCGATATTCAGCAGACGCAAGCGGCAGCAGCCACCGCCAAACCCTAAACTTACATAATTCCTTATCAGAAAGCATCTCCAATGTCTAATCTAGCTGTTTCTATAAAAGGGTACTGATCTTGCAAAGACGGGCACTGTAGCAGATTGCAGCGCTGTGGATAGATTGTATGTGTATGGTTCGCAATTACCGCCAATTCTTGTACAGTATGCTTGCTTTCTGAAACCTCTCAATTCTTCAACAAAAGGCAAAAGCTATTCGGTTCTTCTAGATAGCGCAATGAATCAATCTCACTCAAATATCTTCAGCTCAATTCACCACAAATGGACGCACTTGCTCTTCCTCGGCCACTAATGCTCTTCCTAACCTGCCTAGATTCTCCCAGCCCGTGTCCTGTTCCCTCTAGGTGTGAATGCTTCCTTTTTCCGTATCCCTGCCTCTTCCTCTCCCTCTCGCTCTGTGCTAAACTGTGGTGCTCTGCTTAAGCAGCCAATTTTACGTACAGCACGCGGCAAATAGCGAGTGCCGGGTAACAGTCGGGGGG